>LR990635.1:7066423-7666423 GCA_905147815.2 Phalera bucephala | reverse complement strand
AAGTGTTCTTTGTACTTACTCGTACTTTTTTTCTTCTTGAACACATTGGATGAGCTTTCTCTCTAGGACGACCAAAACTACACACACACACACCGTCACGCCTATATTTCCCAAGCGGGGGTGGTAGAGGTATACTGAGTACACCCACGTTTCGCCGAGGATGTTAGGGCCCATGTAATAGGGGGCGAGCCTATTGCCATATACCAGGCCCAATTCCAGACTCCGGACTCATACTCGGAATTTTTCGTTAGAAAAACTACATTTGTCCGACTTAGGATTTGAACCCAGGACCTCGTGATCACAAAGCCATGTGCTTTGCCACCAGACCAACGAGACAGTCGCAGATGAAAACTACACCGTTTATAATAAGGAGCAAGCTTACGGCCATTACGTTAGGCGTAATTCCAGACTGCTTTTGAGAATTCGATAAAAAGCTACTTGACCCGACATAAGATTCGAACCCAGGACCACGAGATGGCTGGCTGCACAATGCATCACTACGCCAACAAGACAGTTTTTAGGGTGTAAGTTGAATAATAATAATCTCATACAAAGGGACGGAAGGCAAAAGTGTACATTGTACATTCATATTGACAGGTGGCGGAGTTTATTTTTATCATCATTGAAACACCTTTGACTTGTCCAAATATTTATCATTGTAATAAGCTATCTCATCCTTGCTGTTATCTCAATAGGGCTAATCAAGATTTTTAAAACGCCCCAACAGTTAACCCTTTGCAAAATTTTCTATTTCGCAATTAATATGAAACCAATATAATTTAAAACCGAACTACGATTTCGTAGCGTCTACGAGATTCCATAGCTCGTAGAAGCCTGCTACGCGCATCTACGAGCCAGTGTTGATACGTTCCCCGCGTAGCGAGGTCGCTTCCCGCGCCCCACTCGCTCTGTCACTTCTCTCTTGTCAAATTTTAAAAAGAAATCTGTCAAATTTCTAATTTCGAATACTTCCTATCATTTATTTGTGAGTGATACTTTTTTTTCTCTGTATACTAAAATTTTTGTTTTTTAAATTTCGGAAGCGCGCGGTTTTGTCTATGCGTGTTTGTTATGTAACAGGTTTGTATTTATAAATAATAAAAAAACTGTATGAATTTCGATTTGTTTGTGTGTGATAAAATAGCGTTATACAGTATAGTTTATGCCCAAAAGTACTTTTGCTATTGTAAGATATTTTCGGCACAGTAAATCATTAAATACTATAAGTAATACATTAATGAAGTTATACACATACACATACTTATCATCGCGGTTGTACTCCTAGAAGAGGTAACCAGAGATCTTTGGTACGCATTTTTATTTACGGAAATGTTGTGATGAGGTCAAATTAAAATCCGATAGCGGCCATGAAATACGGGAACAGTTTATTGCCGTGACAGATTCATTTCCTGTTACGTGTTTTAGAGAAATTTGGAAGTTTGAACGAGTTACGAACACCGCAAAATATATTTTGTATTAATCATTATTTTTAATGAAATCAATACAATTTCCAAAATTGAAAAAAATGTCATGCCTAATTTTTTTAAGCGCGGATGGTAGGGGTGGAATATAAACACTCAAATTTTGTCGACAATGTACACAATTCGAAACTCTGTATTGTTACCAGGAATTTTTGGATTCATAACCCTAATAAGCAGTGATAGCCTAGTGGTTAGAAAGCAGTGATAGCCTAGTGGTTAGACCGTTGGACTGCAAAGTCAAAGGTCTCGGGTTCAAACCCCGGCACGCACCTCTGTCTTTTCGAAAGCATGTGCGTATTAAAAACAACCTTTCACTTGCTTTACCGGTGAAGGAAAACATCGTAAGGAAACCTGCATGCCTAAGAGTTTCTCGAAAGTGTGTGAAGTTCGCCAACCCGCACTGGGCCAGCGTGGTGGACTATGGCCTAAACCCTCTTAGTTTGAGAGGAGGCCCGTGCCCAACAGTGGGACAGTTTCTTAACAGGGCTTATATTATTATTATTATTATTAACCCTAATAACATATTGACCGATCTTAGATTTCAACTCAGGAGCTGATTGCCCTACGCCTAGCTTAACCACTAAGCAGTAAATGTGCAGGCAATGTAGGTGACCATAGTATACGTCTACCTCTCTCGTTTGGAGAGTGTAAAAAAATAGCGTGACTGATGTTGCTTTTCTACCTATCTATCTATAACATCACGCCAGATCCCTTCCGGGGTAGGCAGAAAGTACAGAGTTCCAACAGGTTCTTTCTTTACATACCTCTCTGGCTTCCTCCACTCTCATAGTTCGTCTCATACTTGCTCGGCGGTTACGGATACTCCTGACTTGTCCTTCAGATAAGACTCTATCTATTTGGTCATGGTAAGATAGTTTAGGTCTTCCCCGGTACCTACATCCTACGATGTTGTTATTAAGAAATTATTTATCGTGTTTTAAAATTGTGCTAACTCTCACGCCCATATTCCCCAAATGGGGGGTTAGGAGAGATATAGTATTTACATCGAAATTTCGATGATATTAAGTTCCAATATAATAGGGGAAAAGCCTGTTGTCGTTATACTGAGCACACAGTTATTTGTGTATGTGAATTTACATCTTTGTAAACGCACCCACGACACAGGAATAAATCCTAGTGTGGAGCTACGTTAAAAAAATCTCAAAAAAATACCCACCTTAATATTCAAGCATTGGTTTGCTAATGAAAACAGTGGCCTGCCTCGTTGGTCTAGTGGCAAAGCGCATCGTTTTGTGATCACGAGGTCCTGGGTTCAAACCCTATCTCGGACAAGTGTAGTTTTCTAACAAAAACTTCCCAGTACGAGTCCGGAGTCTGGAATTGCGCCCGGTATATGGCAATAGGCTCGCCCTCTATTACATGGGACCTAACATCGTCGGCGAAACGTGGGTGTACTTAGTACCACCTCTATCACCCCCGCTTGGGGAATATAGGTGTGACGGTATAAGATTACGTGTCATGAAATAGTAGTAACGTTCTTAAAATCAAATTTATGTCACGCAATGATACTCGTATTATAATTATAATTAAAAATATATCATAATCGAAGCTATTTCAGATTAGGTGCAGATCGAAATTTCATGAACTCTTGTACTGAATAAAAGCAATTTTCCAACAGAAATTTAAATAGTTTAATTTTAAACTCTTTTACAGTGAGGTCTTTAAGGTGTTGTGGTAGGTTGTTGTATATTCAAACCGACATAGCATAGCAGTTTCTACTGCATATCTGTTCTTATGCTAGGCAGCACTATACGATCAGGGTACCTAGTAAGAAATTTACAAATTGTTTCTTTACGTGTATACAAGTCGGGATTCATTTTGACGAAATGGCAAATTTCATTAACATACAGGCACGGAGCAGGAAGTAGCGACAATTTTTTGAATAGAGGCCTACAGCTCTCCCAAGAGGCTGCATTACAGATCGCTCGAACACATTGCCTTTGTGTTATGAACACAGACTTTAACTTCGCTAGGTCGGACAAATCTAGTTTCACAAAAATTCCTAGTATGAGTCCGGAGTCTGGAATTGTGCCCGGTATATGTCAATAGGCTCACCCCCTATTCCATGGGACTTAACATCGTTGGTAAAAAGTGGGTGTACTCAGTACACCTCTGCCACCGCTTGGGGAGTATAGGCGTAACGGTGTCTGGTTAGATACTGAGAATGTTTTGATAGAAAAACCCCTATAAAACTTTTTCTGACCGAAGATTCAAATCCAAGACCTCTAAATAATAAGCCGCACCATTCATCACTAAACCAATGAGGCAGATAATGTGAGTACCTCCTCCACTCCCATTTGGAGAATGGAGGCATGTAACTGTATTAGAATTGCACCGTCACGCCGATATTCATGAAGCGGGGGTGGCAGAGGTGTACTGTTTACGCCCAAATTTTGCCGACGATATTAAATCCCTATGTTATAGGAGGCGAGCCTGTTGTTATTATACCAGGCACATTATCGAACTCCAGTTGTCTCTTAGAATTTTTTGATTGAATCTATCTATATCATCAGGCCAGATTGCTTGCGGGGTAGGTAGAGAGTACAGAGTTCCAACCGGTTCTTTTCTTATAGACCTTTCTGGCTTCCTCCAGTTCTTCTCATACACGCTCGCCGGTTACAGAGACTCTTGACTTGTCTTTCAGATAAGACTCGGTCTATTTGGTCTATATAGGCGTGACTCGTGGTCTCTTTGGTCGTGGTAAGATAGTGTAGGTCTTCCCCGGTACCTGTATGCTTCCACTTTCGCATTGTATATATCTCTTTTGTCATTCTTTCTTCTGACATTTTCGATAGAAATCTCTAATAACACCTTGTCTAGCTTAAAGTCGAACACAAGACCCTTCGATCGACATCCGCACTTTTAACTACTAAACCAAAGTACTATTATTAGAAAAAGCAATGATTTAAACCCAAAAGTCATAAGTCAAGACAATATTTGAAACGCATCAATCAAAATAATGATCGAATCATGAATGAAAGATTGATGATTTCTCAAATGTTCAGAAAATATAATGCGAATTCTTATCATTCGTTCATTGGTGGAATAAAGGAATTATTTATGACATACTAGCTTTTACCGCGACTTTGTCTCCGTTATTTTTTTGAGGTTAAAGGTAGCCATGTACTTTTCCACGATGCAATCTATCTCTATGCTAAAGTTCATCCAAATCCATCAGTCTTTTAGGCGTGAAAAAATAACAAACTGAATTTATAATATTATTAAGGAACTATTTATTTATCATAACGATGGTTACAAAAGAAGGGATAGTCAAAGACGACCGAACACTATTTAAAAATAACATATATAATACCCACATTTTACCAAATTCATTTTAACCTCACTTACAAGTTGTAACATAATAAACGCCAGACCTAGAAGTAGTTTGTCCTAAATCGATAACTGAATTGCTGCCAACTATTTTTAAAGTATATTACATTTCTTTACACCGTCACGCCTATATTCCCCAGCGGGGGTGGCAGAGGTGTACTGAGTACACGTTTCACCGCGTTTTACCGATGATGTTAGGTCGCATGTAATAGGGGGCGAGCCTATTGCCATTTACCAAGCACAATTCCAGACACCGGACTCGTACTGGGAATTTTTCGTTAGAAAAACTACATTTGTCCGACCTAGGATTTGAACCCAGGACCTCGTGATCACAAAGCGATGCGCTTTGCCACCAGACCAATGAGTCAGTCATTTTTTTAGAGCGAAAAATGCTGTTACTCCCTTAGTGCGCTAATATAAAATCTTATTCTTGGAAGAAAACCAAAATTATGGTTTTTGAACGGGAAGGAACCAGAACGAATGCAAGGATTGTGGTTGGTAACGATGTGCTGGAGCAAGTGAATGAGTTGTATATCTTGGATGCGCCTTCAGTAAGGATGGGAAATACACCGCTGATATAGAGAGAAGAGTGAATGCAGGTAATAGAGTGAATGGTGCGATGGGAAGGCTACTTGGGAGCCGGCACTTAAGCCAAAAGGCGCAGCTGGCCATGCATAACGGAGTGCTTGTCCCAACGCTGTTATATGGCAGTGAGAGTTGGATATGTAAGAAGGAGAATGAAAGCAGGATAAATGCGGTCGAAATGCGATCTCTGCGGAAGATGTGCGGAGTCACGCTGACCGACCGTATTCGCAACAGCGTAGTAAGAAAGCGAGTAGGTATGAAAAATAGTATCGGTGTAAAGATGAGAAAGGGTATGCTCCGTTGGTTCGGGCATATAGAAAGAATGCCAGAAGAAAGAATGACAAAACAGATATACAATGCGAAAGTGGAAGGATGTAGGTGTCGGGGAAGACCTAGACTATCTTACCATGACCAAATAGACCGTGTCTTAGCTGAAGGGCAAGTCAAGAGTCTCCGTAACCGGCGAGTGTGTATGAGACGAACTATGAGAGTGGAGGAAGCCAGAGAGGTATGTAAGGAAAGATCCTGTTGGAACTCTGTACTCTCTGCCTACCCCGCGAGGGAGCTGGCGTGATGATATAGATCGATAGATAGATAGATTTAAATAGATAGTGTGTTAAAATTTCAGAATCGATTTTAAGGGAATTGATGTGTTTATCTCAGATAAATAAATAAAGACAAGATAGCGTATAAATAATGCACTATCATCCAGTTATGAGCTATTTTTAAAGTTGCATGTGTCTAGCTCATCGGGCAGTTACTTTCAAATCGATAGTAAAATTTGTACCAAACGGACAAGAAACGGAATAATAAATCGTGGTAAAATACTTCAGATTATTATTATATCTATCTATTTATATCATCACGGCAGATCCCTTGCGGGATAGGGTTAGAGTACAGAGTTCCATCAGGTTCTTTCCTTACAGACCTTTCTGGCTTCCTCCACTCTCATAGTTCGTCTCATACACGCTCGCCGGTTACAGAGACTCTTCACTTACCCTTCGTATAAGACACGTTCTATTCGGTTATGGTAAGATAGTCTAGGTCTTCCCCGGTACCTATATCCTTCCACTTTCGCATTGTATATCTGTTTTGTCATCCTTTCTTCCGACATACTTCTTTTATGTCCGAACTAACGGAGCATACACCGTCTCATCTTTACACCACTTTACAGACTATTATTGCTTCATAGGATCTTCACTTTAAACATTATTATGCAAGATATAAAATAAATAACGCTGATATAGGTATATAAAGCTGTACAAATTCAATATGACAACCAGTGTAGCAAATTTAAAAAATATTCCAATTACCATTTTTTTTTTTAACTTTAAAGTCCAGATTATCCCAGATTCGTGTACTGTGCCAGTGTAAGGATACGTATTGGGCAATATGTTTATTGACTGCATTATAGTTAAATTTACTGTAATTTAGCAGATTAAGACAGTGACAGTAATGTTAGCTAACTTTATTTCAAAAATAGCATAGCATATCTGAAAGCCAAGTCAAGTCTCCTTAACCGGCGAGCATGTATGAGACGAATGAGAGAGGAAGAAGCCAGAGAGGTCTATAAGGAAAGAACCTGTTGGAACTATGCAGTCTCTGCCTACCCCGCAAGTGATCTGGCGTGATGATATAGATAGATGTTTTAATATGCTTCATACACATCAGCGCCTCATACGAAGAGATTACATAATACAATATGTAAAACCTCTACACCAAAGTAGGTTAGCGCTTTGTCAATTATTCAAGGCTTAATGGCTGCTTTAAACTAGTTTAGAGTTCTTTGCATTTAAATATACATAATGGTTTCGCCACATAGCCAACGCAGCGCGACGGGAGCGCGCCGGTGGCGCGGCTTGGGGAGTTGTAATGTACTGAAAGGTACGGGAGACACCACACAGCGCAGCCCCGCTTGGCGCGACAGCAATCATCCCCACCCGCCGCCGTCGCCTCTGACGCCATTACAAACAAAGCACGGTGGTAGTGAGACGCCAATATGCGTGCGAGCGTGACACTAGTGTTGAGCGGGCGTAGGGCCGGCGTGATGTCGCGTGTGCACTGTGACGGGCGCATCGCGTTGCCGACCGCCGGCCGAGCGTCTGCCGAATGCCTCCGTCGCGCTCCGTCGGCTATTTGATCTAACCTTAACCAGCTGATAGCAGCCTGTATCTACCCACTGCTAAGTGCAGGCTTCTCCTCTATCACGCCATTCATTCCGGTCCTGTGCTAGCCGATTCCACCTTTCCAGCCACCTTCACGATGTCATCACTCCATCTGACTGATGGTATGCCTCTAGGCCTGCGACCCCTTCTGGGCCACCACTCTGTCACGGCCTTTGTCTACCTGCTGTTATCCCGCCTCATCAATTTTTTGTCATATATAAATTATGACCCATGTCGCAAAAACGTAGCCTCACACTTAGAATCATTCCTGTCATGGATGCATTTACAAACATGATATGCACACATATAAACACCAAGAGTCTCCGTAACCGGCGAGTGTGTATGAGACGAACTATGAGAGTGGAGGAAGCCAGAGAGGTATGTAAGGAAAGATCCTGTTGGAACTCTGTACTCTCTGCCTACCCCGCGAGGGAGCTGGCGTGATGATATAGATAGATAGATAGATAAACACCAAGATCGAAATAAATGACGGACGATTTAGCGCAGTGGTTAAGAGCTTAAGCCGCTCCGCCCACTGTGTCTAATAGTCGCGGGTTCCATTCCCGCACGGGACAAATCTTTGTGTGATCCACAATTATTTGTTTCGGTCTGGGTATTTGTGTATGTGAATTTTCATGTTTGTAAACGCACCCACAATACAGGGATAAATCCTAGTGTAGGGCTACGTTTTAATAAAAAAAAGAAAAAAATATAATCGTGGGTCACACGAAGATTTACCTTGCACGGAGATCGAACTGATATACAATGCGAAAATGGAAGGATGTAGGTACCGGGCAAGACCTAGACTATCTTACTATGGCCAAATAGAACGAGTCTTATTTATAGGACAAGTCAAGAGTCTCCGTAACCGGCGAGCGTGTATGAGACCAACTATGAGAGTGGAGGAAGCCAGAGAGGTATGTAAGGAAAGAACCTGTAGGAACTCTGTACTCTCTGCCTACCCCGCAAGGGATCTGGCGTGATGGTCTAGATAGATCTATGTAGGTATTGTAATAAAAAAATTTTAGAGAAAGAAAAATATATATTTTGAAACATTATAAAACTCCTTGATTTGTGAGAGAAGGCCTTTGTGGCCTGGGCTGATATGTTTATTATTTATCTCGCTGAGATTCATGGGTTTTACCCTTGAAAGGCTTCCATGGGAACATGGGTCCAATATCTAGAGGCCCTTTGCGAGAAGTTAATGTTATGTAAGTTACCTGCTGAGATCAATTGCTGAAAATCAAGAAACATAAACAGCGAACTAGCAGCAGATGCCATATTATTGTTATTACAAAACCAGTCGTTATAATTATCTTTAGACGAAGCAATTGTTATTTTTGAGTTTACCATATCCATTCAATCCTTGAGAGGAGACTTGTGTTCTGGTTACTTTTCAATCTACCCTTACCGAGTAAAATGGCGCAAAGGACATAAAAATTAAATTTACGCATGGCTTAAAGCATTCAACTTAGCACGAACAGATTGATGTTATCATAACGATATCAGGTTGATATACTATGCCTTTCACGCTACATATTTACTAAATAAAGATAAATTTGACGGCGCACTTTCTCGACAACGTGCAACGTTATGCTACGGTGACCCTGTAACGCCCCGCGGCCAACAGCGTAAATCATTCACACACACAAAACGCTACCGGAAATTTGTTCGTCCTTCAGAGGACTATGCACAGACTATTTGACGTTATAGAAATGTGGTCGAGAAATCGTGCTGTCACGTTCATTCTTATTAATATAGTTTGTTATATGAGAAGGATGGTCTATCACCTCGATAGCGTCACGCTTACATCAATTCTTTCGTGCTAAACCTTCGCAAAATTTTTCGGGAAACAACAAAGTATTTTAATAAAGGGAACATTGTAACATTGCTTCTGTTGTATTAAATTATATATGAATATGTTTCGTGTAAGCGAGGTTGGAATTAATAGACCTTTGACAACAGCTTCATGTAATGATTTTGTATACAAGGTGTAACATAAAAAACGCAAGACCTGAAAGTAGTTTGTTCTAAATCGATAACTGAATTGATTTCAACAATTTTATTGTATCTATTTTAATTTGCTTAAAATGCTGTTACTCCTTTAGTGCGCTGTAATAAACTAAATTTATTCTTGATTTAAAGCAATACGGAGATTTCAATGCGTTTCCAAAACGTATTTCTTAATACGCACACATACACGTACAAGTTTCATTGTTAATTGGGGTATAACAATGCTTAAAAAAGGGGGGAAAAATAATTAAATTTGGAAATTTGGTTTTTGTTTTGAATTTGTGAACCAAATATCTAATCGGCGTGTCTGAGGTCTTACGTTATTTACGATATAGCTTATATAGTACATCCATTTCTTCCCACTAAGATTTTTTAGCTGGATCTTGTCGGCAAAATGGGGATGTACAAAGTCACATTTTTCTGCCCCTGCTTTGCGAATATTAGCGTAAAAGAGACTTTTTTCTTTTTTAAATAAATGTAGCCCCATTTTACACTATGCTACCATTACCAAATTGACCGTCACGTATCTGAAGGGCATATCAAGAGTCTCCGTTAAAGACGGGAGTGTATGAGGCGAACTATGACAGTGAAGAAAACCAGAGCGGTCTGTAAGGAAACAACCTGTTGAAATTCTGTACCCTCTGCCTAGCCCGCATGGAATTTGACGTGATGTTATAGATAGATAGGTTGCCCCACATTAGAAATAATTCATGTATCGTGGGCGCTTATAAACATGAAATTTGCATACACAAACAACCACTGTCCTATTAGTGTTTCTTTTCAATCAATCAATCAATCAGCCTATCGTAGTCCACTGCTGGACATAGGCCTCTCCTAACACGCGCCATTGCACACGGTCCTCCGCCTTCCGCATCCAGTCTGTCCCAGTGACCTTTTTCAGGTCGTCGGTCCATCTAGCTGGGGGCCGGCTTACGCTTACCAAGTCGCGGTCTCCACTCTAGGACACGCTTGCTCCATCGGCCGTCGGTCCTTCTGCAGATGTGACCAGCCCATTGCCACTTTAGCTTACTGAGTCTGCGAGCTATGTCGGTAACTTTGCGCGGTAACTTTAAGCGGTAACTTTGGTTCTTTGTCGGATTACCTCGTTACGAATTTTATCCTTCAAAGAGACGCCGAGCATAGCTCGCTCCATAGCCGGCTATGCGACTTTGTTTCTTTTATGATAGTAGAATGCGACATATTTGTCAAAAATTGACAATATTGCCTCGGCTGCAGTGCACGGGCAGCAAAACTTCTCGCACTGGACAAAGTTCACTCGGACCGTCATGTACGCAAGTCAAAATAGATTCGTCTAAAAATTAATAAAACAAAAAATCTTGGTACGGGTTCTCTCAGTGTTAAACTTTTGTCAATGCACGCCATGCTAATACTGACCACTTTGCCAGTGCTAGCCCTGCTGGTGTTGTTTAACACGGTTTTGTATAGCCTAAAATATCAGTCTTACTGTCCCACTGCTGGGCAAAGGCCTCACACAAAACGAGGCGAGATAGATTAGACCATTCTCCACCACGCGGACCCAGTGCGGATTGGTGGAGGCAGGTTTGTGGCCACCTGCAATTGGAAATTATCAAGCCGTCCATAAAGCTTCCAACATGGCTCAACGACAACAGCAAGGGGCTACGTCTATTTTTAAAAAAAACTTTAAGTGTTTCGCCACTTACCCGACGCAGCGCGACGAGAGCGTGACGGTGGCGCGGCTTGGGGAGTTGCAATGTAATGAAATGTACGGTAGACGCCACGCAGCGCAGCCTCGCTCGGCGCGACGGCAAACGTCACAAACTAACGTAACTGAGCGCTTCCGTCGCGCCCCGTTAGCTGTTTGACCAAACATTAAATGAACCGGGACCACCGCCTTAACTTGCCTTCTAAAACGCGGAGACCCTCGAATATGAAAATGCCCCAAAATATCAACCATCTCAGACCGACCGTGTAGAATGCTGCTAGACCTTGGTGATCGCTAAGAACACCGTGGTCACACAGCGCTACTTGTGTGTGAATGATCTACGCTGTTGGCCGCGGGGCCTATACAGCTTCACCGGACAAGAAGGCGAGCGTGCAACCACTACGAGCCACAAGGGGGCAACTAGCACAAGAGCGCCTCAAGGACAAACGGCACACAGCCCTACGAGTGCCTCATATGGCTTAAAAAAATAAACACCGTCACGCCTATATTCCCCAAACAGTTTTCGCCCACGGTGTTAGGCTCCATGTAATGAGGGGCGAGCATATACCGGGCACAAGTCCAGAATACGGACTCATACTATGAATTCTTCGTTACAAAAACTACATTTATCCGACCTAGGATTAGAACCCAGGGCTGCGTTATCACAAAGCGCATCATTTGCAACTATACCAACGAGGCAACCTGTCAGTCGTATGGCTTGTTATTGACAAATTGTCACATTGTGACCTAGACTAAGCCTTACGAAGGTATGAACCCCGGACAATGGGTAACAATGTCTAAGTCAAGAGGTCCACAAAGCTTTTGTCTGGATTCATACGAGCTTAAAGCTATTGTTTGTTTAGCAATTGAGTAAGAATGTCAGCTGCACTTAAAATTCTTTGTATTTATGTGATCACGCTAGATGCCCTAAGGATAGGCAGAGAGTACAGAGTTCCAAGACGTTCTCTTCGTACAGATCTCTCAGGTTTTCTCCACTTCCCATAAGCGTTTACCGGTCATAGAAACGTTTGAATTGCCATCAAATAAGACCCGGTCTATGTATTTGATCTTGGTAAGACAGTCTGGATCTTCCCAGGTACTTATATCCTTCCGCTTTCGGGTTGTGTATCTGTTTCTTATTATTCTCCTGAAATTCTTTTTGTAAGTCCGAAGCACCAGAGCATACCGTTTCTCTCCTTTAAACTGATACTTTCTGTTATATTTACATGCTTTCTTAACATATTGTTACGAACGCGGTCGGGCAGCTTGACTACGGAGTCAATCAAAGTCAGGTACGGAAATTATCTTCGACAAATTCTATGTAAATATTACATTCACACCTTCACGCCTATATTCCTCAAGCAGGTGCGGTAAGGATTTACCGCGTACACCCACATAACTGTGATGATATTAGAATCCAGTGGAACAAAAAAGACCCTGTTTCTATTGTACCGGGCAAAATCCAGACTCCGGACTGTTATTGAGGATTTACGTTTTATCTGACCTAGGATTTAAGCTTAGGATCTCGTGGTCTTCGACTGACGATAACACTACGTGTGTGTTTGAGTGATATACGCTGTTCGCCGTGAGGCCTTTACAGCTCCACCGGACTTAAGGGCGAGCGTGCAACTACTACGGTCGAGCCAGAAGGGCAAGGGGCGACATACTCGAGGGCGCCTTAAGGAGGAACGGCCTCGGTTTGGACAGTCGCTACGGGGGGAGGGGGTGTAATTAGTGCACCGGTCGGCGGGCTAGGGGATCTACGACTTCGTGGTCATTGTCCGTATCCGGAGCGGAAAGAAGCGAAGTCAAAGTGGATCGGTGAGAACATGTCGCGGCCGGCGGTAGCGGCAGGGGTCGGGTTCGTAGTCGGCGGCGGCTACGATTAGCGGATTCGCATGGGAAGATGCGTTCGCGAAATGTCGAGTTTCGCCTTTTTAATATAGGCGCGAATAGATTCTAGACCGAGATAGGAGTGGAGGTCGACATTTCGTACGAACCACGGAGCTCCTACGGCTTTGCGGAGGAACCGGGACTGAACCGCTTGAAGTCTATCGATGTGAGAGTGGCCTGCGTGCCCGAACACCTCACATGCGTACGTCATGATGGGTCGCACGCAAGTTTTGTAAAGTGCCACCTTATTCCTAAGGGACATTTTACTCTGCTTGCAGATTAGTGGATAGAGACGGCCGAGCACAAAGGATGCTCGGTGACGGACTCGCTAGATGTGCGGGCCGAAGGACATGGTATTGTTTAGGGTGGCCCCTAGATATTTGACCTCTTTGACCCAGGGAATGGGTTGGCCGAACATGGTCACTTGACTGAGATTCCTTCTGGGGTGGATCAGTGAGTGGCGCGGGGTGGCACCTCTGGAGAAAAACACCGCAGCGCTCTTGTCCGGGTTCACCTCGATTTGCCACTTCCTGAACCAGTCCCCTAGGGTATTGGCGGTCGGGTAACACCACACTCATTTAACTTTACGTTCTTCCCGCACCACTGCGTGACCGTCATCGGAGACAGGGTGCCCCGGTACATAACGCAACCGCCGCCCATCGTCGAGTAACACTACACTCATTTAACTTTACGTTCCTCCCGCACCACTGCTCAACCTTATGTTCTTAAATATGGCTATTCGCAGTCGAGACATGGTAGTTGTTAAAAATCTGCTGGAGGCGGAGGCCTAAAGGAAACCCTCACAAGCAGCCAAACACCTACTGAGGCATTCTCGCTCAAAGGCAAGCCAAAACTGTGACAAAAAAAACCTCATGCTTTAATACACTTACATAAACCTTTAAAACAATAACATAAAAAAGGAAAAACATATAATAATAAAAAAAGTAATAAAAAAACACGATAAAAAAAACCTCTACTGAAGTACCGTAATAAACAAATACCAATCATTGTAACAACAAAACCAAAAAAAAATAAGCGACATGTACCATACGAGTTATAATAAAAGCAAAACTAACAACATATAAATTAAACCGAGTCTTATCTGATGGAAAAGTCAAGAGTCTCCGTAACCGGCGAGCGTGTATGAGACGAACTATGAGAGTCGAGGAAGCCAGAGAGGTATGTAAGGAAAGAACCTGTTGGAACTCTGTACTCTCTGCCTACCCCGCAAGGGATCTGGCGTGAGGTTATAGATAGATAGATAGATAGATATAAATTAAACAAAAAAAGGTGCGGGGCAAACCGGGCCCGCAGTGTCTAATTATAAAAAAAAATATGGCTATATCAAGCGCTACCAGACCAACAAGGCCGTCTAAGATTTATATATTTACCTACAATGGTATCTACACTAAGAATATGAGAAAACTTTACCCTCCCAAACACAAGGAAACGATAAAAACCACCAAACACATAAGAAAAACGGTAAAAATACACGAACCGGAATAATTTTCATTGTATTTTGGTCTACTCATTTATGGTCGTAATCTACAAAACGGCTGACCTATATTGGGAGTACGAGGAAAAACGTTTAATAAAACGCTAACTAAACGTTTAATAAAATGTAGGTATTTTTTAACAAAAGAATGAGCGGTAAATATAATAAAAACCAACGTTAATAATAACTATAACTGTTTCGGTGGTCTAGCGATGCGTGCGATCACGAGGTCCTGAGTTCAGATCGTAGGTCTGACACATGAAGTTTTTCTATCGAAAATCTCTAATATCAGTCTGGAATTGTACCCGATATATGACAATAGGCTTGCCTACTATTCATGGGACTTAATATCGTCAGCGAAATGTGAGTGTGACACACCTCTGTCACCCCCCGCATAGGAAATATAGAAGTGACAGAGTTTATTTATTTATTAAATAATTATTACTAAGGGCAACGGACATGAGCAAAAATAAATCAAGTGACTATTTCAAAATTTCTATCTCACTGTATTCATAAAAATGTAAAGTTTATTTTATTGTGAAAAATGAAAATTTTCAAATATAAGAAAATTTCAATAGCTCGAGACAGGAAGCGGAAATGAATGAATGGAGCTGTCGAGTCTTCGTTGAGCAATGGCGCGTCATTTCTTTTAATATCGCATTGTATTTGAAAATATTGAGTTTTGTCATAACAATCATATTCCATACGAATTCCAGCAGAGGATCAAATACCGACGTCGCCGGCGAACTCGAAGAATCCCTTGCCCGTTGACCGGTGCAGAGCACGGCGAGACACCTAGTATATGCCCTCCCCCATAGTCGACTCCCACCCCAAATCTCAATACGTGAATCAATGCTGTATGGTACATGTACTGAGATAAATTGACACTATCATTTTTTCTCTCTATATCATCATCCAACAGGTTTTTTCTTAAAGGCCTCTTTAGCTTCCTCCACTCTCATAGTTCGTTTCATACAAGCTCGCCGGTTACGGAGACTCTTGACTTAGCCTTCAGATAAAAGACGGTCTTTTTGGTCATGGTTGGTAATTATTGTTTATTTATTTAAATTAGGGGTACGTGATTTTATTAACTTCTAGTTTTTGGATTATAATTATATACCAGGTGTCATACTCCACCAATCCGCACTGGGTCCGCGTGGTGGAGTATGACCTAATCTCTCTCACCCCGATTTGTGAGAGAAGGCCTTTGCCCAGCAGTGGGCAGTATAGGCTGATATTATACCAGGTGTAACATAATTACCGAAAAACCTGAAAGTATACAAACCTAAATATGTATAAAAATATTAATAATAAGGGCAGGGCAGCTTGTGGCGAGCTGTTGGTGAGTAACGACACCACGGACCCGAGTGCTTCAGAGAGTCGGTCAGGGCCCCCAACTCGGTGTGTCTTCGTCGGTCGAGTGGATACCGAAGTGTGCCCGCAGGACTCTCGGCTCTGGCTAGCCTTAATTGGCCGTCCAGAGAGGCTCCGTGAGAGCTATATCGACGTAAGAAGAAAATGCGGTCCTACGTCGATGTACTCCAGGGGTGGAAGTGTTAAAGGGTATAACGCCGCGAGTAACTTCGGAGAAAGTGCAGCACACCTCTCTACACGCCTGAGCCGCTCACACCGGTGTTGCCCTCAGTTGTCCTAGGACGACCGTTTGAGGGCCCATCTAGTAAGCGGCGAGTCACCGCCGGCCACGGGTAATTAGGTATCACTAATTATGGCCGGTGTCCGTCCAATTTGAAATAGTCCAGTTTTTGTCCATCAAACCCTTGTTTTCTTTCCATAATTTACAATAGTGCTTGCACATGCCGGAATCAGTTCGCTGGTTATGTTTCTTCATTTTCATCTCAGCAGGTGACTTACATAACATTAACTTCCCGCAAAGGGCCTCTACGAGTTGGACCCATGTCCCCATGCTAGCCTTTCAAAGGTCCGGGTAAAGCCCGTGAATCTCAGCCAGATACTTAATAATAATATTAGCCCTGTTATGAAACTGTCCCACCGTTGGGCACGGGCCTCCTCTCAAACTGAGAGGGATTAGGCCGTAGTCCACCACGCTGGCACAGTGCGGGTTGGCGAACTTCACATACCTTCGAGATACTCTAAGGCATGCAAGTTTCCTCACGATGTTTTCCTTCACAGTTAAAGCAAGTGATAGTTAATTTTTAATACACACATGCTTTCGAAAAGACAGAGGTGCGTGCCTGGGTTTGAACCCGAGATCTCTGACTTTGCAGTCCAGCGGTCTAACCACTAGGCTATCACTGCTTTTATGTATACTAAAGTTAGTTAATTAATTAATTTTATGATTAATTTGGGTGCCAATGAGCTTAAAATATGGTAGAACACTCCTTAAAATTGGAAGTTTGATTTTCGTATTAAATTTGTGACGTAATAATCTAATTGAGGTGTCTGGTCTTGCGTTATATGTTAAACCTTGAATAACTGAAAGATCCTTATAGTGACTGCTAAAGCCGAGGCCGTTCCTTCGAATTCCTTACCATTAGAGCTAGAAGCCCTCCTTGCTCTTGAGGTTGGACCGTGGTTGATGCACGCTCACCTTCCTCCGCTTTCACTGGTGAAGATGTACAAGCTTTGTAGTCATTAGTATACATTCATTTCATCTTCTCTCTCTCTCCCTCTCCCCTCTCTTCGCTTCTTCTCTCACCCATGCGTACATAACTGCGCGTGCGTTCGCGCGCATGATCACAGACACACACTCACAGACATACATCAAACGTAATCATTATTTTACGTGAATCGTACCTCCACCTAGTGGTGTAGATAACAAACTATTAAATAAAAGTTAGTAAGCAAAAGAAATTGCGAAATTGTTTTAGTAAACTTTTCAGTAGTACTGTAAAATATAACCATCCAATCATACGGATATTGGGAATCTATAGTACTACGAAGTTATTCTTTCATCTGCCGCTCGGAATACCACTTTAGTCTGAAATAATATCATTGGCCCATTTTCATGTTCCGCCATTTTTTTGTCCACAGATATTTTTATCCTTTGATCGTTTGAATTGTGATAATATTTTTTTGGGTTATCTTTCTAAAGAAGAGGTTTTAAGTATTAATGGATCGGTCTTTCGATGATGTTAAGCAACGGAGAGCTAGGTCAGAATTTGGATGGGTGAGTGTTGGTAGTGTATTGATGATCGGTGGTAATAGGTGATGTTAAGTTAAGTGCGCTTATCCATTAGGTGTTCTGTTCGTGGAGTATGACCTATATTTTCTCACTTATATTTGTGAGAGAAATCCTTAGCCCAACAGTGGAATAGTCATCGCATACAAAGACTGTTTTTTAACTAACCTAAAATGTCTCACTGTTGGGCAAAGTTCTCCCTCTCTTTTCTCCAACGATCTCTATCCCCTGTCAATAATGGCAGTTCTGCTCGATACGCATCGAAGTCATCGCGCCACCGCTTCCTGGGCCTGCCTCGGCGATGATGACCTTGGTGTGGGATCCATTCTGTACACAGTTTAGCCCACCTTTGTGTCCAATTGGCTCAGATGACCCGCCCTATTCCATTTTAATGTTGCGGTTTTAACTCCGACTGATTACTGATACTGAATTATTATTATATCTATCTATCTATATCATCAGGCCAGCCCCCTTGCGGGGTAGGTAGAGAGTACAGAGTTCTAACAGGTTCTTTCATTACAGACCTCTCTGGCTTTCTCCACTCTCATAGTTCGTCTCATACACGCTCGCCGCTTATATTACTATAATATGTATCTTAAAAATACTCGAGGGGCCTTTTTTAATTTTTCTTTGCCGTGCAAAAGAGATAGCGTTCTATACCGCATATACCTATTGACATTTCTTTCTTACAGCGATTAGCATATCAATTTGGCTTTACGAGGGTAGCACGGACAAATGCCATCAAAATCCAGTCAATTTGCACAAAATATTCATAAATTACACATCTAAATCTTTCTGATAAATCAGTCTATCTATTGTTGAAAACGAATGAAAATCAGCGTCTCGCGCTTGTGCCTGATATGAAGCTGATCTAGATACCTATTTGGCTCAGCCGTGAGACACATACTCATGTGTATTACGTTGTTGTGTTCTTTTTTTTGTATTTTTGTCCTCGTGTGTATTTTTTTGAGACAATATGTATGGTAAAATACTGATATGTATGTGTCAAATCAGCTAAATATCGTGTCTCTCATGCTGTGACAAATAAAATTTCTTTCTTTCTTTCCAGTAGTTTCTGAGATAACGTGTATATACATAAAGACGCGGCGCAAACTTGAATTTATATCTTTACATATAGAATTCCGATGTGCGTGTGTTCATCATTCTTTTCCTTCTAAGAGACTTGACTGATGTATTTGTAATTATGGGGTCACCTGGAACCTTTTCAGCTATAGTTGGACCCAGTTGGCGCTGTTGTCAACCGGGTGCGAAGCCGCAGGAAATTACTAGTCTATACTTCTATACTTGTTATTATAAAAAGGAAAGAATTGTTTGTTTGTTTGTAATCGTTCGTAATCGATAAACTCAGAAACTACTGAACAGATTTTAATAATTCTCTCTTCATTAGCTACATGATCCATAAGTAACATAGACCCGGTAGGTGGTGCTGTTGTCGACCGGGTGCAGAGTTTTCACAAAGATCTCTAGGGGAACGATGGTGGTCTTTTTTTATTAACGACTGGTCAGCGATTGGCTCCTAAACCGCGTAATGGAGTGTAATAGGCCAAAGACCTAGTCTTAGTAATAACCTATTAACTCTAAAATAGGCTGAGAAGAAGGAAGTTAGACCGAGACCGACGCGTTCAGCACTGCCTAGGGACCATGTGTAAGGTATCTGAGAGTAAATCCTGCAGACAGGAGTATCTTCGGTCCCCACCCATTTAGGTCGTCACCATCGTCGTCGTAAATACCATTTTAGTCCCTAATATGTAAACTTCCAGTGCATTATAGATACCTCTCAGTCCCAACAACCCTCATTAGTCCCAGCAATTAATAACCAAAATACGTCGATTTAAATTACAAATGAGAGCTACATATTAATTCTTAAAGCTATTTAACCGTAATGGCACCGATTTATGTTTTATAATTGCTGATTAAATGCGAAATACAGTGTAACCTTAATATAACGAGCCTCGATATAACGAATTCCTCGATTTAACTATTTTTTCCCAATTCCCTAGAACTGCCCGTAAGAGCTAATGCAAAATATACCTTTACATCTTCTTCTAAGCCGAATCTGTACATTTTTCGAAAATTCTAATTGATAAAGAGGCCGAAACAATTTTTTTGGAATTATTGTCTGTCTGTCTGTCTCTTGGTGTTTCAATCACGCAAAAACTATCGAACGGATTTTAATGAAATTTGGTACGGTAATAACTTATACCCTAGCGTAAAATAATAAATACTTTTTATCCCGGAAACAACAATCGATCCGGGATAATCGCGGGATAAACCATAAAAAATATTATTTTTATTATTGTTAGTCTCGAGCTACAATGTTACGTCAAAATGCGTAATTTTGCTTACGAATGAATTCCTCCATGAACTGATATTGGACTCAGGTTCGTCTCCTTACGACAAACTCTTCGGTGGTTGAAAGCACTCGCCTGAAATTGTACATACACGTTTGATTTAAACACATAAATATGATTTCGTGCATGAACCGACGAAGCATTCAGGATTGTCTCTTCTGGAGAAAAATCTTTAACGATGAATGGCCCGTACGCGAAATTTTGTATTATCATTTATTTAGGATATCTTAACATAATTTGGATCATGAACATGAACTGTATATTCTTACGAGAAGAAAGAAAGAAAGAAAGAAAAGACATTTATTCAGCCACACAAGCATAGTAATGGTGATACTAAAATTAACAACAAAGATAATAACTAAAATTAATAACAAAAATAATAACAAATAGAAATAAAAAGAAAAGTAGAGTTAGCCAAAACATTTACAGACGCCAGCGGTTGTGTGGGGCTGAATAGGACACCGCCTCAGCATATTGCTACACCATAACGATGGATCATGGTGCAGCGTTTGTATTCTGGCAGCACCAATAAGGGTAACGTCAGAGATGCCGACTTGGACTTAAGGGGAATAAATAACAATATACTTATATAAATATTCATATAGACTTTTGTTTTTTGCCGTAATGGCGACAAGAAGCCAATTTTTATAATTTACTGTTTATACTCTATTACTACTTGACATTGGCGAAATACACTGTTAAAGTGTGCGGCCATTAATTAAAATAAGAAGAAGATATAGACTTATATTACGTATTTAAATATCTGTATATATGTATACATACGTAAAATAAACTAATCAATAATTGCAAGATTGAATGATGAAGAAGACTGATACGACGTGTACTGACAAAACTATGTTACATACGTAGCTCGCAATGTACCTTTTTTAAATATTATTTCGCCAGATTACGATATTTGGCAGGGTAGGTAGAAAGTTAAAAGTAAAAGTACTTCTATCTATCTATCTATCTATAACCTCACGCCAGATCCCTTGCGGGGTAGGCAGAGAGTACAGAGTTCCAACAGGTTCTTTCCTTACATACCTCTCCGGCTTCCTCCACTCTCATAGTTCGTCTCATACACGCTCGCCGGTTACGGAAACTCCTGACTTGTAAAATAAATAACTTTTTAATAAAAGGGAAACTGACTTCAATTTTTTTAAGCCTTGTCTGTACCCTTCTGCTGGGTAAAGGCCTCCCCTTTACGTTCCTACACAAATCGATCCTGGGCCTGTAATATCATGTCTTTCCCGCATAAGTGTCCAAGTCGTCACGTCATCTTCGTCTCGGCCGACCACAGCGTCTGTGCGGTCACAGACGCTGTGGGGGTCTCAGGGGTCCATAACGTGACGATGTTAGCCCACCTTTGCGGGTCCATACGCACGACATGTCCTGCCCAATCCCACTTCAGCTTTGCCGACTTAAAACCTACATCCGTAACTTGCGTCATAGAACGCGTGGGGTTCCTGACGCAAATAGCGAAAAATAAATATTAGAAGTCAATGCCAAGAAATTTCTTGATAAAGTTAAAGAAAATCAAAGTTCCACTTTTGATGAGTTACCTAATTGCTATTTTCTTAAGAACTTAGATATCCAAATTTACCACTAAACCTCGCCAGGTTAAGAAACACTGATAGTACAATTTAAAATTCTGTAATGCTTTTACTAATGGTTAAACTTATTTAAAACAACGAATTTCAGCTACGTTGACTATTAAACAAAATGTAACATATGCTAGGTCGGAGGTTGGTGTCTGATCCTGTGTGCTGTATCTATATCCGAAGGAATGGATGTAAGGGCATCGGGAGGGTCGGTGAGAACATGCCGCGGGCGGCGGTAGCGGCTGATAGAAGGGGAGTTAGGTTCGTAGTTGGCGGCGGCTACTATTAGCAGATTCCTATGATTGGACGCGTTCGCGAAATATCGGATTGTCGCCTTTTTAATAAAGGCGCGAATAGTTTCGAGACCGAGATCGGAATGGTGGACTATGGCCCTCTCAGTTAAGCCCTCTCAGTTTGAGAGGAGACCCGTGACCAACGGTAGGACAGTTTCTTAATCTATCTATCTATAAAATCACGCCAGATCCCTTGCGGGATAGGCAGAGAATACAGAGTTCCAACAGGTTCTTTCCTTACATACCTCTATACTCTCTGGCTTCCTCCACTCTCATAGTTCGTCTCATATACGCTCGCCGATTACGGAGACTCTTGACTTGTCCTTCAGACAAGACCCGGTCTATTTGGTCGTGGTAAGATAGTCTAGGTCCTCCCCTGTACCTACATCCTTCCACTTTAGCATTGTATATCTGTTTTGTCATTCTTTCTTCTGACATTCTTTCTATATGCCCCAACCAACGGAGCATACTCTTTCTCATCCTTACACCGATACTATGTTTCATACCTACTCGCTTTCTTATTACGCTGTTGCGAAGGTCTGTCCGTCAGCTTCACTCCGCACATCTTCCGCAGAGCTCGCATTTCTACCGCATTTATCCTACTTTCATTCTCCTTCTTACATACCCAGCTCTTGCTACCATAACACAGCGTTGGGACAAGAACTCCGTTATGTATGGCCAGCTGCGGCTTTTGACTTAAGTGCCGGCTCCCAAGCAGCTTTCCCATCGCACCATTTACTCTGTTCCCTGCAGTCAATCTTCTCTATATGTCAGCGGTGTATTTCCCATCCTTACTGATCACTTGATCAAGCACATCGTTACCAACCACTATCCTTAACAGTTCATTACACGATCATTTCACTAAGTTATCGTAACGTGTCACGTTTGGCTATAGCGAATAAAGACTGCGTTACTGATTTAGAATAACTTTTAGGTCATGTTCTATTTATGTTACAAGTTATATAATGGGCCGTTGAGATTATGCATAAGGAAGTCGTTATATTAATGTGGTGTTCAACTTCGTTGTAGAAATGGGAACGATATTTTGGCAGCTTCCCCTTACGACAAGGAGCATATAAGGTCATACTCGTGATCTACGTACTTGACACAGATTTTAATGGGAAATACTTTTCTGTAAAACTTAAACGTATTTTTTCATCTATGCTACTATTATCTGTCTGTCTATTTGTTATACTTTCACGTCTATGCCGCTGAACAGATTTTTATCAAATCTGGCAAAGAGGTAGATGTTTTCCGATGTAAGAATAACAGCAGTGATAGCCTAGTTAGACCGTTGGACTGTAAATTCAGAGGTCTTGGGTCCAAACCCAGGCACGCACCTCTGTCTTTTCGAAAGCATGTGCGTATTAAAAATTAATTATATTAGAACCCAATGTGTCAAAATAGGTTCACACATCAGTAATACTGTGACTCTCACTTATGGTGTTCCACAAGGCTCTATTTTAGGCCCTACACTTTTTCTCATTTATATTAACTCACTTTGTCAACTCTGTGTTCCAAACTGTTCCATTTTTACGTATGCTGATGATACAGCATTACTCATTCATGGAAAGGACTGGATCGATGCATTTTCCCACGCTGAGTATGCCCTTGGCCAAGTTATGAGCTGGCTTTCCCACAACCTTCTCACTCTGAATTTAAATAAGACCACCTACCTGACCTTTGCCCTAAAGCAAGCGTTGCAACCGAAACTGGACTCTTTTATACTTAAAGCGCATTCATGCTCAATCTCTCCTCCATACACTGGTTGTAGTTGCAGATCGGTGAAGAGGTCTAACCAAACCAAATATCTTGGTGTACAAGTTGATAGTCTTTTAAACTGGAAACCACAATTAGAATCGCTAACGTCTCGCACAAGGAAACTTATCTTTATCTTTAAAAAACTGCGGTACTCTGCAGATATCGAGACACTAAAAACTGTGTACTATGCACTTTGTCAAGCCATATTATCATACTGCATCTCTGTGTGGGGGGGTGCATCTAAAACCATGTTCTTGATATTGGAGCGCGCTCAAAGAGCGGTGTTGAAGGTCATGACCTCTAGACCTTTCCGATACCCAACTTGTAAGCTGTACACCAATTGTCAGGTCCTTACTGTGAGACAGTTATTTATTCTCCATACGATCCTAAGGAAGCACTCTTCTCTTAAGTTTGACAGCAACGCCTTAAAAAAGCGACGAGCATATAATATTTGTCCATCAACAGCTTTTAGAACGACTATGGCCAAACGACATTTTAAAGTCATTGGAAATATTATATATAACAAAATGAACAAAATGTGTAATATTTATCCTATGAACAGGCATCAATGTAAAATAAGTGTAATTAAATTTCTTCTAACTAAAAATTATGTTGAAACAGAGAATATGCTCAAATTTTAATTATTCCAACTGTAACTATAAAATAAAACTTTATTTATAATACTTGCTCGCAAGTATTTGTCCACACCGTGCACTTTTTCGAGAACACATTATACATTCTAATAAACTCTGCTGTGATGTCATAGTTCTAGCTCAACTTTCTAAGAAGCGAGCACTGGTGTCCATAACACAAGTTAATTCTTAATTTGGGCACCTGAGTTCAATCAAACAGTTTAAAACAAAAATATAATGTCATTTGATCTATTACTATTACTTGTATGATGTAATCTGTTGTGTTTCCTTGTACACTATTTTTGGTGAAATAAAGTATTATTATTATTATTATTATCAATTGCTTTAACGGTAAAGAAAAACATCGTGAGGAAACCTGCATGCCTAAGAGTTTCTTGAAGGTATGTGAAGTTCGCCAACCCGCACTGGGCCAGCGTGGTGGACTATGGCCTAAGCCCTCTCAATTTAAGAGGAGGCCCGTGCCCAACGGAGGGATAGTTTCTTAACAAGGCCTATATCATCATTATCATGTTAAAATAAGCAAAACTTAAACATATTTTATACATTCATACTACTATTATCTGTCTGTATGTTTATTTATTATCATTTCACGTCTATACCACTGAAGACTTTTTTATCACATTATATAAAGGCTATTTATTGTCTCTAAAAATGCTTGAGTGTAAAATACATGCCTGAAAAGCCGCGGGTACTGGTTACATATAAAAGTTAATGTTACGTCTATATTCCCCAAGAGGAGGTGAAGTGGTGTACTGTGTATAATACCTATGAAGAATATCGTTAAGAAAAAAAGAACAAAAAATGAGTCTCTATCTATCTATCTATATATCATGACGCCAGACCCCTTGCGGGGTAGGCAGAGAGTACAGAGTTCCAACATGTTCTTTCCTTACATACGTCTCTGGCTTCTTCCACTCTCATTGTTCGTGCTATACACGCTCGCTGGTTACGGAGACTCTTGACTTGTCCTTTAGGTAAGACTTGGTCTATTTGGTAATGGTAAGAAAGTCTAGATCTTCTCCGGTACCTACAAAAAATGAGTACTTCCAATTAAATAATATTAGATTTATTCCTATTCAAAGATATTCAATTTTTTTTAAATATTAACTATTAAAACTAGAGGCGCTCGTAGCGCTGCGCAACCGCGGTGTTCTTGCCGATCACCAAGGTTTAGCAGCGTTCGACTCGGTCGGCCTGAGATGGGTGACAGTTTGTGGCATTTTCATATTCGAGCGTCTCCGTGCTTCGGAACGCACGCTAAGCCGTTGGTCCCGGTTACCACTTAATGTGGTAGTTGTTAAGCCGAGTTGGAAGCCTTAAAGGCGGCTCGATAAGTTCCAACAGCAGGTGGCCACAAACCTGCCTCCACCAACCGCACTGGGTCCGCGTGGTGGAGTATGACCTAATCTCTCTCACCTCGATTTGTGAGCAAAGGCCTTTGCCCAGCAGTGGACAGTATAGGCTGATATTAATAATACTAACTATTTTAATTGATTTTATGACTGTTAGAATGTCATATTCTGTCATATATAATTTATTTTTCATTTACTTTTATCACATATTCGAAGCTCGGACCTTGCGATTACCAACCGCACATTCCTCTGCCAGACTAAAAAGGCAGTCAAGTTTAATTTTAAATTATTAATAGTTGTTTTCCTCCAGAGAAGAAAATCCGATTTCCAATGTCCCCGATTCGAGTGAAGGAAATAGCCATTTATATTTCAGAAGCCGTAATGTATTAAGTCAATCCTTTCTCTTGGAAATATGTCTCTTTTCTGATATATTTTATACAGAGTAAACTTTGTGTCCATCTGATTACGAGCTATCTTATTTAACATGCTCTGTTCTTAAACAAGGTGTAACTTATATAACCCAAGACGTCAGACACCTCAATTAGATCATTGCATTCGGATTTCAATACGAAAATCAAACTTCCAATTTTAAAGAGTTTTCTACCATTTTTTTAAGCTCTTCGGTACCCGAATTAACAACCAAAGCTGTACTTTTTGTATGTATTTAAGTATATGCTTCCAGCATAGAATAATGTATCAGAAATGCATTTAAAATAGCCGCATTGCTTCGAATAATTATTAAATTTTGTTAAAAATAGTTGTAAAAATACTTAAAAATACTAGTAATCGATTCAGTTTCTGTTTTAGAACTACTTTTAGGTCTTGCGTTAATTATGCTACACCTTGTATAGCTTCTTAGAGGCGCTGTGCGATTGCGGTGTTCTTACCGATTACCAAGGTTAAGCAACGTTCGACTCGGTCGGCCAGAGGTGGGTGACCGTTTGTGGCATATTTGAGCGTCTCCAAGTTTCGGAAGGCACGTTAAGCCGTTGGTTCTGGTTACTTCATATGGTAGTCGTTAAGATGAGTTGGATGCCTTGTAGGCGGCTTGATAAGTTCCAACAGCAGGTGGCCACAAGTCTGCCTCCACCAATCCGCACTGAGTCTACCTGGTGGAGTATGTCCAAATCTCTCTCACCTCGATTTGTGAGAGAAGTCCTTTGCGCAGCAGTGGGACAGTATAGGTTGATATTATTATTAATATGTTCTTATATGCTTTTTGAATACAATAATATTTATTGCTTTCTATCTATCTATATCATCACGCCAGATCCCTTACGGGGTAGGCAGAGAGTACAGAGTTCCAACAGGCTCTTTCCTTACATACCTCTCTGGCTTCCTCTACTCTCATAGTTCGTCTCATACACGCTCGCCGGTTACGGTGACTCCTGACTTGTCCTTCAGATAAGACCCGGTCTATTTGGTCATGGTGAGATAGTCTAGGTCTTCCCCGGTACCTACATCCTTCCACTTTCGCATTGTATATCAGTTTTGTCATTCTTTCTATATGCCCGAACCAACGGAGCATACCCTTTCTCATCTTTACACCGATACTCTCTTTCATACCTATTTGCTTTCTTACTACGCTGTTGCGAATACGGTCGGTCAGCGTCACTCCGCACATCTTCCGCAGAGCTCGCATTTCCACCGCATTTATCCTACTTTTATTCTCCTTCTTACATACCCAGCTCTCGCTGCCATATAACAGCTATGGTACAAGCACTCCATTATGTATGACCAGCTGCGCCTTTAGGCTTAAGTGCCGGCTCCCAAGTAGCTTTCCCATCGCGCCATTCACTCTGTTCCCTGCACTCACTCTTCTCTCTATGTCAGCGGTGTTCCATCCTTACTGAATGCGCATCCAAGATATACAAACTCATTCACTTGCTCTAGCACATCGTTCCCAACCACAATCCTTGCATTCGTTCTGGTTTCTTCCCGTTCAAAAACAATAATTTTGGTTTTCTTTACATTCAAATGTAAGCCATTTTTCATGCAGTCGTTTATTGTTTTCATTAGTATTACATTAATTTCAAATTTCGGGCATAATATATGTGAGATATTTTGTGTTATTTATTTTACACGTTGTATATTCTATTTAAATACACAACGTGTAATATAAATGATTCAAGACCATCGCTTTATAAATTCAATACAAATATCAAACATTAAATTTTTAAGAGTTATGTACTATGTATATACTAGTAGAAGCTCGCATTTACGACTTTTAAAGCGTCTTGCGAAATTTAGGGCGGAGAGTATGTCGCAGTATTGAATGTTGGTTTTTACAATATTCTGTGTAACATATACAACGTGTTACATAATTGCCGCTACATCTGCTAGTAGGTTTTTCTAAATGGGCAACTGAATCGTTTCCAGTTAATTTTAAATAAAATATCACATTATGACTACCTCATGGGTCTAGTGGCAAAGCGCATCGCTTTGTGTCAAGAGATCCTGGGTGCAAATCCTAGGTCGGACAAGTGTAGTTTTTCTAACGAAAACTTCCCAGTATAAGTCCGGAGTCTGAAATGTGCCCAGTATATGGCAATAGGCTCGCCCCCTATTACATGGGGCCTAACATCGTCGGTGAAACGTGGGTGTACTCAGTACACCTACGTATGTATTACATTATGTATTTTTTATCTTTCAAGAACTGCTGTTACTCATTCAGTTTGCTCTATTAAACAAAATTTATTCATTATTAAAAGTAACACGGCTATTTTAAATGTATTAATATTACACACATCAATATGAACGCAAAAGTTGATTATTTATTAAATTTCTTGGTTAATTTGGGTACAAAAGAGCTTAAAAAATAATAGAAAACTTCTTATTATCAACTTTTATTTTCGTATTAAATTCGTAATAATAATCTTATTGGGGTGTCTGACGTCTTGGGTTATATGTTAAACCTTGAATAGTTGAGAGAGAGCGTTGATTCGATTTAGGTTTTTATTATTATGGCTATAGTGACTGCTAAAGCCGAGGTCGTTACTTCGAATTCCTTATCATTAAAGCTAGAAGCCCTCCTTTCTCATGAGGTTGGACCGTGGTTGATGTACGCTCACCTTTTTCCGCTTTCTCTGTACAGTTGGGGTGTCTGGGGTCTTGTGTTGTAAATATTACACCTTGTTTAAAAACCAGTTTTCATACTATGACTTGATTGGTAGGTAAGCCAAGTTTTTATGCATTTTAGTACTTGTTAACTCTAACATGGCCTCCGTTTGAAGCTAGGGAGTATGCATACGTTTGTAATTACGTATTAAACTATTCATTTTGTACGGTCTCACACCGCCCATACTTGCTGACACCGCTGCCTTCATTGGCGCGCGTCATATGATTTATGTATAAAATAATGGCTACGGGAACTATAAGATAGAGTGCGATAACAACTAATGACGTGAACACATATAGAGAAAGGAATTGCTACTGAGTTCTTAGATTTACGCGAATATTACACATGAAATAAAACTATTTTTTCGGATTTTATCGCGGTTTATTTTGATTTTTAAGTTCCCGACGTTTCGAGTGCTTTGCAGCACCCATGGTCACGGGAAAGACTGAGGTGTTAGACGTCCAAAAGGCATAGTTGTTCCGGGGTACCCTCAAACTTCTTAATTATTTTTTTTATTTTTTTTGTTGGTCCGATCTACGCAGAATGAGCTCACGGTGTCTTGAGGTCTTGCAGTGTTATGCTTGGTTATAGATTTGATTATATTAATTACTGGATCCCAAGACGATGGAAGCATCCAGCCATCTTCTCTATTGAAATTAGGATGTTTTTTAATTTCAATAGCCTCGCGAACCATCCTTGGTAGGAATCGGTGTTCTTTCACGAGGATTTGTGGTCTATCAAATCTGATGTTATGGCGGGTGCGGTCAAGGACATGTTCACAGACTGCAGACTTCTTTGAGCGACGGTGTTTTAGGTCAGCTATGTGTTCTTTAACCCGAGTTTTTACTGGTCTTTTTGTTTGTCCTATGTAAGAGAGACCACATTCACAATCAAGCCTGTTATACTCCTGCATCTTGAAGAGGGATGTGACACTTGACAGATGGTAAAAACTGACGGATCTTCTTTGGGGGCTTATAAAATGTTTTAATTGAAGCACGCTTCAAGATGTAGCCAATCTTGTCTGTGACTCCTCTTAGTACAACAGGGAGACGCTCGACTGTGGCTGGTTTCACTCGGTCAGTGTGACGTTGGCGTGGGACTGGAAGCTTATTGTCGTGCAGGACTTGCTTGACATGTTGAAGCTCGGCAGCCAGATGTTTCTTGTCACAGATCCCTTGTGCTCTCTGAAACAAAGATTTACCCACAGTAGCTAACTGTGATGGATGGTGGTGAGATTCACCGTTTAAGTACCTATCAGTATGGTATTTGTTATATATAGTATATTGCTATTTGTTTTAACTTGTACTTTTAACTAGTAAACCTAACTGGAAACTATAGTGATCATTTCTTTCCGCACCTCAACCAACAAACTAACTACATAACGAACATATAACAAATTTACAAACTGTACACATATAGAAAGTAACATTCATACATTCATTAAAAATATGTGGAATTGATTTAGTTTCCCATTGAAATCAAGCTACTTTTAGGTGTTGCGTTAATAAAATTATGTTACACGTTGTATTTATTCTGAGAGTCAGATATGCTACCTCTCGCATCGTAATCATGAAGTCCAAGGTTCTGGGTATTTCGTAAAAACTACATATGCGAGGGCTTTTCGTAAAAATAACTCGGTAAAGTAAAAAAAAAAACATTGTGAAGAAACTTAGTCCGAGACGACATAAAGATAGCATCAGGCTTGCCATCATATTAGGACCAAAACACTCAATAAAACATAGGCGTACTCTGTACACCTCTGCCCACCCTTTCTAAGATAACAGGCGTTACGAGTATAATATATTCCATCGCTCGTAATTTGTCCTAAAGGGGTAAATGTTATTTAAAATACCCGAACAAAATTGGCCCCAACTTTTCGCTTAAATCAATTTAAATTGGATTTTAAAATCAACCCTCTGTGGGTTTATATAATAATTTTGGTCGTTGACACCCTTAAATTTTATTTAAGGGATGGCCAGAATAAATATTTTTACACTAGATTGCTAATAAAGTTTATATAACTAAAGCAATTTAAATTCCACACCATTTTATTAACTTTATTAGCCCTGTTAAGAAACTGTCCCACCGTTGGGCACGGGCCTCCTCTCCAACTGAGAGGGTTTAGGCCATTGTCCACCACGCTGGCCCAGTGCGGATTGGCGAACTTCACACACCTTCGAGAAACTCTCAGGCATGCAGATTTCCTCACGATGTTTTCCGTCACCGTTAAAGCAAGTGATAGTTAATTTTTTATACGCACATGTTTTCGAAAAGACAGAGGTACGTGCCTGGGTTTGAACCCGAGTACCTCTGACTTTGTAGTCCAACGGTCTAACCACTAGGCTATCACTGTTTGTGCTACCTTTTTTACTAAAATAAAAAAAAAGAATAAAAATCTGTAACCTGACTATGAAATTAACAAAATACTGTAATTTGTTTACCTATTACTTAGAATATTTTATATTGAACTAACAACACGCCCGACTTCGTACGGGTGAATTATACAAATAAACATTCCTCTTAAATCACTCCGTCCATTGGTGAAAACTGTATGAAAATCCGTTCGGTAGTTATTGAGTTTATCGCGTTCAGACGGACAGAAGCGGCGGGGGGGAATTTGTTTTATAATATGTAGTAATAATATCTAATTTTTTTATAATAGTAGGCTTGTTAAGAAACTGACCCACCGTTGGGCATGGGCCTCCTCGCAAACTGTATATTTTTATGAAGTCAAAATTTTCTACTCTTTCATATGATTCAGACAAATTTCAGACACCCTAATAAGATTCTACTCAATACAATAGCAAAAATATAATTTACTAGCTGTTGCCCGCAGTTCCGCACGCGTTGAATGAGTAAAAGTAAAATGCGGTTTTTACGTTTTCCCGTGCAATTTTTCCATTTTTTCTCCTCATAAGAATCTTTTTCGGATTTCAACGAATATTTCAAAAATAAATTAGCCGAATCAGTTTAGCCGTTTTTCAGTTTTGCGCTTAGCAACACAGTCAGGCATTCATATATATATATATATATATATAGATAGATAGATAGACCGTCACTTTTTTAATGTAACAACCGTCAAATGGATTTTTTCATATAAAAAATATGGCTCGTTAGCTGGCCGGTAGATACCTTCGGTGTTCCGGATCTTCACCCTCGCTATGATATGCGGATAGGTCAGTAGGTAGATGTTACTTATTGATGTATTCTTTTTATTCTCTATCTCAAAAAGATAAAGAGATTCTCAAGTGATACTCGTGAACGGGTGCTTCTGGTGGCGATTGGTCCGTCCTCTATACTTTTTTTTTCGTGGAAAGCGGAAATTCTCGTGGGTACTGTATGGCCCGTACCAAACAACTCCACTGAGATAGGTGTTATTCCTTAGTGGCCTACGGACTAAAACCTCCTCCCTGTGCTTGCTATCTCTCTGGGACCACTTTTTGGCATTGCTTCAGAGAGTAGATATCTCTAAGGTTAGGTTATTCGCTGCCTTCCCCTTTCGTCTATACTCTTCTTACATATCCCTTGACTGATTATACCTGAAGTTCTGTTGAACTTTGGCTCAGTCGGCATCACGCTGGAGCTATAACCAAGTATTTTGTTCGCACTCATTATATATTTTCAATATAAAATATATGTTAGTAGGGCAGTTTTATTTTTCTTATTATTATGGTTATATATATATATATATATGTTATTATTTTTTAATATATATCTTTACAGTCTTTATTTTGTAAATGAGATGACTGTGTAGACACTGATTGATAACATGAGTGTAAGTACATTTACGCTTAGTCTATACTTAAGCCCATATACTTAACTCAGTCTGCATTGTTCTCCCACACCCCACGCATGCAATGTATACAAAAAAAAAATGTAAAACTCTCCTTTTAAAAGCGTAACCGTGGAGTTCTTTGCCTTCTTCTCCACACGAATGACATTCCGAACGTGTGGTAGAGTCTTATAATTAATCATTACCTTTTCTTTCTTGACTATTCATAAGTACTTCTTGGTCTACATGAATAAAAAAACTTTTGATTTTGATTACCAGTGAACAGTAGGCATTGCATACATTACCTGGGGTTTCGCTTCAGGATGACAGAAATTACAAATCGTATGACACAGTTCATTAAAATCGAATGAGTAATTTATGCGCTACGCTAAAAGTCACGCTGGTTTAAATGCCGCAACCAAATTGATGTTACTCCATATTTCGTAAGCATTTTTTTAATCAGTAGTTCTAAGCCTGCTAATGTCCATACCCAGGTTTTTCAATGTTGGAACAAATTTTTACTTTACAGAATGTTTGTGAAAATATTTCATTTTTAGTAACATTTTCTTTGATTCTTTCCACAACTGGTGATGTATGGAAGTTGGCGTCACTGGTCTAAGGATTGGCTTTCCGTGTCTTTTTCTTTTCCCAAAACTTCCATTGACGGAGTCAAAAGAGTCAGTCGAAGAAAAATAGTATATCCGCACTCTGCAGGTACCTTTATATCCATATACCTTTATCTGAAAAAAAATTCAATCTTATAGGAAACAGCATTATTGTATTTCATATTATAATAGACGTCGACCTGTCAAAATAACTAAATTAAGAAAGACTGCAGGTTCATATCCCAAAATTAAGCATGAATATGAAAAAAATATAATAGAACTTTAATGAGATAGATTAGTATTTAAACATTATTTTTTTTACAATACATGTAAGTATGTTGTTTTGCAGAGTTTCGAAATTTGCAGGAGTAGCTGTACTGGTAATAATAAACACAACTTCCACCAACTAGACTTGATCATTATATAAATGTAATACAAATGGTTGCAAACCTGAGTTCATAATAATATTAATAAATGAATGACACACAGGTTGCGACCTATAATAAAGTATAAGAGCAAAGATAAAGAAAAAGAAAAATTATATTGAATATAAGTACATATGGTTTATAATATTTAAATCATTCAATTTTTTAACCTTATGGCCGCATAATGAATATTAATATTCTATGCTGATACAGCTGTTAAATTAGACATCTTGTGATCACATTATTACAGTTACAAATTAATCAAATGGGAAGTTCTTAATTAAATTTCAAAAGATTTAGTAACAACATAATTATAAATCATAAATACCTCTTGAAGTTGATGCATCTGCCATATTTTCAATTGATTTCAAAGGTCTTCTTTCATAAAAGGTGAATGGTTGCAATAACAATCCTGGAATAAACAATAATAAATACAGGAATAGTAGGAAAAGTTGAGACAGAAATAAATCTCATGCACAAGGTTTTGGATTTAGTGTAAACTTTTTTTTACAAATTTAATTATTATGGTGAAGAAAATATTTTGACGCTAACAGTCGTAACATACAAAGTCTGCAAAAACATAACCCTTCCTTTAGGGTTTGCCGTAGTTGTGTTACGACCTACGGCCCTTTAGGAGGCGAGCAAAAAGAAAAAAAGAAAGAACGAGCGGAAACGAAGTAACAGCGCAAGCGGGCGATGTGTTGCGACCGTATTAACTTCATGGTAAATGGCGGGCGAAACTGCGGGGCACTGCTAGTTTTAAAATAAACTGGTTTCGTTTTATTTTCAATCGTGTTTGCATTTTTCAATAAAAGCTTGACCCATATTGATATGATGTTCGTATCGCGTAAATATTGTCGTTTCGATACGCCGTGACGTCACAACCGGTTTCAGGTCAAGCGTTTATTGGCCGCATATTCCGGGTATGCCGCGTGACGTCACGAATCCGGTTATAACACGGTTTGAGATGAGAAATTCGTCCAACCAATAGCAAAAATAGATATACAATGCGAAAGTGGAAGGGTGTAGGTACCGGGGCAGGCCTAAACTATCTTTTCCCTATATATATCATTACGCCAGATCTCTTGTGGGGTAGGTAGACAGTTCAGAGTTCCGACAGGACCTTTTCTTACAGAACTCCTTGGCTGTGAGTGAAGCACACTCATAGTTCATCTCATATACGCTCAAACTCAAATAATTTATTTTGGATAAGCCCTGCGAGGGCGCTTATAAATAGTCAATTTACATTTTACATCTAATTTAACTACTAATCTACCACCGGACCGTAATGCGGCTTTCACTAAGAAGATCCGGCAAAGAAACTCAGCGGGCTTGTCTTTTTCTGTTTAATTCTCTTTCTCGTTTTTCCTTTCTATTTTTAATCATATTTTGTGGATACAATGTTTAGATTACAATTAAACAGTTTACGATCTAGCTCCAGTGTGATGCCATACAACCGAGATATTCGAATTCAAATTCCCAAATGGACCAGTCCCCCCCCCCCCCCCACAAGCAGCACCCGTTCACGAGTATGACTTTTGTTTTTTTTTTAGACGTAGCCCTACTTTAGGGTTTATACCCGTGTCGTGGGTGTTTACAAACATGAAAATTCACATACACAAATACCCAGACCGGAACAAATAATTGTGGATCACACAAAGATTTGTCCAGTGCGGAGCGGCTTAAGCTCTAAACCACTGCGCTAAGTCGTCCGTCCTGACTACTGGAACGCTCATAGGTTTTGTTTCTGTCAAGTAATAATACAGTGAAACAAGAATCATTTGGCTCGTAGGTGACATTGCCAGGGGTGTATTGGTATGTAACTAAAATTTCCGTAATTAAAAAAATCTACTTCCAGGTAAATTATTTCAACAGATGGGTCCGCACGGTTACTTGTTAATAAAAGAACTTACGTAAATTTCATAGCAAACGGCACCTCTGCGACTGTCATGTAGCGCCATTTCACTTGATGACAGCGTTAGTTCCGATTTTGGCTGTAAGCCCAAAGGTCCTTGTCGGACTGCGGGTACATTAGGAAAGATTACAAGTGTGAGACATATATATAGAAGAAAAAAAAGACTTCGTACATGCTTGCCATATTTTGAGTCACTCGTCACTAGACCAACAAAGGAATCGAATTTATTATCATAGTTACAATAAAACAACCGTTACAAAAACTGAGTCTTATCTGAAGGGCAAGTCAAGAGTCTCTATATCTTCGAGCGTGTATGAGATGAACTAGGAAAGTGGAGGAAGCCAGAGAGGTATGTAAGGAAAGAACCGGTTGGATCTCTCTACTATCTGCCTACCCTAAGGGATCTAACGTGATTATATAGATAGATGTATCTCTCTATCTATCTATCTATATCATCACGCCAGATCCCTTGCGGGGTAAGCAGAGGTATAGAGTTTCAACGGGTTATTTCTTTACATACCACTCTGGCTTCCTCCACTCTCATAGATCGTCTCATACACACTCGCCGATTACGGAGATTCTTGATTTGCCCTTTAGATAAGACACGGTCTATTTGGTGATGGTAAGATAGTCTAGGTCTTCGCCGGTACCTAGGTAGATGGATAGTTACAATAATATTAGTCCTACTTAACATTTTTCTCCCGTAGTCATTTTTTCTACTAACATCCCCTATAATTAATAACAGTCCACTGCTTACCTCTATTTCACGCTTAGCTTCATAATAAAGTCCATTTTTTGTCCGAATTGGGCACTACAAAGGGACCGGTTCCGTCCTTTTATTGCCTTTAAGTCGGGCTATTAAATAAGCGATTCGTAATGAAATGCGATTTCTACAAAAATAAATTATTGAGCAAGAGTCTCCGTAACCGGCGAGTGTATGAGATGAACTATGAGAGTGGAAGAAACAAGAGGTCTGTAAGGAAAGACCGGTTGGAACTCTGTGCTCTCTGCCTCTGCATATGCACTTTTATAATTATTTTCTTTTTATTAATCTATTACATCACTCCAAACCTCTTGGTGGGTAGGAAATTCCAACAGAATCTTTCCTTAGAGACCACCCATTTTCTTTATTAGTGCTTCGCAATGTAATGGATGTTAGATGGTAAATTTAACAAAGACGCACTTAGTAGATCAGCCTACATTATTATCCTATACTTCAGAACAAAACGTAGATAGAAAAAATGCTAAATGTTATTTTAAAACAGCAACGGTGGCGTTTCTTGCCCTTCTTCTTCATACGAATGACATTTCAAAGAGCTGGTGGAGTCTTTGTTACTTTTCTGATGATTCTTAAATGCTATAGTCGTCTACATGAATAAAAAACATTCTGATTCTCAGTGTGTTTGTTCTTAGTGGAGATGATATCGCACCCAAGTGTGAAGCGTTTTGCTACAGCTAAGCCAGTTCGATTACTGTCAGGTTATTTCGCGAATATAAAAGAAAGCGCCTGCAAAGCGGCCGCGTTCGCATGTCACGTCTCCATTTGAATGGATACAGGATCGCCGAGCGATATTTGTTGGAACAAATATTGTTAGTTCATCGTAAACAATAATGTTAAGTAATTTAGTTGTATACAACTTAGCCAAATGGATGACGCTATACCGAAACTGAATAATTATTGAAGAAAGTTTAGAAGCCCGCGGTTTCCAGATTTTCAAGCGATTAATGACTACCGGTCAGTTTCGTTGCAGCGTTAATCTCGACACAGTGGAACAGTTGAGTTGAGTCCATAGTGCACACGGAGGTTCTGTACACCTTTGATCAATATTTGTTTACATACATAGTGGATAACGATACGTTTACCGTACGTCCATAGCTGTCTAATCGTAAGGCCTAGACATGTTTTAAGCGCCTTGTTCCAGTCTCTTTCCGCAATCGACAGCGCCTTGTCCTGACTACTTGACTTTTCTTTGTATGGTGTCTTTCCTGTACAATTTTGGTCTCATAACCGTTAATGCTTTCAGAATGTTACAGGCTCTGAGGGCCTGTATATGTTACAAGCGTTGTGTATCTATTTTCATTCCTAAATCGTTATCGCCTTCTCCAGAACAAGGCGAGAAACTGACTTTTCCTTGAAATGTGTTATTCCTTTACATTTTTTTTCTTATAACCGTTATTTATTTATTTATTTAATACTTTTTGCACAATTGGTACAAAGGCGGACTTAATGCCTGAGGCATTTTCTACCAGTCAACCTTAGGGTGATGCAGAAACGATTGAAGCAGGTGCAAATTCACAGGAAGTAAAAAGTCAGTGGAACAAATATATATTAGATCATACAATATATATATATATATATATATAAACATATACACACAACAAATACATACATATACACATACATATTAATAATAAAATGAAATTTTATTGAGATAACTCTGCCAAAGTTTCGTGAAGATACTCTTGTACTTTACTTTTAAAAGACAAGCGATTTGTAGCCATCCTGATATCCCGAGGTAGTGTATTCCAGAGTAAGATGGATTGGACAGAGAAAGATGAGTGAATAAAATTAGAACGGTGAGGAGGGCATTGAAGAAGACGATTATTTGAGGAGCGAAGATGTTTATCATGATTAGAACATAGATATTGAAAATGAGAGGAAAGATAATCAGGCGAAGCAGGAGAGTCAAGAATGGAAAATAGCATTGTCAGTGCCCTCAGAACTCTGCGCTTGCGAATAGGCAACCACTTTAAGCGGGATCGATATTCAGACACGTGGTCAAATTTACGTAAATTAAAGATAAATCGAATGCAGTTATTAAGAAGGCGGTCGAGTTTGTTGAGGTGATCTGCATTCAGGTCGTAGTAGCACACATCACCATAGTCGAATATAGGAAGGATTAAGGACTGCACGAGCATTGCTTTTGTGTTAGAGGGAAGCAAATTTTTAAACCGATACAAGTATCGTAACATCCCGGTGACCTTTTGAGCGACTGCCGCGATTTGGGTTTGCCAGCTGAATGTAGAATCAATATGCAAGCCAAGATCTTTAGCATTAGAACTAAAGGGTATAATAGTTAATGTCACCAGATTTTTTTTTTCTTTTTCGAAAAGCGTTTTGATTGTCTTTTCGCAATCGATAGCCCCTTGTTCTGACCAAGTGACATTTCCTCATATAGTATCATTCTCAAACATACTTTAGTCTAGCGATATTCTCTGTATCGTTTTAAGTGCTTCCAATATCCACTGTTTTTAAGGCCTCAACCTAAAAGGCCTAGTTATCGTAAAACCAGTCCATTACAAATACACTTGAGTGATTACTTCGACATTTTAATGTAACGAATTTAGGATGGATGGAAATAACATCTTTTCTTTATGTAAGATCTCTATAGATGAAAATAGATTGAGATTTGTGTCTTTATTTAATGTAATTGGTTTGTTATATTGTATTCTAGGAATTTATGGAATACCTAATAGACGAAGTACTTAATTATTCTATGGTATTTAATGCTCGCTTTGATTGATTTCAGACTATATCTTCAGTAACAATCTTTTGATAGTAGATAAAGATATCAGTTGAAGTGAGAATACTACGCGGTAGGTAGATAGTATTGTATGCTTTCTTTGGTCAGAGCCTGCCAGCAGGTTACTACATATGTGGGATAAAAAACACGATTTTTTTAAATCATCACACCAGATCCTTTGCGGCAGAGAGTACAGAGTTCCAACAGATTCTTTCCTTACATATCTCTCTGGCTTCCTCCAATCCCATAGTTCGTCACATACACGCTCGCCGATTACGGAGACTCTTGACTTTCCCTTCAAATAACACACGGCCTGTTTGGTAAGCAAGTCTAAGCAGATACACGATTTAAAAAAAAAAATTGTTCCTATCATTGTTTTTCTTATGAATTCGTATAGAATATTGTAACTGTGTTCAGTACAGCTTTTCCTGTAAATAATGTGAGAATACAAAATGAATGTTTGTATAATAAATGTGAAAGTCTCTATATTTGCCATGCAATCATGCTAAATAGACTACAGAATTGGAAGGAATTCTTTGCTTTGCAAATGCTTTCTACTAGATTGTATTTCGGAATAATGTATGGATTTGGTCAAGTTAGTCTCACTACACACTAGAAGATCCCAATTTTTATTATCCTAGATAAGGATCCTAGAATAGGATAGGGTCCTGTTTATAGTATAAGTAGTCTATGAATATGGTATTAGTCTAAAAACTAACATGGCGGATGCTGTTTTAAGTGACTATCTAACAAAGTTTTACAAGTGAAACCGGTGGTAACAGGATGTAACTATTTTAGTTATTAGAGATTATTACTTATTAGAGATTATTACTTATTAGATGCAATGAATTCTATAAAAAGTGTCTAAATATATAGAATGAAATAATATGGAAAGTAAGACAAATGTTTACAGTAAAAACACTTATTTTATAACACTGAAGTCTGTAAAAAGCTTTTAAATCAAACTTAAACTTTTAAGTAACGTTAACATTATGTCTTCTAAATCCGAATTATATAGACATATATACTTTGTTTACTTTATTGCGTACTTTATAAGCAAAGAAGCTTTAGAAAGCGTGCTATAATTAGTGTGACCATTTTTAATTTTATGCATAACTAATTTCTGCCCGCGACTTTGTCCGCGTTGACTTTAGACAGGAACCTTACATTTTTCGGGACAAAAAGTATCCTGTGGGTTAATCCAGGTAATAAACTATGTGTGTGCCAAATTTTATCCAAATCCGTTCAGCTGTTTTTACGTGATTGAGTAAGAAACATACAAACTTACACATTTATAATATTGGTAGGATAATGTATGGGTACGAATGTACCGGTAGGCAGAGACAGGTACAGTTCGCCATATACTACGATACTGACACACACCTTTCTTCTACGTACATACATCTCTTCTTGCATTACCGTCGATTAATATATGCATAATAGTATGGCCATTATTAAATAGCATAATCAGTATGGTCATTTATTAATTATGGCTGGTATATGGCCATAGGCTCACCCCTATTACATGGAACCTAACATCGTCAGCGAAAAGTGGGGGTACGCAGTACATACATCTCTGTCACCCACGCTTGGGAAATTTAGACGTGACAGTGTGTAGTAAATTCTATAGATCATACAGAAGCTATCGGTACATTGTACATAGATATAACGCAAGCTTTTGAATATCCTAAAATCCATAAAGCACTGTTTGTTCAATAAAAGAAATCATAAATAACAAACTTTGTTCAAGAGAATATCAGTTAGTATTATATGTTTCAAATGAGAGCCACACAAAATATGGCGTTGCTCAGGGTAGCATGTTGAGACCGCTGCTACTTCCGGTGTATGTAAATCAATTGATTCGTGAAAAGCGCGGTAACATTAAGTTATTATTATCCAAATAAAATTAGAATATCGATTAGATATGCAAAATGTATATGATAAGCGTGCTCCTATTACATTGGAGACTAATATTGCTGTCGAAAAGTGGGTGAACACAGTACATCTTTACATCCCAGGCAAAGTAATATAGCCGTGACGATGTTAAATTTTGGTTTGTTTTAAAACTCCAAAACATAGTTTTACTTTACACACTCAACTGATGTATAGTGGTCAAACAAGTGTTTTTTATTTACTTTTTTGATAAAAGGTTTGTTTTCAAGGCTTATAAAAGATGCATTAGATCAATGTATACAAGTTTTCAATACCTTACCAGCACTAAATATACAAGAAACAGCAGTTATTGTGAAATGTAAAGGAATACTATCGAAAAAGTCTCAAACAGTACTGAAACACGCTCGGAATACGTACGTGCTCTGTATCTAAATTGGCTTATACTCATAGATGCATAACCGCACTTCCAAAGAAAAGTATTATTGATATAGCTTCACTTACATAATATAAATTACTAAATGCACTTAAGATTGCATTTCAATCTTTGATAAATGCTGACTTCTCTACTTATAAAACAAAGCCGTATACTTTCTTTATTCTATTATAAAATGAAATAAACGCCACTACGCTTATCTTCTCGAATTGGGGATGGTAGCATGTAATGCGAATGTCCCATGGGCTGAGCCTATATGCTGGGCACAACTCCGGACTGATACTGGGATTTTGATAAAAAGCTACATTTGTCCGACCTAGGATTTATACCCAATACCTCGTGATCGCAATGCGCATTAATTGCCACTAGATCAACGAGGCACTAGAATATAATAAAATAACTAAATGCATTTCCAGCTACACCTTTTTTAAAATGATGACTGCTCTACTTACAGAACAAAAAGTATACTCTACTTATTGCGTAGCTCCACTAACAGGATAAAAAAATTGTAGAGACAGAATGCTTCATTCAATTAAATCCCAATTGCGCATCCGGTTTTCTAAAGTAAATACTCATGTTTTCAAAGTACAGTTCTCGATCACAAGGCAATAAGTATGTTCAGAGGAAAATAAATAGACAATTACCGATGTAATGGACGAAGTTTGTATTGAAAAGAAACGTATAATGTTTTATGCGAAGTCTCCGAGTTTGGGTAACCTTTAGAGAAACGGGCGGGCTTTTTCTTATGTATTTTTGTTGAATGTTTGGTATATAGTTGTTTAGACTATTTCTGAGACTTGTGCGCTGTTGAGATTTAGAATTAAATCACTTTTATGAGGATGTGGTACATATATTGATGAGTATTTGGAAACATGAAATTCACATACATAAACACACAGACTCAAACAAACACAAATTTTTTTTCCGTGCAGGCATCGACTCTTCGATCCAGGTAGCGTAAAGTCTACGATTTAACCACTAAACCAAGTTAATCTTGAAAATAAAACTGCCTACTTATTTAAAAAAAAAGTAGCTCCACACTAAAGATATTTCTGTGTCGTGAGTGCGTTTACAAACATAACATTTATATACCTACACTAACACCAGGCCTGAAACAATTTGTGTGTGTGTCTGTGAAAGATCTGTGCTGTTGGCCGCGGGGCCTTTACACCTTTACCGGACAAGAGGGCAAGCGTGCAACCACTACGCTCGAGTCAAAAGGGCAAGGGGGCAACTAGCTCAAGGGTGCCTCAAGGAAGAACGGCCTCGGCTTGGACAGTCGCTATGGGGGAGGGCATATACTAGGTGTCTCGCCGTGGTGCGTGGTGCACCGGCCGGCGGGCAAGGGATTCTTCGACCTCGCCGGCGAGGTCGGTGTCTGATCCTGTGTGCGGTATCTGTATCCGAAAAAAGGGATGTAAGGACATCGGGAGGGTCGGTGAGAACATGCCGCGGACGGCGGTAGCGGCTGATAGGAGGGGAGTTAGGTTTGTAGTCAGCGGCGGCTACGATTAGCGAATTCCTATGATTGTACGTCCTTGCAAAATACCGGGTTGTCGCCTTTTCAATAAAGGCGCGGGACTGAAAAAAATCACACAAAAATCTGTCTGTGCAGGAATCGCACCCGCAAGTACTCAAACCAATGGGGGGGAGCGGCTTAAGCTCTTAACAGCAAGACTAAGACATCCGTCGTTACTTTGGTTATAATTAAGCCAGGTTGGGAGCCTTAGTAACTTGATAAGTTTAGGTCTTCCGGTACGTGATTACCACTACATAATCTATACATCTATACCAATAAATAACATTGAAGCGTCTGTTTGTAATGTCAAAATAGCAGCTTTTTACTAAATGCATATGAAAGTAAATATGGTACTTTAAAATAATAATAATAATACACTTTATTGCACATAAAATATTATGACAAAAAACAAGATCGAACATAGTTATGTTGGTACAGTAAGGCGGCCTTATCGCTTAAAGCGATTTCTTCCAGGCAACCTTTAGGTAGAGGACAGAGATGTTAAAAATAAAATGGAAATGGGTAAGGTGCAACAATTAATAAAATAACATAAAAATTAAAAAATGAAAAGAAGTAAAATGAAACAAAAAGAACATTACGCAATTGAATGACGAAATAAATAAATATAAAGGAAAGGAGAAACAAAAGAGATACGAGCAAGGGTAAAAAATTAAAAGGGAACTTGCTAAAGGTGTTAGGTCTGCAGGAAATGTGCTTTAAGATCCCGCTTAAATATTTCCCGGGACTTAGCACGCCTTATAGAATCAGGTAAGGAGTTCCAAAAATAAAATCATAATTTTAACATTTTTGTCTGTCTGCCTGTCTGTTTGTTCCGCGTAATCTCCGAAACGGCTGGACTGATTTTGACGAGACTTTTACTGGCAGATAGCTGATGTTATAAAGAGTAACTTAGGCTACTTTTAATTTAATAAAGATTTTTTTGTTAAATTCCACGTGGGCGAAGTCGGGCGTTACAGCTAGTATGTACATAAGGTAGAAATTATTTTGTCGCATACACTCGTTGGCCCAGAAACACTCGAGATAACTAATCTTGTGGAAAAATTCGCCGGTTTTATCCTCAAATCTACAATCAGGGAGAATGTGACGTCATTTCAGTAATTATAGGGTTGTGTTGGCTTATGCCGCTGGTGGGAAGTGGAGTAAGGCATGAGAGGTGGCGATGTTAGGTCCTATGTAATAGGGGGCGGGCTTATTGCCATATACCGGGTACAATTCCAGACTCTGGACTCTGGAAAGTTTTTTGTTAGAAAAACTACATTTGCCCGACCTAGGATTTCGCCAGAACCCAAGACCTCGTGATCACAAAGCGATTCGCTTTGCCACTAGACCAAGAATGGCAGTCTAAATTTGTGTATCATTTCTTTATTTTTAACACATATATAAATCATTTTTATGTTAGTATTTGTCATAACGATCTCCTAGATTCAGTAAAATTTTCATAAAAAAACGTAGCCCCACACTGCACGTACGATAATTAAACCTGCGACTACTGGCTTCAGTGTACGGAGGAAGAGCTTGGTCTAGTTGTTTAAACCGTGAGGTCTAAACTACTACATCAGTCTCTTGTCAAAACTTAAATATGACTAATAAAACTTAATTTTGTCGCTCGCTCCCACTTTCTAGCCCGCTACCTTCTAAAACACACACCATCCCTACACGCTAACGAGCCTCTAACGCGCGTGTAGATTGCTACATGCGGCCTTAATGGCGTCTGCGTTGAGTTTTAATATTAACACTTCACATTACGGCTTCTGTAACTTTTAACTATGGCTCATAGGTTTACTATCCCCTGGAACGTGGCATCACACTGAGAAGATCCGGCGAAAAACTCAGCGGGTTAGAATAGAATACTCTTTATTGTACACCAACAAAATTGTAAAACAAAACGTGAAATAAGACACTAATACAATACGCGGTCTTATTGCTAACAGCAATTTCTTCCAGACAACCTGGTTAGATACAAAATACTAGAAAGAAAAGTAATACTGCCCACTGCTGGGCAAAGGCCTTCACTCACAAACCGAGGTGAGAGAGATTAGGTCATACTCCACCACGCGGACCCAGTGCGGATTGGTGGAGGCAGTCTGGCTACCTGCTGTTGGAACTTATCAAGCCGCCTTTAAGGCTTTCAACTTGGCTTAACAACTACCACATTAAGGTAACCGGGACCAACGGCTTAACGTGCCTTCCGAAGCACGGAGACGCTCGAATATGAAAATGCCACAAACGGTCACCCATCTCAGGCCGACCGAGTCGAACGCTGCTTATCCTTGGTGACCGGTAGGAACATCGCGGTCGCACAACGCTACGAGCGCTATTAAATGTGTATAATATTAATTACCTTTTATCTGAAATAAACCATTGCGTTGCTCTGTGAACCAAAAAAACGACATTAAAAGTCTATTTTTTAGGAAACCTATTATTGTCCTTTCTTGCATAAATTCTCACATCTCATTTTTTTGACATCCGTTTTTGTTTTTCAAACAGACAAAATCATAACATAAAATTCCTCTATAATGACTATAAAATAAACCTTCGCCGAGCTCGGCAGATAGAAAATACATTTTCTTTACATATGTATAAAAGATAAATAAATACACATAAACGTAAATAAGTACTAAACATATATAACTACATACATATTCACAGATAATTATAATAATAATATTAGCCCTGTTAAGAAACTGTCCCACCGTTGGGCACGGGCCTCCTCTCCAACTGAGAGGGTTTAGGCCATAGTCCACCACGCTGGCCAAGACGGGTTGGCGAACTTCACACACCTTCGAGAAACTCTCAGGCATGCGGGTTTCCTCACGATGTTTTCCTTCAGCGTTAAAACAAGTGATAATTAATTTTTAATACGCACATGCTTTCGAAAAGACAGAGGTGCGTGCCTGGGTTTGAACCCGAGACCTCTGACTTTGCAGTCCAACGGTCTAACCACTAGGCTATCACTGCTTAGGCTACTTAGCACAGATTAATATAACTTAATAATATTGATTTGTATATAGGATTTTTTGAATGAAAAGTTGTGTAAACCCAAGTTTTATCGACGAGATAATCCGAAATTGTATAATATCCTTTATGCACAGTCTACTTTTGACGGGCGTATGGAAGTCCGGAGTTCAGATGCTAATTGCCATTATAGTGAACAGACGGAGTCACGCTGACCGACCGTATGCGCAACAGCGTAGTAAGAAAGCGAGTAGGTATGAAAGAAAGTATCGGTGTAAAGATGAGAAAGGGTATGCTTCGTTGGTTCGGGCATATAGAAAGAATGCCAGAAGAAAGAATAACAAAACAGATATACAATGCGAAAGTGGGAGGATGTAGGTACCGGGGAAGACCTAGACTATCTTACCATGTCCAAATAGACCGTGTCTTATCAGAAGGGCAAGTCAAGAGTCTCCGTAACCCGCGAGTGTGTATGAGACGAACTATGAGAGTGGAGGAAGCCAGAGAGGTATGTAAGGAAAGAACCTCTAGGAACTTTGTACTTTTTGCCTACCCCGCGAGGGAGCTGGTGTGATGATATACATACATACATACGTGAACAGACCTGATATTGTAGTAAATATAATAGTAATACCCTAGCTCATATAATTCGAATGTACATTTTTCTTAAAGGTAGTTAAGAAAGTACTTTTGGGCAAAATCATATATCTGTTTTTAAAACGTGACCCACACTATTACTCATTCTTGTGTCGTGAGGGCGTTTACAAATACCCAGACCGAAACAAATAATTGTGGATCACGCAAAGATTTTTCCCGTCCGGGAATCGAACCCTCGACTATTAGACACAGTGGGCGGAGCGGCTTAAGCTCTTAACCACTGCGCTAAATCGTCCGACAATATAAATAGATAATTATTATTTTACATAAAAAGTGTTGTTTCTTTCAGATTTATGAAAATAAACTGTTACCTGTCTCACAAACTACAGAAAAAATACACTAACAAAATAATAAATTAAAGAAAAAAACATCGAGCAATCGTGTCTGTGATAAAAAGAGAGAAAACCAAAAAGTGCAGTAAACAACCGTTATTTTTTGTTGTCCGTTATAAAAAAAGAAATTATATTTCGCGTGTTACCCGTTGCGATATTTGAATTAAATTCAAAAATAGAATTCGATGTTACGTTCTGAATTTAAAAAGTAAGTGTTGCAATTTTATTGAATAAGTTTTTAAATAGTGTTGGCAGTTGTTGAGGGATTTCGTTTTTTATTTTTAATTTGTCTGTGGTTTTTGTGACGGTAGTGACGTCTCAAGAGTCTACGATGACGAAGAACTTTCTGACGGTGACCAACATTGTCAATGAGGGTATCAAGGGAAGCAAGATATCCAAACTTGGCCTGTCAAAATACCTCTCCCAATCACTGTAAGTACCTTTTATAATTAATCTCTAATAAGATTTTCGAGAAAGAATTCGAAGTCCATTAGATTATTTAAATCAAAGCTGAGGGCTAATCGCAAAGCATTTGACGTTATCGTAATGTTGTCAAGAAGATATGCTGTCACATTTATGTTTTTTTAATGAATTTGCAGTGTGAAAAGTATAACACATCAACTCAATAGTGTAACGCTTCAATGTCCCACCTTCAGAACAGTAGTAGCTTATCTTAAAAAAACGAGATGTTGGAAAACTAATCGCGTAGGGAGGGAAACTAAAAGAGATCGAAGTATCGTATTTCTCAATTCTACCATAAAAACGCCGCTGTTTTAATATTTACCAGATAGAGCATACCTTTTAATGGCCCTCTATGACCGGAACTCTATTTCTGAGTTATGTCTATACCGTTCTGAAGGTGCGATATGTTCAAGCTGAGCCCTATGAACATTCTCAATTTTATCATATTGGGTATAAATTTTTACTTTAAAAATAAAGTAGCCTCACGCTATGAATGGTTCTTGTCAGTGCGGTAACAAAAATGAAATTCGCATACACAAATACCCAGGCCGAAATACATGAGTCATGTAGAAACAAAACCAGCAACATCCATATCGTTCGATATGCATGTTTCTGGTTTTCTTACACCTTTGCCACCCCCGCTTGGGGAATATAGGTGGGACGGTGTTACTATGAAAGACTAGCTTCTCTTAAATCTTGCGGTACGTCTATAAACTGGAAGGGCAAATTGCCCTGTCGAAGCAAAACCGATCGATCGATAAGGATGTTGCTGGTTCTGCTTCCACATGACTCAAATATTAATTTGTGGGTCACACGAAAGATTTCTTCATTGCGGGAATGCACCTCCATCCAGTGAGTGGAGTGGCTTAAACTAAACCACTGGACAAAACCATCAGTTCCATTATTACTACATACTGTTTAATATACAAGCATTGGTAAACATTTTCAAACAAGTATTGATTGCTGTGGGATATAAATCTTAAAATATCTAACAGAGATTTTAGCACACGTTAACATGTCTCTAGCGAGTTGATATGCCACCCATTTCAAACTAAATATGTATTGTAAACATGAACGATTAATAGCTAGCGTTGCAATAAGATCAAAGTTTTCGTACTAAGCCTAATAACAAGAAAGGGCTCTGTGGTCTAAGAATCAGGATTTCTCCTGGTTCAGGCACAGAATCACATTTATTTGCTTTAAATTTAAGATACTGTGTAACTTTATTTATACTGAAGCAACTAATTATGTTTACGTGGAAACTCACTAACAGCACGAATCTGGAGTGTTTATGTGGTGCAACCCAAACGATTTCTCACCTTGTATCATGTCCTGTCTGCCCTAACTCCTGCACGCAGGAAGACTTGATGTCTGCTTCCGAAAATGCAGTTAGTGTGGCCGCTTTCTGGGCCGCATCCATATTATGCATAAGCTTGAAGCAACTGTACATCTTGTTTTGATATCAATAAAATGTATTATTAGAAATATAGTCCGACAAGGATCTTTTGGCACGTGCCCAAAATTTGAACTAACGCTCTCATCAAGTGAAATGTCACGTATAAAAGTTCGCTAAGTTGCCGTTTCCTATGAAATTTACCCAAGTCCTTTTTGATAAATTGTAGGAATATATTAAGATATTTTTTTGTTATTTGTTAAGCATCCACATGGTGCAGCTTGATTAAGAAACTTAATTAAGTTTCTTAATCAAGTGCGTTGACTCTATCGAGCTAGTAACACCGGACGCACGTGTTGAAACATTCCCTTAAAGTAGGAAAATTTGACTTAATGGTTACTCTAATTTCTTAACAACGCCCTGTCACAGTCATTCTAGTGCCAAAAGATACTTGTCAGACTATAATCGCTAGCCGAATTGTGCCCTTTTAGACCAAGGAAGCGGGTTTCTGTAAACCCTCTGATAAATCTGATACAGGTGACATTTATTCCGGTATAAACTTCGCAATTTAGCGGAGCGGGTGGTAACCGCGTTTAGCTATATTCATTACGTTACTTAATCGTTTTACCTCTACATCGGGTCGCAGCGGGTTTGAGTCATAAGCGGTTCCGATAATCCTACTATCTATATCATCACGCCAGATCCCTTGCGGGGTAGGCAGAGAATACAGCGTGTGTGTGTGTGTGTGTGTGATGTACGCTGTTGGCCGCGAGGCCTTTACAGCTTCACCGGACTTAAGGGCGAGCGTGCAACCACTACGCTCGAGGCAAGGGGCGACATACATACATACGACTGTCCCAACCGAGGGCGCCTCTTCAAGGCAAAAAACGCACCGCGTTTGGTTATATACGCTCTATACCGACTAACTGCAAGTCAAGACACAAATTAGTGTAAGAGAGTTCTCTCTCACTTTGATTTGTGAAAGAAGGTAATAAGCGCAATCATTTGAATTTGAATTTGAATCAAATAAATATTTACATCCACTGTGAATCACATTTATCCTGTGCAGAAACCTTATTACCAACTAGTTTCTGCCCGCGACTCCGTCGGCGTTGAGTTTAGACAGGAACTTAATATTTTTTCGGAATAAAAAGTCCGGGGTAATGGTAAGGTAAGAAGATTGAGTAACAAAAATCTAAACATACAAACTTGTGAAAGGAAATGAATGGAAAAAAATGAAAGGAATGACATTCCGAAGTGGTGGTAGACTCTCTGTTACTTTTCTGCCGATCAATAAATGTTGTAATGGTTTACACAAATAAAAAATATTCTGATTCAGATTTTAAAAGTTTGTACGTTTAGATGTTCGTAACTCAATCATGCAAAAACAGCTAAACGGATTTGGATGAAATTTAGTAGATAGTTTATTACCTGGATAACATATAAGATACTTTTTATGGAGGCGCTCGTAGCGCTATGCGACCGCGGTGTTCTTACCGATCACCAAGGTTAAGCAGCGTTCGACTCGGTCGGCCTGAGATGGGTGACCGTTTGTGGCATTTCATATTCGAGCGTCTCCGTGCTTCGGAAGGCACGTTAAGCCGTTGGTCCCGGTTACCACTTAATGTGGTAGTCGTTAAGCCGAGTTGGAAGCCTTAAAGGCGGCCCAATAAGTTCCAACAGCAGGTGGCCACAAACCTGCCTCCACCAATCCGCACTGGGTCCGCGTGGTGGAGTACGACCTAATCTCTCTCACCTCGATTTGTGAGAGAAGGCCTTTGCCCAGCAGTGGGCAGTATAGGCTGATATTATTATTATTATTTATTATATACTTTTTATAACTCTGTACTCTCTGCCTACCCCGCAAGGGATCTGCCGTGATGATATACATAGATAGGTAGATACTTTTTATCCCGGAAAAATGTAAGATTTCTGTCTGAAATTAAGGCAGACCAAGCCGCAGGCAGAAACCTGTTTATAATATTAGTATGATTCATAGGCTTACTTGATTTAGTAAACATCAAACATAGATCATTGATACTCGAATAATTCCCGCTGCCTCTTGTCATTTAAACCACACAAATGGGAGACCCTAGAATCTCATCATATAATGAAGTATGAAGGTGTAGCCGCAGGCATACCTGCAACCCGACATTCTGTTAATTTTCACCTATAGCAAACTGCCACGACTTAAACACAAAATGCATGGGATAGTTTTATTCCACTATTTTGACTTTCGTAACATATATATCAAAGTGCGTGCATACAAGACTCGAATTGTGAGCCTACAAAACTTGTTCCATGCGAGAAAAATCTTGCCTTCCATCTATCTATCTATCTATCTATAACCTCACGCCAGATCCCTTGCGGGGTAGGCAGAGAGCACAGAGTTCCAACAGGTTCTTTCCTTACATACCTCTCTGGCTTCCTCGACTCTCATAGTTCGTCTCATACACGCTCGCCGGTTACGGAGACTCTTGACTTTTCCATCTGACAAGACTCGGTTTATTTGGTCGTGGTAAGATAGTCTAGGTCTTCCCCGGTACCTGCATCCTTCTACTTTCACATTGTATATCTGTTTTGTCATTTTTTCCTCTGGCATTCTTTCTATATGCCCGAACCAACGGAGCATGCCCTTTCTCATCTTTACACCGATACTATCTTTCATACTTACTCGCTGTCTTACTATGCTGTTGCTAATGCGGTCGGTCAGCTTCACTCCGCACATCTTCCGCAGAGCTCGCATTTATCCTACTTTCATTCTCCTTCTTACATACCCAGCTCTCGCTACCATATAACAGCGTTGGGACAAGAACTCCGTTATGTATGGCCAGCTGCGCCTTATGGCTTAAGTGCCGGCTCCCGAGTAGCTTTCCCATCGCACCATTCACTCTGTTCCCTGCACTCACTCTTCTCTCTATGTCAGCGGTGTATTTCCCATCCTTACTGAAGGCGCATCCAAGATATACAAACTCATTCACTTGCTCCAGCACATCGTTACCAACCACAATCCTTACATTCGTTCTGGTTTCTTCCCTTTCAAAAACCATAATCTTGGTTTTCTTCACATTCAAGTGTAAGCCATTGATCATGCAGTCGTCTTTCATAACTGTGACTAGTGTTTGCAGACCAGTGGCTGTTGGCGCTATTAAAACCGCGTCATCTGCATAAAGTAGATGGTTTACCACTAAGTCACCCATTTGTACACCTTCATTCATCGCTTTCAGTCTCTGAAGACTTTTGTCCAGATATATTATAAACAGTCTAGCGGACAACACGCAACCCTGCTTGACGCCGATTTTAACGTCAAACCAGGGTGACCTGTTACCACCCACCCGTACGCATGCCTTGCAGTCCACATAAGTGGACTGGACGGCTTGCAACAGAGTGCCATCTATACCATACTCTGGCAAAATGTCCCAAAGTCTCTTTCGCACAACTCTGTCAAATGCCTTCTCCAGATCTACAAAACCGCAGAAAACCTTCCGGCCCACTGCCAGATGCTTCTCTACGATGTTGCGGAGTGAGAAGACTTGATCCGAACATCCTCTTCCAGACCTGAAACCCCCTTGTGCCTCGCACAACATTCCATCGGACTTCACTTCCATCCTAGCCTTGTAAGGACATTAAATAAAATACATATAGGTACGTTGCATAAACCAAATAGAAACAGAATTTTTAGGGCCTATACAACTGCACTGCGCCTACGCTAACGCTTCAGCCGGAGGGCAAGGCAGTAACTAGCTCAAGGGCGTCTCAAGGAAGAACGGCCTCGGCTTGGGCTTTTGTTATGGGGGAGATCATACACTAGATGTTTCGCTATGGTGGTCCGCGATCTCGCCGAAGAGGTCAGTGTCTGTACCTGTGTGCAAGATAACGTACCAATTACCCTCTCCGTAATTTGTCTACGAATTAGGTCCGAAAGGATTTTTTAAGGCGTTTACAGCGTTGCGATACCGCGGTGTTCTTGGCAATCACCAAATTTAAGTAGCATTCGTTTTGGACAGTCAGAATGAGTAACCGTTTGTGGGATTACCATTTTCTCCGTACACTAGAAGGTACGTTAAGGCTTTGCTCTTGGTTACCACTTCATAGTGTCAAGTTCCAACAGCAGATGGCCAGAAGCCTACCGTCACGGCACCACGCTGCCCTAGGTCACCGTAGTGGAATTTAGACTTCCTTCTTAACCCGATTTGTGAGAGAAGGGCTTTGTCTAGCAGTATATGACTAACCTCCTTTTCATAGGGTCACACGTAAAAAATATACATCATGTTTATTTAAATTCTACTTTGATCAAAAATGTTGCCACACATTTTTAACAATAGAAACAAAAACTTTTTATCTGCTATGATTTATCATTCTGTTGGATATATCTTTTGGTTTTAACAATGACATTTTTTTGTTCTGCTAACAATCCTAGGAATGTTTAATAAAAACTGGAAGGTTAAGCTCTGAATACATTTCGCATTTTAGATCCCTAAACTCTTGGGAGTTTAGATTCAGGAGTGTTTAATATTTTTGCAAGCTTTATTTAACTTACAATGTTGTCTGTCTGTCTTTCCGGTTCCGGTCAAATCTTGTGATCCATTTTTCAATCACTTGCGGGCATCTGATTGAGCTTAAATTGGCATACGTATGTAAGTTTGGTGACGATGCAATAATTTGGTACATGGAAGCTGGTCTGATGATGGAGCCGGAAGGTGGCCATAGCAACACGTAAACTAAACAACATAGCCCCTTCGTGTTTACGCTGTTAGATTGCTAGTAAGGAGGACTTTACAACCAGATGATGTCCAGGGTCTGATGATGTAGTCAAAAAGGTGGCCAGTGGAATCACTCAATTACTCAATATGACCCCGCTGTGTTTGGGCATGTTGGATTTTTCTTAACGAGTACTTTCGACACGGATGGTGTCCAGGGTCTGATAATGGAGCCGGAAAGAAGCCATAAGAACTCTTCAACTCAACAAGATATCTTCGTTGTGTTTAGGTTATAAAAGATTGTTTTAAAAACGGTGTTTTTAAATTAACATTACTTTTTCTTTTGAAAAACGTAGCCATACTAGGAATTATTAATGTGTAATTAGTGCGTTTATAAACACGATGTTCACATACACGAACATCCAGACAGAAACAAATAATTGTGGGTCACACAAAGATTATTTCCCGTGCAGGTTTTCCACCCACGATTATTGTTTCCCGTGGGTGAAGCATCGTAAGCCAGTTATAAAGAAATAACTGGACTAAGTCTTCTGTTAAATGGCTGAATAATGCAAAAATATGTGTTTTGTGTGTGTGTGTGTGAATGATCTACGCTGTTGGTCGCGGGACCTTTACAGCTTACCGGACAAGAGGGCGAGCGTGCGACCACTACACTCGTGCCAGAAGGGCAAGTGGAGCAACTACCTCAAAGTCGTCGCAAGTAGGAATGGTCTCCGCTTGGGTAGTCGCTACGGGGGAGGGCGTACACAAGGTGACTTGCCGTCGGCAAGGGATTTTTCGACCTCGCTGGCAAGCTCGGTGTCTGATCCTGTGTGAGTATCTGATGCCGGTTGTGACCTGTTGAAAACCTGGAGGTACTAAGCTTGGATATAAGCTTTGACCTCTAGTAGGCCTCTAAAGTAGGCCTCTCCTCACAAATCAAGGTGAGAGAGAATAAGTCATACTCCGGAACGCGGACCCAGTGCGTGCAGTGGCGGCAGGTTTGTGGCCACCAGCTGCTAGAACTTATTAAGCCGTCCAAGCTTCGAACTTAGTAAAACGATTACCACACAAAAATGTGCCTTTCGAAGCACGGAGACGCTTGAATATAGAAATATTAGAAATGGTCATCCATCTCAAACTGACCGAGCCAAACGCTGCCTAACCTTGGTGATCGCTAAGAGGACCGTGGTTTTACCAGCACTCGTATCATCGAATATACTTTTTTTTTACATCCATCTTTCATCGAAACCATTTTCGTAACATTAAGCTAAGCAAATATCCGTGGCTTATAATATTACAGTGTGTAATCTACTGTACAAACTGCCTGGCAAATTGCCACAGTCAACAAGTTAACGGAGAAAAATGTATACATAAAAAATCTTATTAAACACAAGCTCTTATTGACGTGTACTTGACTTCTTATGGCCAGTGCCCATCTTCCGGTTCAGTCATCGGACCAGCTCTACGGCGTTATTAATGATTTTGTTCATGACGTAGCCTCACACTTGGAATTACTTCTGTCACAAACACTCAGACTGGAACAAATATTTGTGGATCACTCAAATGTTGGTCCCGTGGGAGACCGGGTTCGACCGTTACGAGCGCATTGGTTAAGAGCTTAAGCCGCTCCGCCCACTGTGTATAATAGTCGCGGGTTCGATTCCCGAATAGGACAAATCTTTGTGTGATTATTACAATTAAAAGACACAATTATTTATTTTATTACAAGATACAATTATTTGTTACAACAACTCGATCCAGTGGGCAGAAGGTCTTAAGCTGTTAACCATTGTATCAGATTGTCCGTTAAATTGTCATTTAACTAACATAGGTATGGCAAATTTAAGTTTAGTTGAATTCTAGTAAGTGCTTCTAAAATGGGATACAAATTTTGAACCAGGAATAAAGACCAGAAGCAACTCATTTAAATCTATCTATCTATGTCACCACGTCAGATCTCTTGCATGCAGAGAGATGCTCAACAAACAAAACTTTTTAGCTTCCTCCACTCTCATAGTTCTCGTTTCAATCTCTCAAACGTCTCCATAATTTCCTGCCCTTTCTAACGAGAATAATTGTTGCCCATTCCTTCCTTCTATCACTTTTAGACTATGCTGATGTTTGGTTTCTTGACGCTACAGAGGAACTTCTTAATAAACTGGAACGCCTGCAGAATTTATGTATCCGCTTCATTTTTGGTCTACGCAACTATGATCATATCTCTGAGTACCGAATGAAACTGAAGTGGCTACCTATTCGGCGACGTCGGGATTCACTCTTCTGTTCTCCGAATATCTTCGCGAACGCTTCGACTTCTTTTATTTTTTTCTTAAACGTAGCCCCACACTAGGATTTATTTCTGTTTCGTGGGTGCGTTTACAAACATGAAAATTGGCATACACGAATACCCAGACCAGAACAAATAATTGTGGATCACACAAAGATTTGTCCCGTGCGGGAATCGAACCCGCGACAATTAGACACAGTGGGTGGAGCGGCTTAAGCTCTTAACCACTGCGCTAAATCGTCCATTTGTGTTTTCATTTTCATCTTTGTTTTGTTTGTTTTTTTTTTCTATTAGAATTTACTGAATAGTTTGTTGTACAATTGCGTTTACTTATACGCTAAATATTCTCTTTGCACTCCAAGTTTAACTGGTAGACAACTCAAATTGAGTTAAGTTCGCCTTTGTACATCATATCTGTAAATGTGCTTACTATTTATGTTATTTTGTACAATAAAGAATAAAATAGTTCGTCTCATACACGCTCGCCGATCGCCGCTCGCTTACGGAGACTTGACTTGCACTTCTCATAAGACACGGTCTATTTGGTCATGGTAAGTCCAGAAACAGTGTCTCTCTATCTTTTAAAACGAGCTCTCATTTATGAATACAAAGGCACGACGAAGTTATGTGGTTTACTTGAGTTCCTACGGGCACCTTACGGCTCCATCATCAGACAATCTCCGTAGTACCGTATTATTGCATTATCTATGGAACAAAGTTCGCAACAACGTAGTAAGAAAAATAGTATCGGTATAAAGATGGGAAAGGGTATTCTCTGGTGGTTCGTGCATATAGAAATAATGTCGGAAGAAAGAATGACAAAACAGATATACAAGGTGAAATTGGAAGGATGTACGAGTAGGTACGGGGAAAGACCTGGACTATGTTACTCCTCCTGTTTTACTTTCTAATTACATTTGTTGCGGGTTCCAAGACAATTAAAGCGCTTCCCGGGACACCCCAAGGTACAAACCTTGGTGTCGTCTAAGAAGACCATTGTGGATCCTGGCTTACAGGAGTTACAATGGTGGGAATGTGTGGCGGCCTTAGTCCCAAAAAAAGATTGTTACTATGATTGATACAAATAGACTATCTCTTATCTAAAGGGCAAGGCAAGAGTCTCCGTAACCGGCGAGCGTGAGACGAACTATGAGAGTAAAGGAAGCCAGAGACGTTTTTAACGAAAGAACCTGTTCGAACCTTGTACTCTCTGCCTACCTATTAAGGGATCTGGCGTGTCGATATAGATAAACAAAAATCTACAGTGTCCATTACAATATTACCCTCTTCCTAACATTTACATTGCTATCTTACCTAGACCCATTTGGAAAGTAAACATTGTAGGGAGAACATTGTTGGAAGCCAGCCAGATGAAGCCGAAATGTAGGGTTATTCTCAGGCTATAACTCATATTCATTGCCAAGTTACGAAGGGCTGTTTCTTCGTTACTTAACCCGTTATGATGTTGACCTGTTTGTCTGCTCAGTGCCGCAGTTTACATTCCCACGCCGGTGAGTTTCATGTCCATATCTCTGCTCACTGTCACTGTTTACATTTTCACGCTGGTCAGTTTCATGAGCATTCCTCGGCTCATTGCCAAGGAAGTCTAGATAATGTAATTCAAGGCTAAATGTTTTAGGGTCTCTCCGACGTGAAGGTTTCCTCACGACTTTTACCAAGTTACAATGCCTCATACTTCATCCGTGGCTTACGTTAGCTCTCTTTAACTCTAAGTTATTGCAATATCGTATTTTATTATAATGCTAAGGAAAACATATCGTGAATGCGAAAAGCAATAACAATTTACGTCTATAGAGGTCTAACTTGGTGTTACAGCTTGGCGGCTTGCCAATAAAGTAATCTCAACTTTAAGTATATACACGTATAGACCTTTTTATGTATCTGTAAAAACTGTCATAATAATAACATCATATTTTAGAGAATAACCAAAACTTTTTACAGTTCTTAACGCTAATAAAATACTAAAAAATGTACGGGAATGATATTTTACAAGGAAAAGTGTTGTGGTCAGAACAAGGCGGTATCGATTGCAGAAAGAATGGCCAAGTTGAAAAAGTGTCTTGACCAAGTAAACTGATCTAACTCACAAAAGCCTCCTGACCAATTCAAATAACCAAGTGTAAAAAAAAACCTCTTGATCAAGTAAACTGGTTAAATATACAAAAGCCTTTTGGCCAAGAAGACTGGCTAAGTAAACTGATTACATATATACAAAAGCCAGTTGGATAAGTAACCTGACTAAGTGTAATCCTCTTAGTTAAGTAAAGTAGCCAAGTGTAAAAAGCGTTTTGCCGAGTCAAATATAGCGAAGTATACAAAAGCTTCTTGGCCAGATCAAATGACCAAGTGTACAAAAGCGTCTTGGCCAAGTAGACTGGCTAAGGGTACAAGAGTCTCTTGGCCAGGTTAACTGGCTAAGCTCTCAAAAGCCTCTTGGTCAAGTCCCTAAACGGGCAAAATGTGTGGCCAAAAGCTTCTTGACCAAGTTTGGCCAAGTAGACAAAAGAATGTTAGCCAAGTAAACTGGCCAAGTTTGGCCAAGTGCAAGTGCAGAAGCAATATTTACCAGTTTTATTGTTTTTAATTAATCTGCACAAATTTTAATTTACTACAATGCACAGATTGTTATTAAAAATTAATTTCGTTTAGCGTAAAGACTAATGAAGTATCAAGTAATGATTTTTCATTATGGCAAACTCACTTTGAAATACGACCCGCGAGGAGAAAGTTCCTCTGCTAATTAAATGTTATTAGATTTTATTAGATTTATACACTTATACCGCGACTGTGCCTGTGTATCTTTTGGGAAAAACATGGATATTACAGGCTTAGGATCGATTTGTGTGGGCCGTAGAGGGGAGGCCTTTGTCCAGCAGTGGGATATATAAAAAGATAGGATGTTTAAAAAAAACACAAGGATGGGTTCTGATGTGACGATGTCGCAAAAAATGCTGTTACTCCTTTAGTGCGCTATAATAAACTAAATTTATTTTTTATTCTAAGCAATACGGAGATTTCAAACGTATTTTTAAAAAGAATTTCTCAATACGCACCCATAAACGTACAAGTTTCATTGTTAATTTGCATATAAAAGTTGGGGTTAAAATATTTAAATTTGGCAAATTGGTTTTCGTATTAAATTTGTAAAGTAATTATTTAATCGGGATATCTGACATCTTGGGTTATTTACGATATGTCTTGTGTGTATCGTAAAGAGAGAAAGAGATAGAGAGAGAGAACATTGACAAAGAATCATAATTTTAAAAGCATAAAATTAATAAAGTACACATACAGACTGAAAAGCTAGTATAATACTGGCTTTAGGGTATTTTATAAAAACTTTTTGGAACATTTTTGTAAGAAAGAAAAAGAAACGCCTGGAGTACGAAATGAGTATCATGTGAATAGTCGACACTGACGCGGCACTGCTCAATGCGGGAAGTTTATCTATCTATATCTTCAAGCCAGATCCCTTGCGGGTAGATAGAGAGTACAGAGTTCAATCAGGTTCTTTCCTTAAATACCTCTCTGGCTTCCTCCGCTCTCATAGTTCGTCTCATACACTCCGGTTACGGAGACTATGCGGGAAGTGGCATAATATAAACGATGACGATAATATTAATGACGACGACCCAGTCCAGTGGTTAAGAGCTTGAGCCACTCCGCCCACTGGATCGAGTGGTCGCCGGTATTTGCTTTGTTCTGGGCATTTGTGTATCGGAATTTCATGTTGGTAAATGCACTCACTATACAGGAATCACTCCTAGTGTGGGTATACGTTTTATTAAATAATATATAATAATAAGTAATTTAATTCAGGCAACTTAAATTTTACAAATATATTTTGTTCAACTTACAGGCAGTAGAATATATACCTTACAGACTAACATACATATAATATATAAAAACTTACAAACTAAGTAACAAGTGTTGCCGGCGATATGTTGTGTTGTACAGGACAAAGTGTTGCAGGGGTATCTCTTAGTCTCCCACGAAATGTTCTAAAAACGACACCCCTCGGCCAGAAATCCTCGCTCATGTAGGTCTCCAACTTGCATTGTGTTGCGAATTCAGCTTTTCAACCCTCAGAGTATACAAGGACTTCTTGAGGGCATAATAATATCAGCTAATACATATATGACATAATAATATCAGCCCTGTTAAGAAACTGACCCACCGTTGGGCACGGACCTCCTCTCAAACTGAGAGGGTTTAGGCCATAGTCCATCGCGCTGGCCTAGTGCGAACTTCACGCACCTTCGAGAAATTCTTAGGCATGCAGGTTTCTTCACGATATTTTCCTTTACCGTTAAAGCAAGTGATAGTTTTTTATTTTTAAATAACATAAAAAATAATCAGACACGAGACGCATCACCCCAATGTGGCTAAAGCCTTCGCGTGTGTGTACATCTCCACTTCACCTTAATCATTCTACGAGATTTATTATGAAGCTGTTACTGGGATTCATTTCATTATGCGGTATAATTAATTACATCGGACGCCTGGAGTTGTATGGATTTCATTATTGTGACTGCATGACAATCTTGATATTATACTGGTATATACATTGTGTTAAGGCTTTAGACACTGCAGTTAGATTATCGCTTTATAATACAAACAAATATAATATGAAAACCAAAATTTCAGTTTTAAAGGGTTAATAACCATTTTTTTTTAAGAATTTTGATATACAAAATGAAGAATCAGTGGACTCGGTTTATTTGGTCGTGGTAAGATAGTCTAGGTCTTCCCTGGTACCTGCATCCTTCCACTCCAATAAACCGAGTCTTATCTGATGGAAAAGTCAAGAGTCTCCGTAACCAGCGAGCGTGTATGAGACAAACTATGAGAGTCGAGGAAGCCAGAGAGGTATGTCAGGAAAGAACCTGTTGGAACTCTGTACTCTCTGCCTACCCCGCAAGGGATCTGGCGTGAGGTTATAGATAGATAGATAGTTAGATAGAATCAGTGGAAAACGTACCCGAAGACTAATTGCTTCATTGGCTTAGTGATCTTAGTGCAGCTGGCGATCATGAGGTCCATGGTTCCTAGATCGAATAATGATTGCATTTTCTATTGAAAAATATCTCAGTCGCTCTCCAGAACCTGAAATTGTATTTGATATATTGGCAGTGATTTATGATTTAAAGTAGCACAGCGGGCTATGGAGCGAGCTATGCTCGGCGTCTCTTTGAAGGATAAAATTCGTAACGAGGTAATCCGACAAAGAACCAAAGTTACCGACATAGCTCGCAAACTCAGTAAGCTAAAGTGGCAATGGGCTGGTTACATCTGCAGAAGGACCGACGGCCGATGGAGCAAACGTGTCCTAGAGTGGAGACCGCGACTTGGTAAGCGTAAGGTAGGACGGCCCCCAGCTAGATGAACCGACGACCTCAAAAAGGAAAAGGACTGGATGCGGAAGGCGGAGGACCGTGTGCAATGGCGCGTGTTAGGAGAGGCCTATGTCCAGCAGTGGACTGCGATAGGCTGATTGATTGATTGATTGATAATGGCAGTATACTTGCCCCTTATCTAATTAGGACCTGACGGAGATATGTGAGTATGTATACAGTACAGATGTCATTTACCAAACCCACTTGGAGCATATAGCTGTTCCCCTTCTTTTCGTGTCAATGGTTCATATTTGTCCCGCTAAGTGAGAGTCTAGTTGATTCGCGCTGTCCGTGGCCCCTCTTAGCTCTTCCCTTGTACAGGTGGGGCACAAACGGCAGACCAGCAACTGCGACATATTCTGTGATGTCGCACCACATTCACAGGCTGTTGAATTTAGATCTATGATCCTCCATGTGCACAGATTCTGCCTGCCTGCTACTGCAGGAATGCGGAACCGATTCCAAATGGGTTCCGCATCGGCACGGCCGATAGCCGTGATGGATTTTATTTATCTTTCTCTCTCTTTCCTCTCAGATTTCACTTTGTAATTTGGTATTAAATAAAAAGGAAGAAGATTGTAAGGAAAAAAATGTTGGGAAACAGTGCCTTCCGCTAGCCCCGCAAGGGATCTGGCGTGAGGATATAAATAGATAATATGAAAAATGTACCTTAAGAATGACGTCAAGCTCACCTACTACGCCCACTACCTCGGTGAACATAGATGTACTTATAACACTAATAAGCCTTGTTACTTTTCCAATTATATTAAGGTTAAAGACAGCTATTTCCTCAGAATTCGGAAACAAAACACTCCTAATAAAACTTGGCTTAACATCTCATTTGTATTCATAAGTTAAATAATCAAAGTTTTGCGATGATAAATGGTTTTCGTTATGAAAGTTGAACGTAAATGTGTTTATGGGACTATTTATAACTTATTTTAATCTCACTGACTCTATTTATAGCTTATTTCTTTCTTGTCTGGCGCTGGGATACCTGCAGTTTTTAAAATAATAATATTAGCCCTGTTAAGAAACTGTCCCACCGCTAAGCACGGGCCTTCTCCCAACTGAGAGGGTTTTAGGTCATAATCCACCACGCTGGCCCAGTGCGGGTTGGCGAACTTCAAACAACTTCAAGAAACTGATAGGCATACAGGTTTCCTCACGATGTTTTCCTTCACCGTTGAAGCTAGTGATAGTTAATTAATAATACGCACATGCTTTCGAAAAGAAGTGGGTGCCTAGTTTGAACCCAATCTCCTGACGTTGCATTTCAATGGTCTAACTCCTAGGCTATCACAAACTTATATTTAACTAAATCTTGTGATTCTTTTTTCAAGCACTTGCGGCTATCCGATTGATCTGTAATTTGGCATACGTATGTAAGTTCGATGAAAATGTATTAATATGGTACCATGGAGCTGGTCTGATGATAAAGTCGGAAGGTGGCCATAAGAACATGTGAACTTTACAACGTAACCCCTTGTTTTTACGCTTGTTAGATTGGCATTGACAAGTACTTTACAACCAGATAGTGTTCAGGGTCTGATGATGAGTTGCCATTTGATGGTTATGGAGTCACTCGACTACTCAATATAACCTCACCTCTCCTCCTCCTCCTCCTCCTTGGGGGCTCCTTGAATTTGTCTTGACGAGTACTTTAGACCCGTCTGAAGCCCAAGGTCTGACGATGGAGCCGGAAGGAAGCCACAGGAATCCCTCAACTAAGCAAGACATTTTTGATGTGTTTATTATATCAAAGCATGTTTTTATTTTAAATTTTTTGGATGATGAATCAGCTTATATACTTTGCGCAAAAGACTTCGCAAACCAAAATATTTCCCTGGAAGTAGGAAGATTTTACTAATTGTTAACACTAATTTCAGACTAACCTGTCCATGTCATCCAGAGGCCAAAAAATCCTTGTCGCATTGTACGTGTGTTATCTACACAGAAACCCATATTATTACGATATCCGTTATTAGCAAGCATAAAAATAAGATATGAACTCGTCATCAATCGATTATGGACTAGAATCGGATCCTGATGGATCCCGTGACCCTGTCGACTGACGATTATCGGAAACCTTCAGAACTGCGAGAATTCTGCCTTCGTTACTTATTACTGGATCAGCAGTTATGGAGGATGATTTGACGACTTGTCTGTAGGTATTATATATAAACCGGGAACCAAATAGACCGATTCTTATTTAAAGGACAATTTAAGAGTCTCCGTAACCGGCAAGCGTGTATGAGACGAACTATGAGATTGGAGGAAGCCAGAGAGGTATGTAAGTAAAGAACCTGTGGGAACTCCGTACCCTCTGCCTACCCCGCAAAGGATCTGGCGTGAATATGAAGATAGATAGAAGTATAAAAATAAGATATGAACTCGTCATCAATTGATTATGGACTAGAATCGAATCCTGATGGATCCCGTGACCCTATCGACTGTTGATTATCGGGAAATTTCAGAACTGCGAGAATTCTTTCTTCATTACTTATTATTGGATCAGAAGTTATGGAGGATGATTTGACGACTTATCTGTAGGTAAAGAAGAAGGCAGTAGGTCTGTCAGAAGAAAGAATGACAAAACAGATATACAATGCGAAAGTGGAAGGATGTAGGTATCGGGGAAGACCTAGACTCTGTATTCGTAAAAACTGAGCGAAAATCTGTGTTATAGTTTCTGAGATTAGTGCTTACATATTCTTCAATTTATACATAAATACTAGTCAAAACAATATAAGGGCCACCTTGTATTTTATTTCATAAAAAACTATGCGGGTTTCCGGGGGTTGTAAATTTTTTATTTTTACAAAATCGTAGCTCCACACTAGGATTTATTCCCGTGTCGTGGGTGCATTTACAAACATGAAAATTCACATACACAAATACCCAGACCGAAACAAATAATTGTGGATCACACAAAAATTGCCGCGAGCGGAAATCGAACCCGCGTGTATCAGACACAGTGGGCGGAACGGCTTAAGCTCTTAACCACTACGCTATATATAAATATAGGAATTTTTGTTATGAATTGTTTATATCGCTATATTCGACGGATGATGTGATACTACGATACGCCGATATACCCCTTCGGTACATATAATTATCAATAAATCACCATGATTCCGTAATTCAAGTTAGACCTTATTTTGTTGTGTGACTAGATATATCACTTGAGTTTATATATTACAGATCTATCTATCTAGATCATCATGCCAGATCCCTTACGGGGTAGGCAGAGAGTACAGAGTTCCAACAGGTTCTTTCCTAGCATACCTCTCTGGCTTCCTCCACTCTCATAGTTCGTCTCATACACACTCGCCGGTTACGGAGACTCTTGACTTGCCCTTCAGATAAGACACGGTCTATTTGGTCATGGTAAGATAGTCTAGGTCTTCCCCGGCACCTTCCCACTTTCGCATTGTATATCTGTTTTGTCATTCTTTCTTCTGGCATCCTTTCTATATGCCCGAACCAACGGAGCATACCCTTTCTCATCTTTACACCGATACTATCTTTCATACCTACTCGCTTTCTTACTACGCTGTTGCGAATACGGTCGGTCAGCGTGACTCCGCACATCTTCCGCAGAGATCGCATTTCGACCGCATTAATCCTGCTTTCGTTCTCCTTCTTACATACCCAACTCTCACTGCCATATAACAGCGTTGGGACAAGCACTCCGTTATGCATGGCCAGCTGCGCCTTTTGGCTTAAGTGCCGGCTCCCAAGTAGCCTTCCCATCGCACCATTCACTCTATTATCTGCATTCACTCTTCTCTCTATATCAGCGGTGTATTTCCCATCCTTACTGAAGGCGCATCCAAGATATACAAACTCATTCACTTGCTCCAGCACATCGTTACCAACCACAATCCTTGCATTCGTTCTGGTTTCTTCCCGTTCAAAAACCATAATTTTGGTTTTCTTCACATTCAAATTTAAGCCATTGTTCATGCAGTCGTCTCTCATAACTGTGACTAGTGTTTGCAGATCAGTGGCTGTTGGCGCTATCAAAACCGCGTCATCTGCATACAATAGGTGGTTTATCACTAGATCACCCATTGCTTACAATAAATAAAAGTAACAATATTTCTTAAATTCTGTGTATAATAACTTTACAGGTGTATACAGCACTCATTAAAGATGTAGATTACAATAAATGTTAAAATGTAGAAGAAAATGTCGGTTTAAAAGAAAAAAGAACAAAATGAACAATAAGAACATAAAGGACTTACATTAATTTTAGTATCGTGGACTTAATAAAATTAGATTATTAGTACAAATGGACAGAATTAAATTGTAAGATTGAATTATTATTGATTGATTTAGGTCAGATGTTTTTTTAAATTGGAAATAAATGTCGTAAATATTATATCATTGAAAATGTAAATTTCACCTTTTGCGCATATATCGTTATAAGTTAATATAAATATATTAAGAGGAGAAATTATTCCCAAGTTAGTTCTTGAGCTACATGGAATGAAAGTGTTTGTGACTGGTTATCTCGGCAAAGTACGCGGGACCGTTAGATTAGGACGCAAGCGAGACGCAAAATAATATAGCTCTAGTTTCAATGCTACCTACCGGTTCCAACTATAACTAGGAACTATCCAGGGGACCGCATAAGTACAAAAAAATATCATCAAAATTAGCCAAGCCGTTTAGGAAAAGAAAAAATTCGAACAGACGCACATCGGAATCTAATATATACCAACAACAAAGGAAGATTTGTTTGTATGTAATCGATAATCTAAAACTACTGAACTGATTCTAATAATTCTTTAACTATTATCTATATCATCATGCCAGTTCCCTTGCAGGGTAGACAGAAAGTATAGAGTTCCAATAGGTTCTTTCCTTACAGACCTCTCTGGCTTCCTCTACTCTCATAGTTCGGCTCATATGCGCTCGCCGGTTACGGAAACTCTTGACTTGTCCTTCAGACAAGACCCGGTCCATTTGGTCATGGTAAGATAGTCTACGATTTTCCCGGTACCTACATCCTTCCATTCTCGCATTGTATATCTGTTTTGTCATTAATTCTTCCGACATTCTTTCTATATGCCCGAACCAACGCAACATACCCTTTCTAATCTTTACACCGATACTATATTTCATACCTACACGCTTTTTTACTACGCTGTTGCGAATACGGTCGGTCAGCTTGACGCCGCACATCTTCCACAGAGCTCGCATTTCGACTGCATTTATTCTGCTTTTATTCTCCTTCTTACATACCCTTATATCACTACCATATAACAGCGTTGGGACAAGCACTGCAACTATAAGAAAGCTATTTTATCCAGAAGTACCCCAGTCAGCGGACCCCGGGCTACGAAGTAGCAGCTGAGGATGCTACCGGGAACACGCTCAGACAAAGAAGAAAATTATCCAGAAGTATCAAAGAGCAGAAAGGTGGCGCTGTTGTACACTGAGAGCGAAGCCACGGGGAACGGCTAGTTTTTTTTAAATAGAAATAAATTATACCACTTATATTTTAAGCTTTAACTTCTATTTCTTCAAATATAAATTTTAAGTCACATTAATAACTTGAGATAAAGTAATCTAAGTTGAGCCTGCGCTTAAAGTTAGAACTTAGAATTAAAGTGAACGCCTTAATCCAAGATTAGTGCTTATTTTAATGAATACAATCTGCAGTCACCTGTAACTTATATCTGTGTACTTAAAGTTAATTATAAGCTTATTTTGTATTATGTAGCGCTCTTATTGCTGCTTGACTACGGTGTATTTAACAATCACCAAGGTTAAGCAGCGTTCGGCACGGTCAGTTTGAGATGGGTGCCGTTTGTGTAATTTCCAAATTCGAGCGTCCCCGTTCATCGGAAGTCCCGCGAAGATGTTTTTTTTTTTAATTTCAAAAAACGTAGCCCTACCCTATGATTTATTCCTGTCGTGGGTGCGTTTACAAACATGAAAATTTACATACACAAATACCCAGACCGGTACAAATAATTGTGTGTCAGAGTGGAGGGAGTGGCTTAAGCTCTTAACTACTGCGCAAAATCGTCGGCCCGTTTTTAGTCCCGGCTACCATTTATTGAAGTAGTCGTTCAGTCAAGTTGGAAGGATTATGTACGGTTTGACAAGTTCCAAAAGCAGTTGGACCCAGACCTATTTTCTGTAATCGGTGGAGTATGACCAGTTCTTTCTGATCTCAATTTGTGAGTGAAAGCCTTTGTATAACAGTGGAACAGTCAGTGCCGAACAGTACCTAAGACTGATCTTGTAACATCTTTATTTTTTTTCCTGGGGAAAATCCTCATGATCCTATAACTTCCACGTGCCTTGGCGGAAGAGGTCGACTAAAAACCCCAGGGTCACCGACATCAGCACTTTGAAGGGGCTCCGGTATCTCCGTATGGAACGCACCGGTACCCCTATTGTGCTGCGCTCTGAAAAGCCCGCCATCGGGGGGAGACTTGATGACACGCGTGAGCCTCACCACGCCGCCGTACCCCTTGGGGTCGCTCGTGAAGGACGCTCAGAACCCCACTCCGCCAGATATCACGGCGGGGGGCGCGAGTTAGCTCGTTTTCTTAAGCTTCAAGCTATTGGGCTGGGGGGGCCTTAGCGGGCTGTACCTCCGCCTTGGCGCCGTCGCTTTAGTCTAGCAGGATCGGCGCTCTCCCGATCCCGCTTGATCTTCTCCTTCTGGTACATCACAGTTTCGCAGAAGGAGTATACGGCCCCCATGCTGATACCCTTGCCATAGACGCTGCTACTGCTGGCAGGGAGAGGTCCGGTCCGATCCGGACGACCAGGGTCCGCCGCTCGGAGGCTCACGCTGGGCACGCTTCGAGCGTGTGTTGGGTGGAATCCTGATCTCTACCGCGGTGGTGACAGGTCGTAGTCGCCTCGCGATCTTGTAACATCTGTCTTAAGGTACGGCCATCCGCGATGTCGTCCACGGTGGCGATCAGTATTTTCCTATGACCGCGCTTGCAGACGCCGCACTGACCGTGCTTGCAGGAAGCAGAACGCGTTGATGTAAAAATGTCTCTATAAATATTACTGGAACTGATCGCCACGCTGCACGACGCGTTGTCTTGGCCGTTTTTTGTAAATGAATACAATCTAAAATTTGTAAAACTTTTTAAAGTTGCGGTTCTCAGCGGTATAAAGGGTGAAACGGGATAAAAACTTAAGGATATCTTTATATATAAATTTCAGTTGTGCGCGTGTTCATTATTCTCCTCCTAAACTGCTTGACTGACTTTTAATTATCTTAGCTGTACTTAAAATACAGAAAAAATGAGAGTAACGTATCAGAAAAACCAAGGAAAAGTTAGTATGAACATTGACTTAGGGATTTTTTATGAAAACTATTTCTTTGATAATCCCGATCCTCTCTGAGTCTGCCGATAATGTGATGTGAAAAAAACATAGAGCGATGCTTGAAGTATGTGAACAGTCGCCTCTGTCACGGAACTGCTCAATGCTCTAAGCCAGAAGTGGCAGCAGTGGCATGATATAAACCACGTATTATATCAATAGATAGATACAAAAGGATACATCAACATTACCATTCCCACTCAGCTAGTTAGCATGATAGCGTAAAACAAGTTCGTCTCGTATAAGTTTCGTGGCATAAACTTTGTAATGACTGCAGCGTTCCATGAACCCTATTTGCTTTTGTCACAAAGGGTTTCGCCGCAACGACGTTACGCTTTGCAGATCAACGGGCTACGTTAACGATGGAAAATACAATGCGAAAGTAGAAGGATGTAGGTGCCGGGGAAGACAGACTAGTTAATCATGACCATATAGACCGTGTCTTACCCGTAACGGGCGAGCGTGTATGCAGTGAACTATGAAGTGAAGAAAGCTAGAGAGGTTTATAAGGAAAGAACCTGTTAAAATTCTGTACTCTCTGCCTACACCGCAGTTGATCTACCGTGGCGATATAGACAGAGAGAGACGAAAAACGATGGGGTTGGGCATTATGCGTTTAACCCTCAACGCAAAAAGAGGGGTGTTATAACTTTAACATGTGTATCTGTGGTATCGTAGCTCTTAAACGGATGAACTGGTTTTGATTTAGTTCTTTTTATTTCAAAAGGTGACTTGATCGAAAGTGTTCTTAGTTATAATCTAAGAAGATCTGTTCAGCCGTTTGAAGATCAGCTCTTTTCTAGTTTTTGAAGGGTAAAGATGATCCTCTATCACTCTTTTCGTTCCGGTCCTATACTAGTTTGGTCCAGTGCCTATAGCTAAGTAGACATTTTACAGTCACTAACGCTAATAATACAAAAAATGCATGGAATCATTTTACAACGAAAAGTCACGTGATCAAAACAACGCGCTATCGATTGCGATAAGAGAATAGAAACAAAATTCTTACCACTTGGTTGGGCTCTCTACACCATTGAGCTTCCAATAACAACTAAATCACTTATCGTAGATGCTAAAATAGCATTTGCATATGTGAAATAGGATGTAGAAATAGCATACTACCTTCTTAAGCTAAGACTATGTTACAGCCCTTCGAAACTTGGCAATTAATATGATTTATAGCCTGGAAATGGCCCTACATTTCGGCTTCACTTGGCTGGCTTCCAACAAAGTTCTACCTAGATTGTTTAGTTCCGAAATGGGTCTCGGTTAGATAGCGATTGACTGAGTAAAAGGAAAACAATTCTGTAATAGTCGCTGTAGAATTGTGTTTTTAAAATCGCACCTTCAGATCGTAACTCAAAAATCTTAGGAATTGAGTTACGATCATAGATGACTATTAAAAGGTACGCTCTATCTGGTTAATATTATAACAGCAGGGTTTTATGGCAGAATTAAGAAATTCGATACCTTTCCCTCCCTCTACTCGCGCCGCTCGTTTCTGAAGGGACGCGATTAGTTTCGCAAAAAGTGGATTTTTTTGAAATAAGTCACTACTCTTCTGAAGGTGCGAAGCTTTCGTCAGAGCGATAGTAAAGGTCAACAATTTGTCATGGTTACAATAGGTCTCATAAAAGTGCTCAAAGTTGCTCAGCGAGCCATGGAAAGAGCTATGCTCGACGTTTCTCTACTTGATCGAATCAGGAGTGAGGAGATTCATAGAAGAACCAAGTTCACTGACGTAGTCTATAGAATAAGCAAGCTGAAGTAGCAATAGGCGTTGGGGCAGAAAGATTCTAGAGTCGAAACCACCTATTGGCAAGCGCGGCGTAGACTGACGATCTTATAAAGATCGCAAGAAGTCGTTGGATGCAGGTGCGTTGGACCGCTTGCGCTGGAGAGCGATTAGGGAGGTCTATTCAGGTTCAGCAGTGGACAAGTATAGACTGAGATGATAGTATTGCCAAGAACCACGCTATTGATACTATCGGCAGTGTATCGGTAAAAATCGATAGCCTCTCTATGATATCTCAACTTCTCAACGTTTTGTCTCAACAGACGGCTTGGTCCAGTGGTTAAGAGCATGAGTCGCTCCACCCACTAGATCGAGAAGTCGCGAGTTCGATTCCTGCACGGAACAAATCTCTGTGTCCCTACAATTTTTTTTTAACCGTTTCCCCACGCTAGGATTATTCCTGTGCCGTGGGTGTGTTTACAAACATGAAAATGCGAATTTCATGTTTGTAAACGCACCCACGGTCATAGAGTGAAGCTGACCGACCGCATTAGCAACATGGTAGTAAGAAAGCGAGTATGTATGAAAGATAGTATCGGAGTAAAGATGAGAAAGGGCATGCTCCGTTGGTTCGGGCGGCTCGGTATAAAAAGAATGCCAGATGAAAGAATGACAAAACAGATATCCAATGTGAAAGTGGAAGGATGCAGGTACCGGGGAAGACCTAGACTATCTTACCACGACCAAATAAACCGAAACTTATCTGAAGGAAAAGTCAAGAGTCTCTGTAACCGGCGAGCGTGTATGAGGCGAACTATGAGAGTGGAGGAAGCCAGAGAGGTATGTAAGGAAAGAACCTGTTGGAACTCTGTACTCTCTGCCTACCCCGCAAGGGATCTGGCGTGATGATATAGATAGATAGATAAACACACCCACGACACAAGAATAAATCCTTGTGTGGGCTAAGTATTTTATAAAAAATCGACTTTTAATCGGCAAAACTGTGGCAAGTCTTCTGTGTTCCTGAAATCGTCTTTTAACGCAAAATTATTTAAGTTTTTATTCAAAAGTGAACTTTATCTCTCTACTACAGTTATAAAGTCAACGGTCCAAGTATTCCCAGTTCGTTTTATACAAACAATTTTCAAACTTGCTCCCTTTTTATTACGTCGTAAAGTTAAATGCACTCATCATTACGAAGGTCCAGTGGAATTTATGAATCTAACAAATGATCCTTTTAATACTTACGACTATGACTGAGTGGGTAGACACAAAATACGAAATTTTAAAAGTTAATAAATTCCAGAGTAAATAATTCGAGATAAACTCTTTTTTAAACTCAAATCGTTTATTTTGCATAAACCCTGCGGGGGTGTTTACAAATTCTCATGTTTACATTTTGTTTTAACTTACTTATCTACCACCGAATCGGAACGCGGCCTCCACTGAGAAGATCCGGCGAAAAAGTCAGCGATCTTGTCTTTTTTGTCTAAATCTCCATTATTTTTATTTCATCATTTTTTGTATATATACATACATTTTCATATTCTACAAAATTATTTATGCGATCCAGCTCCAGTGTGATGCCTTATGACTGAGACATAAGACTAATAATAATATTTTTAAATATATGTATCGGCCCTTAGATTTTCTGGATGGCCGAATGCTGGTAGCGGTGAAAGGTGGATCTTCATTTTCATAGTCGTCCGCTTCGTGGCCGAACATAAAGGAAATCATACTGGGATAACACTGGGGTCTCGTCTGGCACACTGATCATCCTTGATATGCGAGTATACGCACAATAGTTGTAGATAATTATTGTTACATAGAATGCGGTGAGGTTAGCTGCTGCGCGATACGTCCGAGCGCTTGCCCCGTTGCTAATAGACTAACGATGCATCGCCGTCCACTATCTTACATCGACTCTCTGTCATCGGTGATTCGTCATCTGACAGAATTCATCTGTCATCGCTTCACAACTAAACACACTCAAGCAATCATAGAGTATGTCTATGACAAGATTACAAGGTTACTAAAATGAAAATAACTGCTCGCCATTCCATTTACTGATTTACGAAATACGTTATAATGAAAAGCTAGAGGATTCTGGGTAGACCAGTCTCCACTAGCAGCGCCCGATAAGCTACGAGAGTGGAGGAAGTGAGATAGGTCTGTAAGGAAAGAACCAGATGGAACTTTATACTCTCCTATGCCGCAAGGATTCTGGCATGATGATATAGACAGATAGATAGATACCCAAATAGCACAACTGCTGCTTAAGGGAGGAAGTAACTGCCCATTTATAGATTTAAACTAATAAAGCTGTATAAAAGAGTATAGTCAAAGTCAAAGTCAAAAATTATTTGTTTGTATAGGCTAATTCAATAGTGCTCACAAACGTCAAATTTTTACTTTTTACATTTATCACCGGTTCGGAATATGGCCTTTACTGAGAAGATCCGGCGAAAAACTCAGCGGGATAGTCTTTTAACTTAATTTGTTTGGCCTTTCTGATAATCATTATCTTTTTTTAAAAAAAAGTTTCCCCGTACTAGGATTTATTCCTGTGTCGTGGGTGCGTTTACAAACATGAAAATTCACATACACAAATACCCAGATCGGATCAAATAATTGTGGATCACACAAAGATTTGTCTCGTGCGGGAATCGAACCCGCGACTATTAGACAGAGTGGGCGGAGCGGCTTAAGCTCTTAACCACTGCGCTAAATCGTCCGTCATTTTTTTCTCTATATCATCCGATCCAGATCCTTTCCGGGGTAGCCAGAGAGTACAGAGTTCCAACAGGTTCCTTCCTCACATACCTCTCTGGCTTCCTCCACTCTCATAATTCGTCTCATACACGCTCGCCGGTTACGAAGACTCTTGACTTGTCCTTCACCTCATGCATCTTATTTTCTATATCACCCCTTACATTTCAAGTGCCTATTCGGCACTCTGCACCCTACGACTCTCCAGTTTGGGCCCGACGTGATGGGTGGCGGCCCTCATCGCCGCTTCCAACTGTAGCACCATTTTTTTCACTTTCAAAATTGTATTATACAGCATTGTTTAATATTGCTGATTGAGAAGCTGCTCAAACCCAATCTATTTTATCGTCAAGATAATCCGTAATTTTGTAATACTTATTCTCACAGAGACTAGTTTTATTGCCTTTTTAAACTTATTGATATGCATTTTTGAAGCGTATATATTGGCCCAAGAAAGAATTACTAATTCTGTGGAGACGAGTGGAATATACAATAAGAACATATTTTTTCTGTGTATTAACATGATAAATATCGCTATATTTTTCAAAGTTACCGATATTCTATCGATCTATATCATCAAGCCAGATCCGTTGCGGGGCAAGTAGAAAAGTAGTATGCCATATGACATAATACTAATACAGGTTGCATAACGGTGTAAAGCTACCTTCATGCAGCTTAAACTCTCTAATGCAGCTTTAGCTTAAAGCTGTTTTTACAAAAGGGCAGTGACTTCCTCTCTTAAGCAGCAGTTGTGCTACTTGGGAAGGTATTCAGATGATTCTAAATAGTAAAATGTAAATAAATACAATGATATTTCCATATTTGAGTCCCAACAGCAGGTGGCCTCCACTAATCCGCACTGGGTCCGCGTGCTTGAGTATGACCTAATCTCTCTCACCCCGATTTGTGACAGAAGGCCTTTGCCCAGCAGTGGGCAGTATAGGCTGATATTATTAAATAAATATCAAAGTAAATAATACAAGACGATCTAAGAGAGTGAAGAAAGCCAGAGAGGTATGTAAGCAAAGAAACTGTTGGAACTCTGTACTTCCTGCCTATCCCGCAAGGGATCTGGCCTGATGATATAGACAGATAGATAAATACCAAGGTTGGTCTCTATAACTACTTTATGTCACTTAACGAAAGTTAAAGAAGCCTTAATGGTCGGCTTGAAGTAAGATTACTCGGACCTTAAAAAGAGACAGGGATATATGACGGTAAAACAGATTGGGTTTGAGCAGCTCCTCAATCAGCAAAATTAAACAATGTTCTATAATACAATTTTGAAAAAAAAAATGTTTACCAGAAAAGCCAAACATATTAAGTTAAACGAATAGCCCGCTGAGTGTCTCGCCGGATCTTCTCAGTGGAGATCGCGTTCCGATCCGGTGGTAGATTTAAAAATGTAATAATTTTGACGTTTGTTAGTGCTCTTGTATTGGCCTAAACATCATCATCATCATCATTTCAGCCTATACTTGTCCACTGCTGAACATAGGCCTCCCCAATCGCTTTCCAGCGTAACCAGTCCGATGCCACCTGCATCCAACGATTTCCTGCGATTTTCACAAGATCGTCGGTCCATCTGGCAGGCGGTCGTCCTACGCTGCGCTTGCCAATACGTGGTCTCCACTCTAGAATCTTTCTGCCCCAACGCCCGTCCGATCTTCGCGCTATGTGGCCAGCCCATTGCCACTTCAGCATGCTAATCCTGAGGGCTATGTCGGTGACCTTGGTTCTTCTACGAATCACCTCATTCCTGATTCGATCACGTAGAGAAACGCCGAGCATAGCTCTTTCCATAGCTCGCTGAGCAACTTTGAGCTTTTTTATGAGACCTATTGTAAGAGACCACGTCTCTGATCCATATGTCATCACTGGTAACACACATTGACTAAAAACTTTAGTCTTTAGGCACTGAGGTATTTTGGATGAGAAGATGTTGCGCAGTTTCCCGAACGCTGCCCAGCCGAGTTGGATTCGTCGATTGACCTCTCTCTCAAAGTTGGACCTACCTAACCGGACTGCCTGTCCCAGGTAAATGTATTCGTCGACAACTTCAAGAGTAGAGTTCCCAACGGTGAGTGCGGTGGGTACGACATGGACATTAAACATTACTTTTGTTTTGTCCATATTCATTTTAAGACCCACTTGTTGGGATACTCTGTTGAGGTCACCGAGCATTCGTCCTAGATCTTCCAGCGACTCCGCCATGACCACAATGTCGTCGGCAAATCGAAGGTGAGTGATGTATTCGCCATTGATGTTGATGCCAAGTCCTTGCCATTCCAAGAGCTTGAAGGCGTCCTCTAAGGTGGCTGTAAACAGTTTCGGAGAAATAACGTCTCCCTGTCTTACTCCTCTTTTTATGGGGATCACCTTCGTGCACTGCCCCTGTACTCGGACTGACATGGTGGCGTTATTATACAAGCACTTCAACACTTCGATGTACCTATAGTCAATGCGGCATCGCTGGAGAGATCTAAGAACCGCCCAAGTCTCGATCGAATCAAAGGCTTTCTCATAGTCCACAAACGCCAAGCATAGTGGCCGATTATACTCCTCAGTCTTCTGTATAACCTGCCGCAGCGTATGTATGTGGTCTATGGTACTAAAACCTTTCCGGAAACCGGCTTGTTCGGGAGGCTGGAAGTCATCAAGCCTTCGTTCGAGACGATTCGTAATGACTCTCGAAAACAACTTATAAACATGGCTCAGCAGTGTGATGGGCCTATAGTTCTTCAATAAGGTGTTATCACCTTTCTTGAAAAACAGCACCACCACACCCCTGTTCCATGCTTCCGGCGTTTTCCCTTCAAGCAAGACGGAATCAAATAGCCTCTGAAGGACTTTAAGTACCGGCGATCCGCCCGCCTTCAGAAGTTCTGCAGTAATTCCGTCTTCACCCGGCGCTTTGTTGTTTTTTAGTTGTTTGAGAGCCATCCTAATTTCGCACAGGCTGATGTCCGGGATATCTTCAGTGCAGTGTCGGGTTAGCTTGGCTCTTGGGTCTTTTACCAAGTCAACAACAGGTTTAGCTACTGAGGTATATAACTGTCCATAGAACCTCTCTATCTCCCTGAGCACCTCTGACCTATTTGACGTTACGTTTCCGTCCTCCGTCTTCAGCTTCGTCAACTGGCTCTGCCCAATAGACGCGTCTCTTGCGAACACTTTAGAGCCCTTGTTCTTCTCTATGGTCTCCTCAATACGCCTTGCATTGAAGGACCGTAAGTCGTGTCGCAAGGACTTCAATATCTGTCCATTAAGCTGCCTATAGAACTTAGCATCATCGGAGGTTTGGAGCGTCATGGAACGTCGCTCAGCCATGAGGTTTCGGGTGTAGTCAGATAGTTTTTGAGGCCCATTTTTACGGTGGGTCTTAAAATACTTGGACCCGACCGTATGAACAGTCTCTACCAGCCTGTTGTTTATTTCGTCCACCGATGCGCTGCTGTCTAGCAATTCGAAGCGGTTTGACAATTCGAGTTGAAAGTTCTCGGGGTTTTGGATATATGCATGAGTAGGTCGGAGCGTAGACTTCATCAGACGCGATCTTTCCATTTTGACATTAATATTTAATGTGCCTCTGACCATTCGGTGATCACTGCCGGTTTTTACCCTATGAATCACGGAGACATCATTAAATATTTGTCGCTTGGTGCTCATGATGAAGTCTATCTCATTTTTTGTGGAACCATCAGGGCTCATCCAGGTCCATTTTCTATGAGGCGGCTTCTGGAAGAAAGAGTTCATCATAAAGAGTCCCTCTTTCTCCAGAAATTCGGCCAGCCTCTGACCCCTGGGGTTGCGCTGCCCATATCCAAATTGCCCCACTCTCAACTCATCATCGCCCCGTTTGCCCAGCCGCGCATTGAAGTCACCCATAACGACTGTAAAGTGTGTTTTGGAAGTATGTATGGCTCTACTAATGTCCTCATACATAACTTCGACGTCATCATCTGAGTATGCCGAGGTCGGTGCGTAGACCTGTATGACCTTCAGCGAATATCTTTTGGATATTCTGAGTATAAGGTACGCTACCCTGCTCGACACACTAGTGATGGACACAACGTTGTTTATGAGTGACTTGTGGACAATAAATCCGACACCACCTTGGGACTGCTGTTCGCCCTCCCGGTAGTAAAACAAGTTGCCGGATTTTAAGGTTATCGTGTCCTCGCCCTCTCTTCGGACCTCCGATAAACCAACAATACTCCACCGCAACTTGTTTAACTCTTCTTCCAGCTCAACTAGCTTCTCATCTGTCCTCAATGTGCGTGCGTTGTATGTCACCAGGGCCAATTTTCGGTTTTGGTGGTAGCCGAATCTCTGCCGGAGATTCTTAGCACCCCTTGTCCTGTCGTTACCATGGCTGCTACCGTGGCCAGGACGAACAGGACCGCCGGGGACTAGGGGCCTGGTTTTTCTACTTTCTTCCATAATTGGGGGTGTTTGCCATACTCGCCACGCTTGGCAGGCGGGTTGGCGAGCGCAGTTATTGGTCGTCGAAGTGTTAAGGGAATGCTGCTGCCCATTCCCTAGTTTTCCCTTAGTCGCCTTGTACGACACCCGATGGGATGAGATAGGTTGGTCCTATTCTAAGCCGGGAACCACGCGGCGCGGCCTAAACAAATGAATAATTATTGAGTTCTTAGATTTACGCGAATATTACACATGAAATAGAACTATTTTACGGATTTTATCGCTATAGAGAAGATGGCTGGGTGCTTCCATCGTCTTGGGATCCGGTAATTAATATAATCAAATCCAAAACCAAGCATAGCACTACAAGACCTCAAGACACCGTGAGCTCATTCTGCGTAGATCGGACCAACAACAACAAAAATAATTAAGAAGTTTGAGGGTACCCCGGAACAACTATGCCTTTTGGACGTCTAACACCTCAGTCCCTCCCGTGACCATGGGTGCTGCAAAGCACTCGAAACGTCGGGAACTAAAAATAAAAAATAAACCGCGATAAAATCCGTAAAATAGTTTTATTTCAAATGAATAATTTTTGACTTTGACTTTATACATAATGGAAATAATAATATTTTTCATTCGTGTAAACTGTTACAGCCTTACTAATAAATTCTATATAGTTTACCCAGTGATTTTTCTCTTTCTGTCATCAATGATTTGGCATTGGAAAGAAGAAAACAAAGCATTGTGAAACTATTTAGTCGATATTCAATATTTATTAGTATGGAAGTTATGATATTTATGAATTGTCATACAATTGACAAAGATTATAAGTAATATGCAGTATATAGCGCCTTCTCTGTCTATCGAAGTAATATAAAACTAATACTCCTAAAGATTTTGTAGTACAAGATACCTGTTAACTTTTCAACCCTCAAATACCGCAGAAGTTGAAGAAAATCTCTTAAATCGCCGGGTCACTTGTACCAACAAAGTTTTGTCGAGGGTTGAATTTATCCCCGCCGTTCGTAGGGTTAGGTACGTCGGGATTTATTACTTGAAGGGGTTGAATTGAGGAATTTATCGGTTTTTATGCTTGAGACGAATGGCTTTACAGATGGATATACGTAGAAACAAAGTTACGCCTATATTCCCCCAACCGATGCAGAGGTGTTCTATGTACGCTCATCTATTACCGACGATGTTAGGTCCACTCGGACACAATTCGGGACCGTGGAATGACACTGGAATTTTTTTACAGAAATTACGATTATCGTGATCTATTTAGGGTTTCGTATCTAAAACGAAACCCTTATAGGATCACTTCGTTGTCCGTCTATCCGACGGTTATCACCTTTTTTAGGGTTTTTTTTTCTCAAGAGCGGCTAGAGGTATTAAGTTGAAATTTATGCCAGATACGAACGTCTACGATCCCCTACAAGTGTAAAAAATGAAGGTTCTAAGTAAACCCAAACAAAAGATATGGCCATTTAAAGTCACTCATTAGAAATTATATAGCAGTTCCCGTTGAACTAGAATCGTGGAATTTGGTACGAAGCAAGGTTTTAAAGTACGAGTAAAGGAAGAAGCCTAATATTTGTCAATTTATAACAATAACATATAAAAAAATTATTATTTTCCCTCAAATCTGACGTAAAATTAAAATAGCGCTGTCTAGTGACTACCTTTTCTTTGTCTATGTGCTAACAGTGGAACTATTTTTATTTGTGGTGAATAAATATTTATTTACACACACACAGATGGCGCTATCTGCGTACATGATGAAGTGGCAAGGTGACCAACGGAACTACCCAAATACTTAACATAGCCCCGCCGTGTTTGGGCTCGTCCGATTTTCCTTGACAAGTTCTATAGACTCTGGTGATATTCAGGATCTGATGATGGAACCGGAAGGTGGCCAAAGAAACTACCCAACTACACAACATAACCCCGCCTAGTTTGGGCTCATTGGATTTATCTTGACGAGTTCTCTAGACCCGACGAAACCACAATTTGGCGCTGAAACTGGCCGAAACTGAACCCAGTACGAAACCGTCAGAGCACGAGTCCTACTTGCACTTGTCCAGTTATTTCAATGGAAAATTACATTTTATCGGACGTAAGATACGAAACAAGGAGCTCGTGATCGCTACCGCATTATGCGCCACAAGACCAATGCAGCAGTAAAAAAAAATGAAAAAAAAATTTAACAATTTTTAAGCAGTGTTAGCCTAGTGGTTACACCGTTGGACTGCAAAGTCAGAGGTCTCGAGTTCAAACCCAGGCACACACCTCTGTCTTTTCGAAAGCACGTGCGTATTAAACATTTACTATCACTTGCTTTAACGGTAAAGAAAAATATCGTGAGGAAACCTGCATGCCTAAGAGTTACTCGAAGGTGTGTGAAGTTCGCCAACCCACACTGGGCCAGCGTGGTAGACTATGGCCTAAACCCTATCAGTTTGAGAAAAGGCCCGTGCCCAGCAGTGGGACAGTTTCTTAACAGGGTTATTATCATTATAACAATTTTCGGATATTTTCCATTACTTCTATTGTGAAACTTTGCTTCTTGCCAGATTTCATGATTTCAAGCAAAAAGGAAAGTACCCCCATAGGTTTTAATGAGTGAGTGTAAATGGCCATAATTTGACTGCATTGACTTAAAAGCCTAATGTTTTTATACCGCCAAAGAACCGTAAAAGTTTTTAATGTAACATTATTTTTTATATATGCAAAACACATACGCGTACAGTTTTCATTGTTAATTAGGGTATAAAAGTGCTTGAAAAAGGGGTAACCAATTTAAATTTGGAAATTTGGGTTTCGTCTCGAATTAGTTTAATTATCTAATCGGGGTGTCTGAGGTCTTGCGATATTTACGATACACCTTCTGGCTTGAGGCTAAAATCGGAACTAACGCTGACATCAAGTGAAACGTCACTTGAAATTCGCAGAATTTCTGTTTTTCTATGAAATTCACCCATGTTTTTTTTAATTAGTAACCGTGCGGACTAACCTTTTGAAATAAAATCTAACTAAATGTTTCCCTAAGTTTCACACCAACTCCTGTCAATGCCACCTAAGTGTCAAAAGATCCTTGCCGCCAACTTGTCGCACTATAACTTAATCAACCTATAGACATTTTATAGTCTTTGATACTTTATAGACCACAAGTATTTAATCTCTTTAATCCGGTAATTTATGCTCTGTTCCCGATACTTTCTGGTTCAGCAAGCGACATATAATCCTCTTGGGCGTCTGCCAAAACCGATTCATTACTCAGGCTATTATCACCCAATAAAAACTGGCCTATTTCGCGTGATGCCATGAGGCGTGACGTCAGACATTTGTCAAGCCAAAAACGATCTTACAATCAAAAATATTATTTCGTCTTATCGGAAGGGCAAGTCGAGAGTCTGCGTAACCGGTAAGCGTTTCTAAGACAATCTAGGAAAGTGAAAGAAGGCAAGAGGTCTGTAAGGAAAGATCCTTTTGGAACTCTGTACTATTTGCCTTTTACCGTCTTTGAGGTTCTGGTTTGGTCATGCTTACTCTAATGTCTTTCCTTGCGGTGGCTGCCTGGCGCGGGTCACTCCCTTCCCTCTAATATGTTCGTGGGGAGTGATGGTTGTTCCAGTAGTCATACTCCTGAACAAGTGCTGCTTGTGGGGACTGGGCCATCTGGAATCCTTTAGACACTCTTTACAAATAACATTTGTAGATTCATATCTCGGTCTGACGGCATCACTGGAGCTAAATCGTAAACTATTTAATTGTAACAATATGATTGAAAATAATAAAGATAAACATAATTGAATGAAAAACACAAGCCCGCTGAGTTTCTTCGCCGGATCTTCTCAGTGGAGGCCGCGTACCGATTCGGTGGTAGATTAGTAGTTAAAATAGAATTTAAAAAAATAGCTGTTTGTAAGCCGCAGGTCTTATACAAAATATTTTTGAGTTGAGATCAGATACTGGCAAGATAGATAGATAACTCTTTATTGTGCACCAATTACACAGATATTAAAATACAAAAAAAAAGAACTTAAAGTTACACAAAGAGCGGCCTTATCGCTAAAAAGCAATTTCTTCCAGGCAACCTTGCTAAAAAGCAATCTCTTCCAGGCAACCTTGATCGCAAGGGATCTGGCGTGATAATATAGAAATATTCCTCAAGTGGAATCTAGACACAATCAAAATACATACCTTTTAAAAGTCTATCTATCTATCTATCTATCTATATCATCACGCCAGCTCCCTCGCGGGGTAGGCAGAGAGTACAGAGTTCCAACAAGTTCTTTCCTTACATACCTCTCTGGCTTCCTCCACTCTCATAGTTCGTCTCATACACGCTCGCCGGTTACGGAGACGCTTGACTTGACCTTTTAAAAGTCTTCATCAATAAATAAACCAATACAATTCCATTGAAGGGCAAAAGTCGACGTGTCCAATGAACAACGTTCTATAATCCAGTATTTATATTTGGCGTATACAACCTTATCGACGGTTGCGAATGCTATTCATTTTGTTTGGCATTACGTAAATTTGTTCTATGGGGCCTTCGATGTAGTTTCTCGCAAATCGTCATATTTCACGTGGACCCCGTGCGGTGCGAAGGCAGGTGTGTGGCCTGGCATTGGAACTTTTAATGTCTAGTTTTTTTTCGCTAGAGTTGGGTTAAAAGTTGTTCCAAATAGATACATAGAGGACACTTTATTGTACACCAACATATGAATGAATGAATGAATGAATAAAATATATATTTGTAATTAATTGTACATAATCACAGTTACAACAATATCAGCTGCTGGGCAAAGGCTTTCTCTCAAATCGAGGTGAGAGAGATTAGGTCAGGATCAGGACCACGCGGACCCAGTGTGGATTGGGGGAGGCAGGTTTGTGGCCACCTGCTGTTGGAACTTATCAAGGCGCCTTTAAGGCTTCCAACTATGCTTAACGACTACCACATTGAGTGTTAACCGGTACTAATGGCTTATCGTCCTTTACGAAGCACGGAGACGCTCGAATATGCCACAACGGTCACCGAGTCGTACGCTGCTTAACCTTGGTGATAGGGAAGAACACCACGGTCGCACAGCGCTACGACCGCTTCATAATACTAATAATAATCACAGTACAACAGACAAATTAAAATTTACATGCTATCTATTGCAGAAAACCAACATATATGGAGAGCTGTAGAGAGAAGTAGGGCAGTTGGTGGCGTACACTATCATTGATAAATTTAAATTAAATTACATACTAAGCTACGTTCATAGACTTACATAAGACATACCTACCCATAAATATATATAACTATATATATACATATACAACAACAACAACACATCATCACACCAGATCCCTTGTGGGGTAGGCAAAGAGTGCAGTTCCAACAGATTCTTTCCTTACATACCTCTCTGACTTCATCCACTCTTATAGTTCGTCTCATACCCGCTCGCCGGTTACGGAGACTCTTGACTTGTCCTTCAGATAAGGCTCGGTCTATTTGGTCAGGGTAAGATAGTCTAGGTCTTCCCCGGTAGCTAATTCCTTCTACTTCCGCATTGTATATCTGTTTTTTCATTCTTTCTTCTGACATTCTTTCAATATGCCCGAACCAACTAAGCATACCCTCTCTCATCTTTACACCGATACTATCTTTCATTCCTACTTGCTTTCTTGCTACCCTGTTGCGAATACGGTCGGTCAGCATGTCGCATTTATCCTACTTTCATTCTATTTCTTACATACCCAGCTCTCGCTGCCATATAATATCTACATATACATACATAAAAATATATATTATGTGTACATACTAATAGGTAAAACACAAAAGGATTATGACAGACAAGAAGAGAGAAAGTGATTTTGACCATGATTTTAAAAGAAGCTTGCGTCATTGGGCGTCTGATGAACACAGTTAGTACATTCCACAAACGTACAGCTTGAACCGTAAAGGATTTATAAGTACGAGGGCGAGGCGATAAGTCCGTGACTTTTTGAATGAAACACAGGTTTTTAGATAAAAAGTTATATTATTTTTCAACATAGTCTCTTTTTTGTCGTTAAGGAGTTCCCTAGGAAGATACACCATCTTCCAAGTCCTTACATTGGACCTTGGTCCAATACCGATGAAATTAAAATGGGACCACCATGCAGCTGTACTGAACCCAATGCAAAAACATCAAAATCGATTCATAATTGGCGGAATCAACGCGTAACATACATACAAAAAAAAATACAGTCGAATTGAGAACCTTCTCCTTTTTAGAAGTCGGTTAAAAAGCAGTAGGCGTAGGTACGCTAATAGATATTAGCCATCTAAATTGCTTGTCTTGTAAGACTAAATACTTACATAGATATTTCTTTAGTGTATCGATAGGTATATATAATAACATAATTAATCTTTAAATCCACTCAATATATTTTTGACTACACAATATAACCCTTATGTGTTAATGGCTACTAAATTATAACCTCAAAATCTAATACTTTTTGTGCAATATTGCGATTCCCCCGCTTGTTTGTTTTCATAACAAATGCGTTACGAGAATTTATGGGTGATTTGAAATTATACAATTCTTTTTTCATTGCTGTTGGTTCTGGGGCAAATCATGTATGGGCGCAGAACAATGTGCATTGTACCAAACAGACAAACAATCAGACATCAAAGTGAGTTGATAAAAACGTGGTAATAAGAAAAATATTGTACATCTGTCTAGCTTCGACAGCAGACACAGTACCTACTGTAAAAAAAAGAGGAAGAATTCCCCGAGAAAAAATAAAATGTATTTCCAACTAACAGTGGCGGGAAAAACGACAGTTTACATAAACAAACGTTCAATACATATAAAAGGGGTGTTTACCCCTATCATTTAAATAGGCACTTTACGCCCTCACAAGGGGAAGGTCGCGGGGTATTATCATTTTTTGTCGGTTTATATCTTAGATACTTTTAGCACTATTTTGGGTGTGATCGTTGAATATTTTGGGATGATAATTTTACGCAACTTACATAATCTCTCAAAAATTGAATTGAGAGTAAATTAGGGTACTGTTGGGACCTCCACATTGTAGTACATCACAAATGTTTAGTGAGGCTCAGACAAGCTTCAGTCATGCATTGGATGCGCGGAAGCTCCAACGGTATCCTGAAGGCATTGATGATGAGTAAAATGGACAATCCATTTCTTGAGCATTGGATAAAAATTCATACCCAGAGCTCAAAACCCTTGCTTTATATAAAATCAATGTAATGTCGAATTTATTACTAACATAATTATTAAGACGGATTATTACTATCAGAATGGATGTGATTTTATGGTTATGGTTTTTGAACGGGAAGAAACCCGAACGAATGCAGGGATTGTGGTTGGTAACGATGTGCTGGAGCAAGTGAATGAGTTTGTATATATTGGATGCGCATTCAGTAAGGATGGAAAATACACCGCTGACCTAGAGAGAAGAGTGATTGCAGGGAACAGAGTGAATGGTGCGATGGGAAAGCTACTTGGAAGCCGCCACTTAAGCCAAAAGGCGCAGCTGGCCATACATAACGGAGTTCTTGTCCCATCGCTGTTATATGGCAGCGAGAGCTGGGTATGTAAGAAGGAGAATGAAAGTAGGATAAATGCGGTGGAAATACGAGCTCTGCGGAAGATGTGCAGAGTGAAGCTGACCGACCGTATTCGCAACAGCGCAGTAAGAAAGCGAGTAGTCATGAAAGATGGTATCGGTGTAAAGATGAGAAAGGGTATGCCCCGTTGGTTCGGGCATATAGAAAGAATGTCTGAATAAAGAATGACAAAACAGATATACAATACGAAATTGGAAGGATGTAGGTACCGAGGAAGACGTAGACTATCTGACCATGACCAAATAGACCGAGTCTTATCTGAAGGACAAGTCAAGAGTCTCCGTAACCGGCGAGCGTGTATGAGACGAACTATGAGAGTTGAGGAAGCCAGATAGGTATATAAGGAAATAACCTGTTGGAACTCTGTAATCTCTGCCTTCCCCGCAACGTATCTGGCGTGATGATATAAATAGAGATAGAGAGATTTTAAACTCATATTAAACTCTTGTAATCTTTGAGAGAGATTGGATGTCAAATTGATCTACATATAAATAATTATTATGTACATTATAGTTTATAACTCCACTTCGTGGATTTAGTGCCCTACGGTATGGGCAGTTTTCTGGTCACCTGCTGGTGGAACTTATGAAGGCGCTCCGTTGGCTTCAAAACTGGCTTAACGTCAACCAAATAAAGTTACAACCGTGATCAACGATTTAATGTGCCTATCAAAGCACGAACATGCTTGAAAATCGAATGGCACACAAACGATCACCCATCTCAGGCCGACCGATGCTTATCCTTGTTATTTGTGAAGAACACCGCAGTCCCATAGGAAGAATTGCTAAACTCCTTTTGACATGGAGCTTTTTTTCTATCTATCTATATCACCACACCAGATCCCTTATGGGGTAGACGGATATTACAAGGGTTTGGTTCATCGTTAACAAATGACAATTATATAGATATAGGTCTGAATTTCAAAAAATCTAACGGTGCAACTCGAGCCTTGAATCCTGGACCTTATAATCACAAGACAATCATTTGCCAACTAGTCTACAAAAGCTTTAACTGACCGTTGTTCTAATTAACTTTTAACAGCCTCAATTAACCGGAGAACAAGTAATTTATTTACTCTTTAATTAAATCCCAGTGAAAGAAAGCTTCGGCAATGGGGATTTGTTTTAAATAAAATGGCAGTTAGTTGCCATTAGAACTCAGTTTAAAATGGGCTCGTTAAACCTTTTCAAGTTAATTTTTATACTGAAATGAGAAAGAAAAAAGGGGTAATTTAAGCAGGAATTTGAACTGTTATTCTTTAGCATCACACCAGATCCCTCACTCGCCGGTTACGGTGGCTCAACTTTTATAGTCATTTTTATGGGAGTTAGCCCGCCACATATTCGCACCACCAAACCCTGTAAGCCAGGATCCACAAAGGTCTTTAATGACACCAAGGTTAGGGTGCGCTTGTATTGTCTAAGAACCTGCAACAAATTTAGTTAGAAAGAAAAGAAAACAGGAGGGGCAGGAAAAAATAAAATTCCGCTTTCCTCCTTTGTGAAACGACAGACACAAAATACCTTTATCGTCAGCTGAAAGACGCCGACTGCTATAGACAAAGGCCTCCGGCCGGATTTGAGCTGCACGCATCCAGTTTTTACCTGCGACCTTCAGCAGGTAACCGGTCTAACTTATGTGGATTCTGTCCACTTCAGGTTTGCCAGTACATAGTCGCTACTCGAAAACCTTTCTGCCCCAACGGCAGTCAGTGGGCGGGAAACATCGCTCGTGGAGAGCGATGTTTCCCGCCCAATGCCACTTAAGTTTTGCAATTCTAAGTGCTATATCAATAACTGTTTCTCTAGCTGATCTCCTTGTTTCTACTCCGATTATAACACTACCGGCCTGTCAAATAGGACTCCTAAATTAGATTTATATTTAAAAAGATTTAAGTGCGCAGTGCACGCTATTTAAGCTCTCGGGAACCCTTTTTTGACTAGTTTAATAGCCTAATATATATCGCATCGATACAACTGGGTATAGTTTTGATGTCCCCAGAAAAACCGATCTTGGACTAGCAGTACTCATGCTATTCCGCTTAGTCGACAAATTATCATATTTCAGACAATTTGCACGAAATATTCCTGAATCCCTAAACCTTATTTGTGAATCATCTATCTACTAGTGAAAACTGTATGAAAATACGTGTAGCAGTTATTGAGATTATCCCGTACATATCGGTTTTTAGGATAGATGTATCGATTCTGGTAACGGTAAAAGAAGGGTTAAACTTCGTTTTGAATATGAAATAACACTAAAGTCTTGTCCGGTCCACTGATCTTCCTTGACATCTGAACATGCGCACAATAGTTGGAGATTAATATTGTCACATGTAATGCAGTTAAGTTAGCTGCTCCGCAATACGTCCGACCGCTCGCCCCGTTGCCAATCAAATGACAACGCAGCGCCGTCCGCCATCTTACATCGACTATCTGTCATCGGTCAATCCTCATCTGAAAGCTGTCATCTGACATCGTATCACAACTAAACACACTCAAGCAATTATTATAGGTATACAGTATGCGAATAAACAAGATTAAAACTTACTAAAATGACTATAACCCAAATAATACGATCTGACATGTACACAAGACAACACGGCGGGATATTTCAATTTATGAAATAGCAGAATATAAAATTCACAACCAGAGTATAAAAAGAATTAATCAAGAAAATCCCTCCACATGACTAATTGGCTGACTAATTGCTGGCCAGAGGTGCAATTAAGATGCTGTCGAGGCCAGAACACTCTGAAATAATTAACTGACGTCCATTTTTAGGAGGCCATTTTGTTTTCGTTTTTTTTTTCAATCGATAATGGCAGCAAAGGATAATTGCAATTGTGCAAAGAATAATTAATGTTTAATTGATATTTTTTTAATGCGCGTAGCGATCACGAAGTCCTGCATTCAAATCCTCGGTCAGAAAAAATGTATTTTTTTCAATAGAAATAAATCAAGTATCAGTCCGGAGTCTGGCTTGCCCCCTATTACTTGGCACCTGACATCATCGGTGAAAAGTGTGTGTACTTGTTCAGATTGATGTTTGATGCACGTTTTGGCATAAAGGTGCGGAATTTTCATGAGTTCTTAATTTTCTTGTCTGTGACTCCTCTTTTGTAAGGTAGTACAGCAGGGAGACGCTCGACTGTGGCTGGTTTCACTCGGTCACTGTGACGTTGGCGTGGGACTCGAAGCTTATTGTCGTGCAGGTCTTGCTTGACATGTTGAAGCTCGGCAGCCAGATGTTTCTTGTCACAGATCCCTTGTGCTCTCTGAAACAAAGATTTACCCACAGTAGCTAACTGTGATGGATGGTGGTGAGATTCACCGTTTAAGTACCTATCAGTATGGGTCTTTTTTCTATAAACCGTATGGTTTGAGGGTACCCCGGAACAACTATGCCTTTTGGACGTCTAACACCTCAGTCCTTCCCGTGACCATGGGTGCTGCAAAGCACTCGAAACGTCGGGAACTTAAAAATCAAAATAAACCGCGATAAAATCCGAAAAAATAGTTTTATTTCATGTGTAATATTCGTGTAAATCTAAGAACTCAGTAACTTAATGATATTTGACTATTTGTCTTGGTGGTAGAAAAGTTGAGAGAGAAATAAATTGATTGCATTATAAGTCTTTACGACTACATTCGTGAAATATAACAGTCAGAGATATTCATAGTTTGGATTGATGAGTAATGATGAAATAAGTTAATGTTGTACCTCTAAACTAATAAAATAAAGAGGTAAGATTCGTATTTTTGTATGTTTGTAACGAAGTTGATCACGAGGTCCTGGGTTCAAATCCTAGGTCGGACAAATGTAGTTTTTCAAACTTTAACTTCCCAATATGCATCCGGAGTTTGGAATTGTGCCTGGTATATGGCATACTATCTTACCGTGATCAAATAGACCGGGTCTTATTTGAAGGACAAATAAAGAGTCTCCGTAACCGGCGAGCGTGTATGAGACGAACTATGAGAGTGGAGGAAGCCAGAGAGGTATCTCTTTTTTTTTTTTTTCCTTACACACCTCTTTTAAAAAAGAGGTGTGTAAGGAAAAAATCTGTTGGAACTCTGTACTCTCTGCCTACCCCGCAAGGGATCTGGCATGATAGATAGATAAACGTTGCCCAGCTGTGGGAAGGTACTGTTTATATTAAACTGAATCTTTGAAACTAAAACGAATATTTGACTGCCTCGTTGGTCTAGTAGCAAAGCGCATTGCATTGTGATCACGAGGTTCTGGGTTCAGATCCCCTAGGATCTGATCGGACAAATGTAGTTTTTCTAACGAAAACGTCCCAGTATGAGTCTGGAATCTGGAATTGTGCCCGGTACGGGCACAATTCTGGCAAAAATGGCAATAGGCCCACCCTCTATTACATGGGACCTAACATCGTCGGCGAAAAGTGGGTGTACTCAGTATACCTCTGCCACCCCCCTTGGGGAATATAGGCGTGACAGTGTTATTTTTTTATATATATATTAGGATCATTGTTTATGTAATGGTAATAAGGGTATATATTCACGGTATCTGTTTGAACTAAGACCCTATTTAACAATATGTCCTCGAATAAACGGGGAAGTAATTAAGTAGGGATGATCGATATTCATCGATGTTAAATAAACATCGATGTATAGTGGAAAAATATCGATGTTTTTACATGGATGTTAAGGTCTCTCAAACATCGACAAATCGATGGTATGAGTATAACATCGGAACATCGATGTTTCCTTACTCAACTTATTCAATATTATTTTGGTATACTCTAGGATGCTAAACCACAAAATCTATTGAATAAGCGCTTAGTTTACTCAGTTAACACTAGATTTCGCTGACAGAATTTTGACATTATTAATATTAATCCACTCAATCCACACTAGAAGTCGCCGATCAATGTAATCTGTGGAGGATTACACACACACAAACAACGTCGATGTCAATATCGATCATGTTCTAATATCGATCACCCCTAATCTACAGTCAATTAATTCAATATTGATATTCGTTAGGTGCGTGCTCAGATCTTAGTAATAAGAATTAGTATCTAAATTGAGACCTAGGTAAGGACTAGTGATATATTGAGTTTGTTGTATCCAATTACCGGAAAGACAGTCTTTCCGGTTCAAACCTTGTGATCCATTTTCCGAACACCTTAGGTTATCCAATTGAGCTGAAATTTGGCATACGTATGTAACTCCGATGATTATGCAATAATATGCTTATAATATGGTCTGATGATAGAGTCGGAAGGTGGCCATAGGAACATGTGAACTATACAACATAACCCCCTTGTGTTTAGGCTTGTTAGATTGGTATTGACAAGTACTTTACAACCAGATAGTGTTCAGGGTCTGATGGTGAAGTTGAAAGGTGGCCAATTGATCCGACTACTCAATATAACCTTAGCCTGTTTGGGCTCATTGAATTTGTCTTGACGAGTACGTTAGACCCGTATGGTGTCAAGGGTCTGATTATGGAGCCGGAAGGAATCAAAGGAGCTCCTGAACTAAGCAAGTTTAAATTAAAATTTTAACAGTATTATGCCCCCCTAATACACGGAATAGTAATTAATCTCAAGTCAATTAATTCAATATTGGTTATATATTGGTATTGTTTAGATGCGTGCTCAGAGCTTAGTAATACGAATAAGTATCTTAATTAAGATCTAGGGAAGGACTAGTGATATATTCTGTGTGTCGTATCTAATTTAATTTTGATATTGGTAATTTACGACGTCCACTATTTACGACAAGTCTCTGTTATCGGATAATGTGTATGAGACGAACTATGAGAAGGGAGAAACCAGAGGGTTTGTAGGGAAAAGTATCTGTTGGAACTCTGTACCCTATACCCAACCTACCCTGCCAGCGATCTGATGTGATAATATAATATCTAAACAACAATATTATAAAGAGTTAATGTTTGGATGCTCGGCGTAATCTCCGGTGCTACTTATCCGATTTTAATGATTTTTTCACTATTGGTAAGTGTGGGGAAATTTCATACTCCTCCGACCGCGCAATTGTCGTAAAAAGGGGTACCAATTTTTTTCTTCACGTATTCATATAATGATAATATACTATTGTGCAAGAAGGTAAGATAGATAAATAGGTATTACCTACGTTGATCCATCGTTTGTGATCACTCTTAATTAGGTTGTGTAATTGAACGCGCAATTATAATGCTGGGCCGCGAGAACAGCGGTAGCGGCACTCGTGCGAAAGGTGTTGGAACGCTCCTATATAAGCGTTTATGATTTCATTCCTTAAAGATGCCTCGTTGGTCTAGTGGCGAATAGCGAGGCAGCGGTCAGGAGGCCCTGGATTTGAATTCTAGGACAAATTGTGGTTTTTGAAACAAAAACTGTACGAGAACAGTCCGAAGTTGGTATTTGTGACCGGTTTAATGGCAATAAGCTCGCCTACCCATTATTTTGGACTCTACATCGTCAACTAAAAGTGGGTGTAAAATGCACATACACATTACACCTCTGCTACCCCCGCTTGCTATATATGGGCGTGATGGTGTTTAATTATTTTAACAAAAAATGCTGTGGTTCAAGATTTGTCTGGAACGAGGATAGAACCCGCGAATACTCGATGCCAGCCAGTAGACCGAGCTGTCGGTTATTAAATGTGAGTGTACTTAGTACACTCAAACTTACCATCAAAATGACTTTATAGGTCTATCTATCTATCTCTATCTATATCATTATGCCAGATCCCTTGCGCGCAAGGCAGAGAGTACAGAGTTCCAACAGGATCTTTCCTTACATACCTCTCTGGCTTCCTCCACTCTCATAGTTTGTCTCATACACGCTCGCCGGTTACGGAGACTCTTGACTTTCCTTCAGATAAGACTTTATAAGTAAATTATAATATTACAAAAGTCAGTGAACTGATAAAATTTACTGATTTTTAATTTATTTTTCGATATTGAGTTGATGCGTTTTCACCGATAACTTATCTATGAATCATTTGATAAGTTTCCATTCTCTGTACAATTTATGTTCAATTAATAGGTGAAGCGAGTAGCAAAATTCAACCGGCGATCACGAAGTCAAATATTTAAGAGACCTGCTTTCAAATTCTAGGTCAGACAGGATAAAATCAAAATGTGAATTTTGTGTGTCCAGAAATTTTAATTTTTTAGAAATAATATTTACGCTCTCTTGAAATTATTCCTGTATCGGAGGTGCGTTTACAAACATGACATTTACACACAATACTCAGACTGATACAAATATCCATACTCGTGACTAATCGATCCAGGGGATGGCGGCTTATAATATCAGCCTATACTGCCCACTGCTGGGAAAAGGCCTTCTCTCACAAATCGAGGTGAAAGAGATTGGGTCATACTCTACCACGCGGACCCAGTGCGGATTGGTGGAGGCAGGTTTGTGACCACCTGCTGTTGGAACTTATCAAGCCGCCTTTAAGGCATCCAACTCGGCTTAACGACTACCACATGAAGTGGTAACCGGAACCAACGGCTTAGCGTGCCTTCCGAAGCACGGAGATGCTCGAATATGAAAATGCCACAAACGGGCACCCACCTCAGGCCGACCGAGTCGAACGCTGCTTAACCTTGGTGATCGGTAAAAACACCGCGGTCGCACAGCGCTACGAGCGCCTTAAGCTAAGTCTAAAAATGGCAATAGACTCGCCCCACGGAGGCGTATATCCAGCAGAGGACTGATGCGAGCTAATGGTGATGATGAACAATAAAAAACAATATTTACATTTAACATTTGTAATTACCTGAATTATACATTACATTTTTGTCAATTTCTAAAATCCGCGCTCGTCCTAATATTGTTAGGTATATGGCAGTAAGATTTAGATATACAAGAAACAGAAGAAAATTATAATAAATGCGGTCCAAATGCGAACCTTACGGATTTACTCAGACCGACCGAGTTCGCAACAGCGTAGTAAGGGAGCATAGGTATGAAAGAAAGTATTGATGTAAAGATGAGAAAGGGCATACTTCAATACATGTAGAAAGAATGTGGTAAGAATGACGAAGCAGATATACAATGCGAAAGTAGTAGACATAAGGAAAGAACTAGACTATCTCACCGTGATGAAATAGGTCGTGTCTTATCGATGGACAAGTTAAAAGCCTCCGTAATAAGCGGGCGTGTTTGAGACGAACTATACAAATAAAGGAGGCCAGATATGAACTTTGTTGTCACTGTTTTACAAGAAGTCTAATGTAATGATGAAGCAGAATAAATATCGATATTATCAGAGTAAATCTCTGAGTTGTGCAGCTCTTGGATCATTTATATCCAATAACTCCACAAATCTAGTAGTTGTTATATAATGCATTCCATTGTACGTTAAAATGCGTGCATCTTTAACCATAACAACTGGCATATCCTCTGCTTGAAACAATTCAGTCTCCATATTCCATACTTTCAAACTCATTTCTGGACAAGTTTCATCCCGTACTTTAACATCTCTCAGAAGTTTCGTGGTACCATCTAGATTCGGAATATGTTGCACAGCACTAGCATCCCACCACAAACCAATCAGGTTAAAGAATCTACCGCCAAAGTTATTAATATCCGCCAATGGCATGAATTCATAATTCGTAATTTGGATAGGAATGTTTTCAACTGGAACAACTTCACTGGTGATTTCTAAGATAATTTCTTTATTGTGTTCAAGGCTTGTATATCTACTTGCCGCAACTAGACTGAAATTTTTGAATATGTAAGTTCTGTACTGATCTATAGCGTTGTAAAATGTTGCGCATGCTTCATTGAATGCACTAACTGCTATATCTCCTGTTGCATCTTCGATTTCCATATAAAAATAAACCATGTTATCGTTATTGTGTCTAATTGATTTAATCGCAACTCGCGCTTCTAAATTGTAATTCAGTAATCCATTGTAACGATTTCTAAGTTGATTGATAGTGATATTTATTTCCGCCATTTTTAACGCGGGAATCAGAAATTAAAATTGCTTACTGGCTGCGTTCGATCGCGTTGAAAGAAGAAAGTAGACTAAATAACAACGCAAATTGATACTCAAAAATGTTATCAATATGTTACTTAGTGATATAACCGCGTTATCAATACCTAAAATGAATGCAGGCGCTGATAATGTTATCGGCTAAACCGAATCAGCGATTATTTATATTTTGTTCTTTCCCTCCTATATGGTTGAGGGAAATGATGGCTTCTGGTAGTCATACGTGTAAATGCTGCTTATGGAGACTGGCCTATCCGGAACCCTTTAGACATTTACCGTTTTACAATTATTATCATATGTCTCATATTATGTCAATTGTAAGAGATCGTTATCTTAATATTTAAGACCTAAAAGTATAATGATAAAATATAATATCAATATTATTATATTTTCTATCTATCAATCTATCTATATCATCACGCCAGATCCCTTGCACGGTAGGCAGCGAGTTCCAACAGGTTCTTTCCTTACATACCTCTCTGGTTTCCTCCACTCTCACAGTTCGTCTCATACACGCTCGCCGGTTACGAAGACTCTTGACTTTTCCTTCAGATACCACTCGGTCTATTTGGTCAGGGTAAGATAGTCTAGATCTTCCCCGGTAGCTACTTCCTTCTACTTCCGCATTGTATATCTGTTTTCTCATTCTTTCTTCTGACATTCTTTCAATATGCCCGAACCAACGGAGCATGTCCTTTCTCATCTTTACACCGATACTATCTGTGTTTCTACATAATATTTGTTAATTGTTAAATGGAGTCTAAGCAACATAAAAAAATAAAAAGGCATAAAACATAACTATTTGTAATTTATAGAATTTAATGCATGTCGCATTGCAAATAATTATCGAAGAGATGATACGAATGTCGCTGGGACAGACTGGATGCGGAAGGCGGAAGAGCGTGGGCAATGGCGCGTGTTAGGAGAGGCCTATGTCCAGCAGTGGACTGCAATAGGCTGATTGATTGATTGATGATACGAATTAAAAAAACCTTTCTTATTTTCCTACCTAGATCGACCGATTTAAACAGTTTTTTGTTTTTCCCTACCAGTTTCTGTTCGCGACTTCATGCGCGTGGACATCAGACCGGAACCTAATATTTTTCCGGATTAAAAAATATCCTATGTGTTAATCTATTAATAAACTATGTTATGATCATCATCATATCAGCCTATACTTGTATACTGCTGAACATAGGACTCCCCAATCGCTTTCCAGCGTAACCGGTCCGATGCCACCTGCATCCAACGACTTCCTGCGATTTTCACAAGATTGTCGGCCCATATATGTGTGCCCCAAATTTCATCCAAATCAGTTAAGCCGTTTTGCGTGATTGAGTTACAAACATATAAATATTCAAACATTTAAACATACGCACGGTCATATTTATAATATTAAGTAGAATTAAATCATGCCTATTTGTAATTATTTAATTATATGCATGTCGCATTTGCAAAAAATAGTAAAAGGGTGATACGAATGACGTTTTGGCGGGAATTCGAAGAGTGATATTGTCAGTTTGTTTTAATTTCCAAAACTGTGTTATTTTGACTAATAATGGTTAATGTTGGTGGAAAATTAACCATTATGTGTTCTTATATGTGCATGAGTGCAAGTAATTGTAACAAAGGGATAAAACGTGCCTTTTCGACTTCCCTCAAAACGGCCGTCACAATTGGTATGTAAAGTATCCACCGCTTTACTATCCAGGGTGGGGTACTTCATTAATTTTATTATCATCGTCGTCATCAAGTTCATCGGGGAGTTGAATTAATTATATAATGAATGTTGAATTAATTATACAAACACGATTATATATCTCACTGGACACTGGCAAAATACACTTAAAATTAGTGTGAAGCCACTTAAAACAGAAGAAGAGTGATACGAGTAAAAAAACTGTTTCGTTTTATTATTATTCCAAAATAGTATTAATTGTCTGCCTCGTTGGTCTAGTGGCAAACCGCATCGCTTAGTGATCACGAGGTCCAGGGTTCAAATCCTAGGTCAGACTAAAGAAATTTTCCTTACGATAACTTCCCAGTATGAGTCCGGAGTCTGGAATTGTGCCCGGTATATGGCAATAGGCTCGCCTCCTATTACATGGGACCTGACATCGTCGGCGTAAAGTGGGTGTACTCAGTACACTTCTGCCACCCCCACTTGGGGAATATAAGCGTGATGGTGATAAATCTTGGATGCGCCTTCAGTAAGGATGGGAAATACACCGCTGACATAGAGAGAAGAGTGAGTGCAGGGAACAGAGTGAATGGTGCGATGGGAAAGCTACTCGGGAGCCGGCACTTAAGCCATAAGGCGCAGCTGGCCATACATAACGGAGTTCTTGTCCCAACGCTGTTATATGGTAGCGAGAGCTGGGTATGTAAGAAGGAGAATGAAAGTAGGATAAATGCGGTAGAAATGCGAGCTCTGCGGAAGATGTGCGGAGTGAAGCTGACCGACCGCATTAGCAACAGCATAGTAAGACAGCGAGTAGGTATGAAAGATAGTATAGGTGTAAAGATGAGAAAGGGCATGCTCCGTTGGTTCGGGCATATAGAAAGAATGCCAGAGGAAAGAATGACAAAACAGATATACAATGTGAAAGTGGAAGGATGCAGGTACCGGGGAAGACCTAGACTATCTTACCACGACCAAATAAACCGAGTCTTATCTGATGGAAAAGTCAAGAGTCTCCGTAACCGGCGAGCGTGTATGAGATGAACTATGAGAGTCGAGGAAGCCAGAGAGGTATGTAAGGAAAGAACCTGTTGGAACTCTGTACTCTCTGCCTACCCCGCAAGGGATCTGGCGTGAGGTTATAGATAGATAGATAGATAGATGGTGATAAAATTCCACCCGGTTTTTTATCTGGTTTTAATAGTCTTATTATACTATAGCTGTAACAAAAAGAACTTTTAAAAAATTGGGAAACCGAGTACACTGTACATACACCTCTGCCACCTCCGCTTAGGGAATATAGGCATGACGACACCGTTATCAATAAACACTCATTTTATTTATTTAGTATCAATTGCTAGATCCGTACAATACAAAATCAATCGTCCTGCTGACCTTTGAGGAGGCCTTTATCCTGGAATGGAGGTCTTTCAGGTAATAATATTAATTACTAAACACCATCACGCCTATATTTCCAAGCGGGGGTGGCAGAGGTGTACTGAGTACACCCACTTTTTACCGACGATGTTAGGTCTCATGTAATAGGGGCCTTTTGTCATATACCGAGCATAATTCCAGACTCCGGACTTATATTGGGTCCCAACAACGGACGGACGATTTGGCGCAGTGGTTAAGAGCTAAAGCCACTGAGTCGAATAGTCGCGGATTTGATTCCAGCATTGTACAAATCTTTATCTGGCCCACAATTATTATTTCGGTCTGGGTATTTATGTATGTGAATTTCCGTGTTTGTAGACACACCCACGATATAGGAGTAGATCTGAAATATATAAATAATAACTACAAGACATGTCACGGATTTGTAGCCTTGGAGTGAGATTTTATCTCACGCCTTGACGATTTATCACACGTGCTATTATGATGGGCAGTGATAAAGTTTGACACGAGTCAACTCGTTTGGTAGTGTGTTAACATAAACACATGATTATTTTGACTTGCGTACTAGGCCCGAATAACAAAATTTTGTCTCACGCGAAAAAAATCTTGCGGCCATGCTATCCCTGCCAGTGTAATATATAACATGTTACATAAATAACGTAATCATGTATTGATTGCATTTGTCCGATCTAGGATTTTACCCAGGACTTGGTGATCACAAAGCGATGCGCTTCGCCACTAGACCATCAAGGCAGATTATGATTACTATTCCAAATCAAAACACTTTTAGAAGCCACACAACATTAATTATACTTACTTCGCATAATTTCCTGAATATCAGTATTTCACAGTAATCCTATCGTTTGCAATCCTGAAAGCTTAATAGTATCTTCTCTTTCCCTCTAACGACCTACTTAACTACCCCCTCTCACTCACCTCTGAAGTATTCGAATTCGTGAAATTCTCGGCTCATTTCGCAGGAAATTTGATTTATTATACGTGGGGAGAAATTTTCTTATGACGAATTTATATTATGCCATTCCTGCCACTTACTGCATAGAGCTGTTCCATGTCAGCGTTAACAGGTCACTTAAGCAATTTTGCCATTAGATTACGCCTAGTTGCAAGGGGATTTTTTTAAATTTAAATACGATTTAATCACTAACCTTCCTTTATAATGTCTATCTATCTATATCATCACTCCAGTTCCCTTGCAGGGTATAAAGTTTTAACAGTTTCTTTTCTTACAGACCTCTCGCCTCCTCCACTCACATAGTTCGTGTCATACACGCTCGCCGGTTACGGAGACTCTTGACTTGACCCTCAGATAAGACACGGTCTATTTAGTTTTCAAGTCTTGTTATTATTGTAACCCACTTAATCCCATAACCAACATAATAGTTGGTGGTCCTAAATAAATAAAACTAGAAAAACTACTCCCATATTTCCCCATAATCTATCTATGAAGTGAACCGTGAATAACGCAAGAACTCAGATACCCTTATTAGATAATTGCTTTAGAAATTCAATACGAAAACCGAATTCCCAAATTCATCGTTTTCACCCCCTTTTTAAGCACTTTTATACCCCAATTAACAGCGAAACTTGTACGTGTATGTGTGTATATTGAGAAATACGATTTAGAAATGCATTTAAAACCTCGGTATTGCTTAGAATAAAAAAAAATATATATGTTATGGCGCACCTAATGAGTGACACCATAATTTACAAATTAAAAAAAATTGAGATGTATTAAAAAATGTGGGAATCAATTCAGTTACCGATTCAGAACTAACTACTTTTGGGTCTTGCTTGACTATGTTACACCTTGTATATATCTATATCATCACGCCAGATCCCTTGCGGAGTAAAGAGAGTACAGAGTTCCCCATAATAACTCAACTAAATACGTCACTGTATAAACCTGTTACAGTGGTTTTAACTGAACAAAACTGAACGCTTACCGACAGACAGTTTGACCTAGTTTTGGACAAAGCTCCCTGAAATACTGTCCGTTAGTATATTGACTGGACCGTCTGGAAGTCAATATTTCAATGTATATCATGACTGTTGGAACTCTGTACTCTCTGCCTACCCCGCAAGGGATCTGGCGTGAGGTTATAGATAGATAGATAGATAGATATCATGACTAGGTTAATTGAGGGGTAGACAGGGAGTACAGAGTTTCAACAAGTTTCGTCATTAAAGCTTCTTTCGTTTGCACTCTCATAATTCATACTCCACATACTTCCACTTTCGCATTATGTATCTATTTCGTCATTCTTTCTTCTGACATTCTTCCTATAAGCCCGAATCAACTGAGCATACCCTTTCTCATCTTTACATCGATACTATCTTTCATACCTATTTGCTTTCTTACTACGCTGTTGCGAATATCACTCCGCACAAATTCCGCAGAGCTCGCATTTCGACCGCATTTATTTTACTTTCATTATCCTTCTTACATACCCAGCTCTTGCTGCCATATATCAGCGTTGGGACAAGCACTTCATTACGTATGGCCAGCTGCGCATTTTGGCTTAAGTGCCAGCTCCCAAGTAGCTTTCCCATCGCACCATTCACTCTGTTCCCTGCACTCACTCTTCTCTCTCTGTCAGCGGTGTATTTTGCGTCCTTACTGAAGGCGCATCCAAGACATACAATCATTCACTTGCTCCAGCACATCGTTACCAACTACAATCCTTGCATTCGTTCTGATTTTTTTCCGTTCAGAAACCTAATTTTAACCACCCTTAATTGACGTCGGTGAGGATTCGGTTGCTACAGAATTTGATTAGTAGAATTGGATCCCAACAACGGACGGACGATTTGGCGCAGTGGTTAAGAGCTTAAGCCGCTCCGCCCACTGAGTTGAATAGTCGCGGATTCTATTCCAGCACGGTACAAATCTTTATCTGGCCCACATTTATTATTTCGGTCTGGGTATATCGGTCAGTATGACTCCGGAGTCTGGAATTGTGCCCGGTATATGGCAATAGGCTCGCCCCCTATTACATGGGACCTAAAATCGTCGGCGAAACGTGGGTGTACTTATTACACCTCTGCCACCCCCTCTGGGGAATATAGGCGTGACGGTGTGGTCTGGGTATTTGTGTATGTGAATTTCCATGTTTGTAGACACACCCACGACACAAGAGTAAATCCTAGTGCGGGGCTACGAAATATATAAATAATAGCTACACGGCATGTCACGGATTTATAGCCTTGGTGTGAGATTTTATCTCACGCCTTGACGATTTATCACAGGTGCTATTATGATGTGCAGTGATAAAAGTTTGACAGGAGTAAACTCGTTTGGTAGTGTATTGACATAAACACACGACGATTTTGACTTGCGTACAAGGGCCGCTTCATAAAATTTTGTCTCACGCGAGAAAATTCTTGTGGCCATGCTATCCCTGCCAGTGTAATATACAACATGTAACATAAATAACGTAATATATGACAGTTGTTTATTTTAAATCGAGAACTGAATCGATTCCAACCATTTTTGATATATTACGTTATTTTTATTTAACCCCAAAAAGAGCGGTGTCTGTGTCTGTCTGCGGCATCGTGGCTCGTACACGGATGAACCAATTTTGATTTAGTTTTTTTAATTGTTTGAAAGGTGACTTGATCGAGAATGTTCTTAGATATAACTTATTTGAGTCGGTGGTTTTTGAAATTTTTAATTTTAGTTTTACATATTTTAATTCTTGACCTAAAAAACCTGCTATAATTAACTTCAATCGTTCCCCAATCTGCTGGATTAAATTCGCTTAGCAACGATTTGAATAGCACTTCTTAATTTTATTTCTCAAAACGCCAGGTTTTGTAGTTAATTTGGATATTTAAGTTCTCAAGAAAACGGTCGTTAACTCTTCAAAACTTTAACTTTGGTTTTCACTTTAAATTTCTAAAGAAAATATCTAATACAGATCTCTGATGTCATACGTCATTTAAGTAACACGTTGTGTGTAAAACTTTATTAACAAGGAAACATTTGTTAGAAAGAAAGGATGTCAGAAGAAAAAAATTGCAAAACAGATATACAATGCGAAAGTGTAATATATTACCACGTCAGATCCCTTGCAGGGTAGGCAGAGAATACAGAGTTCCAACAGGTTCCTTACATACCTTTCTGGCTTCCTCCACTCTCATACACGCTCGCCTTCAGATACGATACGGTCTATTTGGCCATAGTAAGTTAGTCTAGGTCTTCCCCGGTAACTACATCCTTCCACTTTCGCATTGTATATTTTTTTGTAATTTTTTCATCTGACATGTTTTTCTATATGCCCGAACCAACGGAGCATACCCTTTTACATCTTTACATCGATACTATCTTTCATACTTACACGCTTTCTTACTACGGTGCTGCGAATACGGTCGGTCAGCTTCACTCCGCATATCTTCCGCAGAGCTCTCAATTATCCTGCTTTCATTCTCCTTCTTACATACCCAGATCTCACTGCCATATAACAGCGTTGAGACAATCACTCCGTTATGTATGACCAGCTGCGCCTTTTGGGTTAAGTGCCGGCTCCCAAGCAAAACTACTTTACTACTATGCAACGGGATAACTCCCGTCGCATCATTTGCTCTATTCCCTGCGCTCATTCTTCTCTCTATATCAGCGTTGTATTTCCCATCCTTACTGAAGGCGCATCTAAGATTTACAAACTCATTCACTTGCTCCAGCACATCGTTACCAACCACAATCCTTGCATTCGTTCTGGTTTCTTCCCGTTCAAAAACCATAATCTTTGTTTTCTTTACATTCAAATATGTCAAACAACGAATATGTATTTTTTATATTATTGCTACGTCTGTCGAGGTACATAACCGAGAAAGCTTCATTAACCAAAAGGTACCTAGACCCCAGTGGCGCTGTTATTGTATGGGTCCAAAGCTGCGGAAAATTTCTTGTAGTCTTATAAAGAAATCCTGTGTGCATATAAAAATAGTTCTACCCAAACTAAGCGGTAAAACACAAGATTTCCACTGCTTTAGTTCGCAAAACTTTTTCTTTTGTTCCTCACAGTTGTTCTAACAATGTTTGCCGCTTCTAGCTCCAAGTTACGTTTAAACTGAACTTACGAATTTAAAATAAGACGGTTATGAACTACAGTTTAAAAGTGGTAATTTAATGTTCCAATATAAAAATTTTCTCGGAATATTTTTGAAAAATCTGGAAAATACGATGATGTATTGAAATTGATTAATCCTTTACTTATCAAGTAGTTCGTTTGTAGAATGCATTGTGAACAGGACGAATAGTACGTCGTGCGTCCTGTTGCTGCTGTGGCTAGTATGCGTCGTGAAGGAGAATTCAAATAAAAGCCGAATAATCTTGAAACAGTGCTCCACCCACCAGTTGTGACCCTCTTCGCGCAGAGTTTCTTCCTATATTTTCCAATGCCCAGTCGCTCGAACGCGCATGGCGCGATGTTTCGCGCTCCTAAATATTATTTTGTTGTGTCACAACTAGTGGGCTTTGCATCGAGTTTATTAATCAAGTAAACCAATCATGATACAATTATATCTGTCCCTTACCAGGGTTACACTCTTCAATTATTCCTATCCCTTTCAGGGTTACACTCTTCTAATTGTATACTAGTGTTTATGCGCTACGATTCTATGACATTATCTTATTTCTAACTTAAATTACATAATGTACTACAGTAACTTAATCTATTACATAATCTATTTATACTAATCATGCAGACGTCGTGCTGTACACATTGCCTGTGAACTGTCATGAACTGCCTGCCTGTGAACTGAATGCATTGCCTGGGAACTGTCAACGATAGTGCGATCGTTAGCGTCCTATAAAAGACTGGTTCACAATCACTTTTTTCACTGATAAATTTTCCGAGCACTGTCACTCCTAGACTAAGACTTATCTATCTATATCATCACGCCAGCTCCCTCGCGGGGTAGGCAGAGAGTACAGAGTTCCAACAGGATCTTTCCTTACATACCTCTCTGGCTTCCTCCACTCTCATAGTTCGTCTCATACACACACGCCGGTTACGGAGACTCTTGACTTGCCCTTCAGCTAAGACACGGTCTATTTGGTCATGGTAAGATAGTCTAGGTCTTCCCCGGCACCTACATCCTTCCACTTTCGCATTGTATATCTGTTTTGTCATTCTTTCTTCTAGCATTCTTTCTATATGCCCGAACCAACGGAGCATACCCTTTCTCATCTTTACACCGATACTATCTTTCATACCTACTCGCTTTCTTACTACGCTGTTGCGAATACGGTCGGTCAGCGTGACTCCGCATATCTTCCGCAGAGATCGCATTTCGACCGCATTTACTAAGACTTATCTGTTACTATATGTTAGTTGTGTGAAATGAAGTGTATTATATAAACGTGATATGTATGTAATGTGATTATAATGTATTATCTAAATTTTTAGTGTACGCCACCAACTGCCTTCTATTACTGTTCACGTGGTTTCTTCAATTGTATTGGTTGTCTAGAAGAAATTGCTTTCAGCATTAAGACCGCCGATCGTATACATATTTGTCTGTAATAAGTTGTATATTAATTGTAATTTTACTGTTGTACAATAAAGAGTACTCTATCTATCATATATTGACGGACGATTTAGCGCAGTGGTTAAGAGCTTAAACTGCTCCGCCCACTATGTCTAATAGTCGCGGGTTCGATTCCCGCGCGGGACAAACATTTGTGGGACCCACAATTATTTGTTTCGGGTTGGGTATTTATGCATGTGAACTTTCATGTTTGTAAACGCACCCACGACACAGGAATAAAATCCTACGTTTAAAAAAAATTATCAAAAAAAACTATCTATCTATTGATAATGATTGTTCTTGGTAGTTAAAAAAAATATGAATTTGACAATACCGAAACAAACATTTTTGGGTTACACGATGATTTTTACTGTACGGGGATCGATCCCCGACTGTTAGTTCCAGTGAGCCGGTCGGCCTACCCTCAAACGTGGCGAGTGTTACATGTGAATTTCACATTTGTAAATGCACCTACAATAATAATAATAATATAATTTCTTTATTTGAGTGACCAGAACTCATCATGTTAGTAAAACTTAACCTATGTTAGTATTCCGTCGTACAAAATATTCGATTCAATACTGCGCCATCCCGTGCGAGATGGCGCAGCAGTGATTCACATAAAGACAGTCCAGCCTGCTGGAAATCATATTCAGCAGGCTGTTTGAGCTGCTCCACGCCCTGCGCACCAGAGATGCACACCTCTTCCGCATTGTGGTGTAGAAGCAATCTACATTGGCGTCTGTGAACATCCCTGACGCGCTACAGAATCGGGGCAGTCCAACTAGTACTCTGAACGCATTATTGTACTGAACTCTGAGGGCGCTGTATGATTGTCGAGTAAATCTAGCCCACAGGCTGCAAGTGTAGAAGCTTGTACAGTACGCTCGGAAGAGTGTAATTTTAACCTTGAGTGAGCAACGTGCGAACCTGCGTGCCAGTATATTAGCTCTTATTGACAGCGCCCTCCGTTCTCGTTCAATGTCGTCATCGTCTTTTAGTCCGGGAGTCAGCAGATGACCCAGATATTTGGCCTTATACACCCTTTTCAATGGAGTCCCATTGAGTGCTATAGGCGGAATTTTTTCAGGACTCTTACCCCCGGCCTGAAAGACCATGACTTCTGATTTACTACTATTGTAGATGTCAATAAGAAGGTTATATTGGATCATGACTTCTGATTTACTACTATTGATGATGACAATAAGAAGGGTTATGTTGGATTTAAATCACTGATTTAAAGGCGAATTAGTGTCCAATAATCACCTAGCGGCTAATCACCAAGGTGATTATATACCACTGTTTGCTTTCGGTTTTTTTTAATATTACGCGGAGCTAGTGCGAATTGGCGGAGGCAGGTTTGTGGCCTGCTGCTTAAACTTATCAAGCCGCCTATAACGCTTCCAAGGCGGCTTAACGACTGCCACATTAAGTGGTAACCGAGACCAACGGCTTAACGTGCCTTACGAAACAAAGAGATGCTCGAATATGAAAATCCCACAAACGTTCAACCATCTAAGGCCGACTGAGTCAAACGCTGCTAAACCTTGGTGATCGGCAACGTCATCACGGTCGCACTGCGCTACGAGCTCGTCCTTCTGGTTTTTGGTATCCCATAATCACTAACGGGAAAGTCAGATAGGTGATAAAATTGCAGTGTCTGCCTCGGTAGTCTAGTGGCAAAGCGCATCGCTCTGTGATCACGAGTAGGAAACCCAGGAGGGTTCAAATCCTAGGTCGGACAAATTTTGTTTTCCTAACGAAAACAAAACTTCCCAGTATGAGTCCGAAGTCTAGAATTGGCAATAGGCTCGGACTATTACATGCGTCCCCCTATTACATGGGACCTAACATCGTCGGCGAAAAGTGCGTGTACTCAGTACACCTCTGCCCACTTGAGGAATAAAGACGTGACGGTGATAAAATTCCACCCGGTGTTTCATCTGGTTTTAGTATCCTTATTATCTAATTCTTATTCTTCCTCGTTCCCTCATTGCTGAGGATCGCGACCACGCACAGTCTCCATTGGGTGCGGTCATATGCGGAGTGTACCACCCATCGCCTTCTATATTGCATCACACCATCTTTCAGGTGTCCTTCCTGAGTACGTCTACCGTCCATTTTGCCTAAAATGATCTGCTTCTCCAGACAATTCTTTGAAGACCGCATAGTATATCCGAAGAAGCTGAGAGCTCTTTGTCGGCAGATTGTGGAGAGCCGTGTGGTGATTATAAGCTCGTCTTATCCTATACCTGTGACAAAAACACCCAGGGCACTTATCCGCTATGACCCAACACGTCGCGTTAAGATAAGTTCATGAAATTATCGCGAAATGGGATTGATGTATGCCACTGGCTTAAACGTTTCTTTCACGAGCTTTTCGTCACACGAGCGAAAGTGGAACGATGTAGGTACCGCGGAAGACCATTTCTTTACCGGGGGAAAATCCTGCATAGGACTTCCGCGAGCATCGGGGGAAGCTCGGGGGCGTGTCGGATTCCTACCGACTAAAAAGTCCAGGGTGGCCGACATCAGCACTTTGGAGGGCCTCCGGGATCTCCGTATGGAACGCACCGGTGTCCCTCTTGTGCCTCGCTCTGACGAGCCCGCCATCGGAGGGAGACTTACTCCCCCCCGCACCGACGCGGAGCTCACGGCGACGAGGGCCACACCACGCCACCGTCCTCCTCGTTGCTCGTGAAGGACGCTCAGGGCCCCCCTTTGCGTCCGCGACCCCGAAAGCCCCCCTGCTGATGTTGTAGCAGGAGGACCGGGGAAGACCTAGGCTATCTTACCATGACCAAATATACCGTGTCTTATCTGAAGGACATTTTTTTTGGTTCCCGGAACCCTGAAAATACTGTAGTGACATCACAGTGACAGTGACATAACGGACAATATCTGTGGATGATCTGTGGTCAACGGCGACATTCAATTTTCCTAACCTTGATCGAGGGGCGTTATCTTACTAACCAATAAAACTAAATACTAATAAAATTATCCTGCATTAGTACACATAATTAAGTTCCAATATTCTCTCTCAATCTAGCGACTAATCTCAAAGGAGTACAGACTAGTATCAAATTAAATTGGCAAGCCGCTACTGTTCAGTGCACTTCGAACGCGCAATAACAAAGTTTGTCGGCCGCCTGACACTTATTGCAAACTGACCGACAGAGAGATGGGACGGGACAAATTTATTACTGTACATTTATGACAAATTTCCAACTCTATTTTTAAATAACTTACTGCATCGTAGTCCTAGTAACATAGTACCTTTAACAATTGAACTTTCAACTAAAATAAAACTATCTACTGTATATCAATCAAGTCTCCGTAACCGGCGAGCGTGTATGAGTCGAACTATGAGAGTGGAGGAAGCCAGAAAGGTCTGTAAGGAAAGAACCTGTTGGAACCTGTAGGTCTACCATGAAACGTAATTCCGAAGTTTCGGATCGAAATTTCGAGCGATTCCTACCACGAAGTGCTTTCGTTCCGAAATCGGTCCCGAAAACGGCGTGTGACGTTTCGTCCGTCGTAAAATGCTACCATGAAGTGATTCGAACAAGCGAAGTTTCGGCATTTTGACAGCACTCCTTTCGTGATTTTAACCTCAATTATACGAAAATTAAAGAAGAAACTTTTTACTTTCGTACGTATGAATTTTAATTCTTTGGCTGTTTAAATATAAACACGAATGGTTTAATGGAGATTATGTTGATATCTTAAAGCAATAAATGCGTTCAAACTGGAATTATATGGTGTTTTTATAATATGATTATTGCTATTTTAACATAGAGTACAAACATACGGAAAAACACGATTTTTCTATAAATCCTTTCAAAGATGGAAAGCAGAAGGGCATCCGCCTAGGTTGCGATGACTCTCACGATAATTCTTGTCGAGTTGCTTTTAAATACCAAATAGTCTTTGTTGTCGTTAATAACAAAATATAAAAATTGTACAAACAAAAAGAAAAGACAATATAAAAATTGTACAAACCCAAAAAGAAAACAATTAGTAGTGGGTACGAACTCGCATCGAACCCTATAGCAACCATGACATTATTTAATGCGTCATTCCGTCTTCAGAAGAAAGTGAAATTTTGGAATATAATATGCATAGTTCGTGCTTTTATGTCATTATGACAGTTTGACATTTAATAATTTTACACGACTAACTTGAGATGTTCATAAGTTACCATGTACCTGATTAGAAACAAATGCACTTTTTATTTGGTTGGTTTATACTACTTCATTTATTACTTACTTTTTTCGTAAACGGAAACATACTTCGCATCTGTCATTCATTCACGAACACAGTCTACGGTGCCCGACCGAAAGAAATAAATCCGATGCAACTTCATGGTAGGTACACGCATCGTATTTCGTTCGTGTAACGTTCGGCTCCGAAGTTTCGGATTGAAACTTTAATAGTAGACCTACTGTACTCTTTGCCTACCCCGCGGGGATCTGGCGTGATAACATAGACGCGTTACTCGTTTTAATGTGATAACATAGACACGTTACTCGTTTTAATGGTCATAGCGAATTAGAGTCCAGGTGATTATATCCCATGAGTTTTTTAAACCGACTACAAAAGGAGGAGATTCTGAATTCGGTTGTTTTTATGTTTATTAATTCAGAACTTCGTCTTTTATGAACCGATCTGGAATAAACTTTTTTGTTTGGGAGAGTATACCTTCAGTTTGGTTCTACTTAAATTTGAAAATATATACTGCCTCTAAGGGTGGATAATAAAAGAAAGAGAAAATATTTATTTCATACACCATATAGGTAGTGTATTTTAGTATATAGGCACAAACACAGAAAATTAATAAATTAAAAAAAAATCATCGTCACGCCTATATTCCCCAGAGGGGGTGGCAGAGGTGTACTGAGTACACCCACGTTTCGCCGACGATGTTAGGTCCCATATAATAGGTGGCGAGCCTATTGCCATATATCGGGCACAATTCCAGACTCCGGACTCATACTGGGAAGTTTTCGTTAGAAAAACTACATTTATCCGACCTAGGATTTGAACCCAGGACCTCGTGATCACAAAAATAAATAAATAAATTTTAAAATAATAATTAATAATGATACAAAAAATAATAAAGAATGAAATATAATATAAGTTTTAAATTACCCTTCGCACCAGGGTCCTTCAGAAAGGCGATGAGAATCGGTCATGAATAGTCCTCAGGATGCCGTTGTGACCGCCACGCATGGTTAATCAAGGATACAGTTTTCTTGCGAATGATGGCATCAAAACTATCAGTGCCATAATGCGCAAACATCCCCGATGTACAACAAAAACGAGGCAGCCCCAACATCATCCTGAAGATGTTATGATGTCGTAGATCTCCCATCGACCTTTTGGTGTGACTGACCCACGAACTCTCAGTATAGAAATTCTAATAATACGCGTTAAAGACTGTGATTATAACTTTATCAGTACAACGGGAGAATCTGCGAGGCAGCATGTTTCCTCTGACCGCTAGAGCCCTACGCTCCCTCTCAATGTCTACATCGTCGCTAATATAATATAATAATATCAGCCTATACTTCCCACTGCTGGGCAAGGGCTCTCACAAATCGAGGTGAGAGAGATTAGGTCATACCACCACGTGGACCCAGTGCGGATTGGTGGAGGCAGGTTTGAGCCACCTGCTGTTGGAACTTATCAAGCCGCCTTTAAGGCTTCCAACTCGGCTTACCGACTACCACATTAAGTGGTGACCGGGACCAACGGCTTAACGTGCCTTCCGAAGCTCGGAGACGCTCGAATATGAAAATGCCACAAACGGTCACCCATCTTAGGCCGACAGAGTCGAACGTTGCTTAACCTTGGTGATCGGTAAGAACACCGCGGTCGCATAGCGCTACGAGCGCCTTCAATTATTAATTAATACAAAAATTGGTAATAATCAGGAATTAATTTTTTTTTGGGCTCGAATCTATGTGAAAATTCCTGTAGGTACTCTAGTATAGAACTAAGCAGAGCAATATAATTAATAATGAAATAAAGATACATCAATACTAGTAATAAATTCACTCATGACCTAAAATTGTAAAATTAATAACTTTTCAAACAAGAGAAACTTACTTCGAAAAGCGCAAAATTAAGATACCTCAATTCACTGTTTTGTACTTCTAATCTGACCACCGTCTTTGGGGTTCTGTCTTGGTCATGCTCACTATATTGTCTTTGCTTGCAATAGCTGTCTGGCGCGGGTCATTCCCTTCCCTCCAATATGGTCGAGTTGAGTGATGGCTGTTACAGTAGTCATACTCGTAAACGAGTGCTGCTTGTTGGGACTGGTCTATCTGAAATCCTTTAGACACTCTTTAATAATAACTTCATAAGTCTCATATCTCGGTCGTACGGCATCACACTGGAGCTAAATCGTAAACTATTTAATTGTAACCTAAACATTGTATCGACACGATATGATCAAAAAGAAAAAGAAAATAAAAAAGTGAAAAAGAAATAATAAAAAAAGACAAGCGCGCTGAGTTTCTTCGCCGGATCTTCTCAGTGGAGGTCGCATTCCGACCCGGTGGTAGATTTGTAATTAAATAAGATTTAAAAAATGTAAATTGACTATTCGTAAGCGCCCCCGCAGAGCTTATGCAAAATAAATTATTTATGTTTCAGCTAAAAAACAAACAAATAAATATTTGCCATCCGTTCCAAGTAACGAATTACACCGACCGACTGGCACCGTCTTAAAACATTTATTTTTGCTTTTTAGCTAACTTAGGTAACCTACTATTGCAGTTTTTTAAGACAGTTTCCTTTTTTTAGAAAGTTTTTTTACATGTTCTCGATAACCTATGGTTACCTACGGTATAATCGCTCAGGAATTTACTGTATCGGGTTTCATTTTAATAAAAACATAACAAGTTAAGCCAAGCCATGGATTCAGAATTAACGGTCTGTACATCATTTTTATTCACACATAGCGTTTATTGACAGGTCCATCGCAAACACTGCGAGCCCGAATATCCGTATGTAGGTCAGTTATAATCCGGAGAGCCGGAAAGTGTCCGGATGAGGAGATAAGAGGTATTAACATCCCGCGTCCCTAACTAAGTTTGTAATTATTCAGGAACAATACAAAATAATAGCTTTCCCACGTTTTAGGGTTAATTTAAAACAAACCTCTTTTAAAATGAGAGTTTTACAGTTCTTTTTGTAAACATTGGGTATGAGAAAACACTGCAGAACAAGCTAGGATTGGCTTAAGTATGTAAATGTATTCACATCACACTGCATTATCCTTTCTCTGTATGTAACTTTAACTTTTCTTTTCCTTCGGGTTGCCAAGATGTACGGTCTCACACCGCCCATACTTGCTGACACCGCTGCCTTCATTGGCGCGCGTCATATGTTATATGTATAAAATAATGGATACGGGAACTATAAGATAGAGTGCGATAACAACCACTGACGTGAACACATATAGAGAAAGGAATTGCTATTTGTTTTAACTTGTACTTTTAACTAGTAAACCTAACTGGAAACTATAGTGATCGTTTTTCTCCGCACCTCAACCAACAAACTAACTACATAACGAACATATAACAAATGTACAAACTGTTCAATGTTATCAATCAGTGTGTACTCAGTCTTCTCGTTTACAAAATAGAGACTTTGTAAAGGTATATAGTAAAAAGTTATTGTAGTAATAATAATAATAATAATGCGTCGTGTAATGCTAGTTGATGTCACCATTCCGCATGATGAGAACCTTGTAAAGGCCGAAAAAGAAAAATTATCAAAATATTTGGACCTGGCCCATGAGGTTACCGCCATGTGGAATGTTGATTCAACTATCATTATTCCGGTGGTCGTTTCAGTCAACGGTCTTATAGCGAAGAGCTTCGATAAACACCTTGAGAAGCTCTCGCTAGGCAGTTGGGTGAAGGGCCTGATACAGAAGGCAGTAATGTTGGACACGGCACGCATTGTGAGGAGGTTCCTCTCTTTGGAGCCCTGACCGCCGGTAGCATGGGTCGTAGACCTTGCTGTCGGTGGAGCACATTTTTTTTATACAATATATATAAGAATATTTGTATTTTATATTTTTATATATATTTTATAAGAAATTATACTGAATAAATATATACATAATAATAATAAAAAAGAATTAGGTCCCCTTTCCCCCTCTCGACTAGAGTCTGAAGTAAACAAAGTTGCAAGTAAGTCTATGTATGAATTTCACCATCTCTAAGTAACCCTAATATAATATAATAATAATATTAGCCCTGTTAAGAAACTGTCCCACTGTTGGGCACGGGCCTCCTCTCAAACTGAGAGGGCTTAGGCTATAGTCCACCACGCTGGCCCAGTGCAGGTTGGCGAACTTCACACACCTTCGAGAAACTCTTAGGCATTCAGGTTTCCTCACGATGTTTTCCTTCACCGTTAAAGCAAGAGATAATAAATTTTTAATACGCACATGCTTTTGAAAAGACAGAGGTGCGAGCCTGGGTTTGAACCCGAGACCTTTGACTTTGCAGTCCAACGGTCTAACCACTAGGCTATCACGGCTTAACCCTATACAACGCTAAACGAAAAATAACTAACCAGCACTTGAGGGTGGTGAAACAGGCCATTAGCTTCCTATAAAAATACTTGATATACTCCGACAAAAGACTTCAGTGTGATTCGGCATCACGTGTTGAAATACAACAGTGGTACAAATAATCTTTCGAAGGATAAAGGAGGGACCAGTCCCCACCAGTAGCACCCGTTCACGAGTATGGCTTCAGAAGCAGCCATCACTCTCGTCAACCATATTGAATCGGAGAGAGTGACCAGCTCACAGAGTTCCATACCTTAATAATATAATAATAATAGCCGTGTTAAAAAACTGTCCCACCGTTGGGCGTTGGGAAAAAGGGAACTCTCATAGTACCGTTTTATTGACTGTCTGTTTTTCTGCCCGTCTGTCTATCAGATGATTAAACTCTTATGAGTGTTCCGTACCTCATTCGATAAAAACGGAACCCTTATAGGATTACATTGCTGTCCGTCTGTGTGTCTGTTGATTAAACCACATTTACTTAGGAAAGTCGTTAAGATATCAAGTTAAAATTTCCGTCAAATACTAGTCTACGGTTTCTTGGTGGTGTAAAAACTTGGATCTTCTAAATCGACGCATCCAAAAGATATGACCATTTAAACTAATTCATCAAAGAAGGGTACTTTATGTCTTAAGAGACATAAAATTTGGCAAGAAGCAAATATTATAAACTTATTAGGTGGTCCAATTCTTATCGAATACACCGTCACCCTCTGTGACAGAGGTGTACTGAGTGCACCCGTTTTTTACCAACGCTGTTAGGATTTATTGACTTCCTAATAATTGAATATTACTTGTTTACAGACTTATAGTTCATTTCCGGTTCTTTGAGAACAGGTATTTTATGTTATATTTATGTTAACATATCATTGGTCTGGTGGTGCATAGTATGGATGATGAGGTCCTGGGATGAAATCCTAGGTCGAATAAGTGTGATTTTTTTATCATCAGTATCAGACCGGATTCTGGAATTGTGCCCAATATATTAGTAAAAGTCTCTCCGCTTATTACACTGGGACCTAGCATCGTTTGCAAAAAGTAGGGGAAAAGAGGCAAACAGTGGGGGGAAATTTCCCAAGCGGGGGTATATACATTAAATTTTTCCACCCCCGGCTTGGGAAATATAAGTATGGCAATGTATATTTTTTTCTTTCAGAAGTTTTCCGCAAAGTACAATCGCTGAAACGCAAAGTTTTCCTCGTCTCGTGTATTTCAGGCTGAAACAAACACTTTTATGGTACGAAAGGGCCAACAATTTGAGGGTTGGTCTCGGAAGTATTCTTATTATAATCAACAGACTCAACTCGATTCTGTCTTTCAATTATAAGAAGACTGTGAAATGCAAAATTATTATTTCGAGATGATGCTTAAATTACGATTTGACGCGCTGATTAAGAGCTTAAGCCGCTCCGCCCACTGTGTCTAAAAGTCGCGGGTTTGATTCCCGCACGGGATACATCTTTGTGTGACCTACAATTATTTGTTCGGTCTGGGTAATTATGTATGTGAATTTTCATGTTTGTAACGCTCCTACGACACAGGAATAATTCCTAGAGGGCCAAGGTTTAAAAAAAAAGAAATATGGAGTGGGCAAGACATATGTTAATCGAATGTAACCTGAGAGATGGTATGGTGTATAGGCTTGACTCGTCACGTAATGAGTGCTTGCTGACGGACATCGACGTCGGAGCAGGCCAAAGAAACGATGGCGTAACAATCTGGACGTTTTCGGTAAGATTGGTCAGAGAAGAAGCAATAGGACTAAAAGGTCAACAACAAAAAAAATGAGAAAAGCCAAGATACTAGACGTGAAGAAGCCCACAGTTTTGTTTGAAACCGTTGTCGCTGCTTTGCCATACACGGACCGGTTGCAAAAATATTTACAGACTTAATATACACTCACAATCTATCTATCTATCTATATCATCACGCCAGATCCCTTGCGGGGTAGGCAGAGAGTACATGGTTCCAACAGGTTCTTTCTACACACATTATTGCTGTAAAAAATATTTTCGGGTGAATTGTATTACCAGATTCTAGAGTGGAGACCACGTATTGGCGAGTGCGGCGTGAGAGGCTCGCCTGCTAGGTGGATCCACGATCTTGTGAATCTATCTATCTATCTAAACCTCACGGCAGATCCCTTGCGGGGTAGGCAGAGAGTACAGAGTTCCAACAGGTTCTTTCCTTACATACCTCTCTTGCTTCCTCGTCTCATAGTTCGTCTCATACACGCTCGCCGGTTACGGAGACTCTTGACTTTTCCATCAGATAAGACTCGGTTTATTTGGTCGTGGTAATATAGTCTAGGTCTTCCCCGGTACCTGCATCCTTCCACTTTCACATTGTATATCTGTTTTGTCATTCTTTCCTCTGGCATTCTTTCTATATGCCTGAACCAACGGAGCATGCCCTTTCTCATCTTTACATCGATACTATCTTTCATACCTACTCGCTGTCTTATTATGCTGTTGCTAATGCGGTCGGTCAGCTTCACTCCGCACATCTTCCGCAGAGCTCGCATTTCTACCGCATTTATCCTACTTTCATTCTCCTGCTTACATACCCAGCTCTCGCTACCATATGGGGCAGCGTTGGGACAAGAACTCCGTTATGCATGGCCAGCTGCGCCTTTTGGCTTAAGTTCCGGCTCTCAAGTAGCCTTCCCATCGCACCATTCACTCTATTACCTGCATTCACTCTTCTCTCTATGTCAGCGGTGTATTTCCCATCCTTACTGAAGGCGCATCCAAGATATACAAACTCATTCACTTGCTCCAGCACATCGTTACCAACCACAATCCTTACATTCGTTCTGGTTTCTTCCCTTTCAAAAACCATAATCTTGGTTTTCTTCACATTCAAGTGTAAGCCATTGATCATGCAGTCGTCTTTCATAACTGTGACTAGTGTTTGCAATCTTGTGAAGATTGCAGGAAGTCGTTGGATGCAGGCGGCATCGGACCGGTTGCGCTGGAGAGCGATTGGAGAACGTATGAGTTTATATTGTGTGTGTTGACATTAAGTAAAGATGTCGGCGACTTCGATATAGGCACTTACAATACTTTGAAATATTCTCTTTAAATTGCAAATTGTCGGTTAAATACGGATATATGCCATTATTTTAATAAATTAGATAAATAATTATGGCATGGGTCAAATGTTTGTTGGTTCTGGGACAATTTTCGATAATGTCCTTTCGCTAAATTGCTTGCCTGAAAGCATAAGTCCAGGTATCAAAGTACACTCACAATTCGCGAAGGTATATTGGGTTTTTGGGATGCCCGTTTCGATTCTGGTAACGGTGAATAGTGGGTCAGTCTTCGCTTTCATAGTCGCCAGCATAGTGGCCGAACATGTAGGAAATCTCGAAATACTAGAAGTCTTGTCTGGTGTACAGATCTTCCTTGAATCCTCTTACTTTGGTAGCAAAATATCCGAGGATGTGTACAATGATTGGAGATGAATATTGTTACATGGAATGTAGTGGGGCTAGCTGCACCACGATGCGTCCAACCGCTCGCCCGTTGCCAATCGAATGATAACACAGTGACGTCCGCTATTTTACATTGACTATCTGTTATCACTTTTGACGGACGATTTAGCGCAGTGGTTAAGACCTTAAGCCGCTCCGCCCACTGTGTCTAATAGTTCGACTTCGATTCCCGCACGGGACAAATCTTTGTGTGATCCACAATTATTTGTTTCGGTCTGGATATTATTGGATGTAAATTTTCATCTTTGTAAAAGCACCCACGACAGAGGAATAAATCCGAGGGCTACGATTTTTTAAAGAAAAAAAAATCATTAAATCGTTATCTGACAGCTGTCATCGCGCTAAATATACCCGAGCAATTATCAAAGATATAGAGATGGTATAGAGTATGTCTATAGTCAAGATTAAAGGTTACTAAAATGACAATAGCTGCTTAACATTAAATTAGCTGCGATCCTCAAATAATACGATCCGACACAATATAGAAAATGTTAAACATTGACCGTGTTATATTTATTGGCACTCAGTATAGCGAATTCTCTCATTCAGGAATTTTGCAACTTCGGTAGTGTGACGTCCCAGTCATTGAAGTATGTCGGAACACTCTTGTTGATGAAAACGCATTGGATGCCTTGAGTAAGTTACTTTTCAAGTCAATGGTTCATATTTGTCCCATGAATGGCTAACTCGCGTCATCCATGGCCGCGCTCAGCTCTCGTATAGGTAGGTGGTGTGGCCCAAGTGGCAGACCAGCAGGTGTAAGAAGTGCGTGGACACCTCTGCGACCCCCGCTTGGTGAATATAGGCGTGACGTTGCATTTGCTATACCTAAACTAGCTAGCCAGTTTTATCCCATTTTATGTATAAAATATCAGCCTATACTGCCCAGTGCTGGGCAAAGGCCTCTTAAAAACGGGGTGAGAGAGATTAGATCATACTCCACCACGCAGACCTAGTGCGGATTGGTAGAAGCAGGTTTGTGGCCACCTGCTGTTGGAACTTATCAAGCCGCCAAGGCTTCCAGTTCGGCTTAACGACTACCACATTAAGTGGTAGCCGGGACCAACGGCTCAACGTGCATTCCGAAACACGGAGACACACGAATATGAAAATGCCACAATCGGTCACCCATCTTGGGCAAACTTTAGCAATCGGTAAGAACGCTGCGGTCGCACTACGAGCGTCTCTGCATTAATGTGTACGTGAATATCAGTTTTGTAAACGTATCCACATCACTGGAGTAAAGGAAAGAAACTTAGAAAACTTAGAACTCTCTACCATATTTTTCTTAAGTTCCGTAGAACTTAAGAAAAATATGGTAGAGAAACCAAGTGACAGTAACCGGTATTACCCGGATCTTCCGACCGTTGCCGAACTCATCCGGACGTTCCCGACGCAAAATCAATATATACACAACGTAACGAGTGTACACCATTTCGGACAATGACATATATTTCCGTAATTTGGAATTAAATGCGAACAAATAAAAAAAAACACCTATCTATCTACCTATATCATCACGCCAGATCCCTTTCGGGGTTGGCGGAGAGTACAGAGTTCCAACAGATTCTTTCCCTACATACCTCTCTGGCTTCCTCCACTCTCATAGTTTGTCTCATACTCGTACACGCTCGCCGATTAAGGAGACTCTTGACTTGCCCTTCAGATAGACTCGATCTATTTGGTCATGGTAAGATAGTCTAGGTCTTCCGCGGTACCTACATTTTTCCACTTTCGCATTATATATCTGTTTTGTCATTCTTTCTTGTGCTATTCTTTCTATATGCCCGAAACAACGGAGCATACCCTTTCTCATCTTATCACCGATACTTTCTTTCATACCTAATCGCTTTCTTACTACGCTGTTGCTAATGCGGACGGTCAGTTTCACTCCGCACATCTCCCGCAGAGCTCGCATTTCCACCGCATTTATCCTACTTTTATTCTCCTTCTTACATAAAAATATCCATTAATACCATCACACCCATATTACTCCAAACGTTGTTGTACTGAGTACACTCCTTTTTCGCCGATGACGTTAGGTCCCGTATATAGGTGGCGAGCCTATAGCGAGGGAGCTGGCGTGATGATATAGTAGAAAACTCTTTAAAAAGCAAAGTTTGATTTGTGTTTTGAATTCGTAAAGCAATAATCTAATTGAGGTGTCTGAGATCTACGTTATATATGTTGCAACTTGTATATATCCTACATACATACACTGAAAAATCATTACTTTACCTCCTTCTGGAGCAGTCGGATATAAAAGCAAAATAATTAACAATCCACGTTTCTTTACTTCTCTTTTAACAAAGAAGTTAATTGCAAGCAGATTCAAAGAAAAGTATCAACTTTGAAAAACTTGTTAAGACAATTCCTTCGCTTGATAATAGAACAAATCAACTTTGTCTGTGCAATTAAATAAAACTAACTCTTCCATACACTTACCATCATGTCTATATTCCCCTAGCGGGGGTGGCAGAGGTGTACTGAGTACACCCACGTTTCGCCGACGATGTTAGGCCCCGTGCTTATTGCCATATACCGAGCACAATTCCAGACTCCGGACTCTTACTGGGAAGTTTTCGTCAGAAAAACTACACTTGTCCGACCTAGGATTTGAACCTCGTGCATTCGGACCTCGTGATTACAAAGCGATGTGCTTTGCCACCAGACGGACGAGGCAGTCGATAGATAAAACTAACTCTTTCTTACACTAACCATCACGTCTATATTCCCTAAGCGGGTGTGGCAGAGGTGTACTTAGTACCACTTTTCGCCGACGATATAAGGTCTCACGTTCTTAATCAATGTGTTGCTAGTGATCTCTTACAATAGGTCTCATAAAAAATCTCAAGAATGGCTCAGCGAGCTATGGAAAGAGCTATGTTCGGCGTTTCTCTACGTGATCGAATCAGGAATGAGGAGATTCGTAGAAGAATCAAGATTACCGACATAGCCCATAGGATTAGTAAGTTGAAGTGGCAATGGACGGGCCACATAGCGCGAAGATCGGACGGGCGTTGGAACAGAAAGATTCTAGAGTGGAGACCATGTATTGGCAAGTGCAGCGTGGGGCGGCCGCCTTCCACATGGACCGGCGATTTGTGAGGATCGCAGGAAGTCGTAGTATACAGGTGGCATCGGACCGGCGGCGCTGAAGAGGGATTGGGAAGCCTATGTTAAGCAGTGGAAAAGTAAAGGCTTAGATGATGATGAGGTCTCATGTGGCGTTGCGAGCCTATTGCCATATACTGGACAATATTCCAGACTCCGGAATCATGCTGGGAAGTTTTCGTTAGAAAAACTACATTTGTTCGACCTAGGTTTAAGCCTAACATAAGGAATTAATCCTACACATGAAATTCACATACACAACGAAAAAATATTTGTAGCTTTCGCAAATAATGTTAATTCGGGTACAAACTACAGTGCGGGGTCGAAATCGTGACCACTCGATCTAATAAACGAAGCATCTATAATTCAAAACCGCTGGCTATTGAACCCCAGACCTCATTATAACAAGGTGACTTTTTAACTACTACACTATAATTTCTGAATATTATAAAAAAACACCTACACATGAAATCCTACCTTTTCTCTCCCGTGTCTCAAAATTATCTACAGAAAAAACACAATCTTCAGAGTGTTCCCAAAGCGGCATTTCAATTAAATCGTAAGACTTTACGTCTGAAATAAACTAAAACTTTCAGATACAAAATACTTGTTTCTTTAATAAACGTAGCAGATTTTGTTTCCAAGGATGTTTGATTTGATCCTGCATAGTAGAATGGGCAACAAACCATAATTTTAATTTTTCTCTCTTTCGCACTCTCTCTCTCTTTCTATCAACTCAGCAGATCCCTTGTGAAAACAGCGGGTACAGAGTTCCAACAGGCTCTTACCTTACAGACTTCTCTGGATTCCTCCACTCTCATAGATCGTTTTATACACGCTCGACGGTTACGCAGACGGCCCGCCGGCCAGTGCATAGCACCATAGCGAGATATCTAGTATATACCCTCCCCCATAGCGTCTGCCCAAGCTGAGGCCATTCCTTCTTGAGGCGCCCTTAAGCTAGTTGCCCCCTTGCCCTTCTGGCTCAAGCGTAGTGCTTGTACTCTCGCCCTATTGTCCGGTGAAGCTGTAAAGGCCCCGCGGCCAACAGCGTAGATCATTTACACACACACAAACAAAGGTTGCGCTGACTCTTGACTTGCGCTTCAGATAAGACATCGTATATTTGGTCATGGTAAGATAGTAGTCTTAGGCCTTCCTCGGTACCTACAACCTTCCACTTTTGCATTGTTTAATTTTATTTCTACTGCTATAAATAGATGGATAGTTTGGCATAATGGTTAAGTGCTTAAGTCACTGCGTTCAGTAGATTAAGGAGTCGCGGTTTCTATTCCCGAACAGGACTAGTTTTTGTGCGACTCACGAAATTTGTTTCTGTCTGAGTGTTTGTGCACGTGAATTTCATGTTTGTAAACATACCCAAGACACAGGAATAATTCTTATGCTACGTCATCATCATCATCATCTATCAGTTTCTATCAACTCACTGCTAAGTGTAGGCCTCTCCTCTATCACGCCATTCGTACCGGTCCTGTGCTAGTCTACTACACACTTTTTTGACCACATATGCTGGCCACCTTCACGAAGTCATCGCTCCTGCTGATGGTCTGCCTTTAGGTCCCTTTCTGAGCCACTGCTCATTCAGGCTACGAAATTAAAAAAGCCTACCTTTTTTAGGCACTTTAGGAGTCGCAACGTCAAAATTATATATGCAGGCAACCATAAAAGCTGTCTGAAACCTTAACTCAAAGTATCAAAGGTGTTCGGTTAGCCCAATCTAATATTGAGGACATAGATATCGTTAAGTGAACAATATTTTTGTGAAACAAAAGACCTATGTTGTCGAGGTTAGTTTGGGGCTATGAAATCGGCTTTGTAAAGGTCATGGGTAATAGTTGGTGGCGTACAACACAGCCGGTCGTCGTGGCGATCGTTGTGAGAAGCATTTGTGCAAACTAAGCCCCTTCGCACACGGGTCGTAAGCGTAGTCGTATCGTAAGTGCATTGTTACAACGAATCGTCGAGTAGACGTATCGTTTTGTAAGATCTCAGTTGAAATAATAGCGTCAACGGTACCAGATGTTTTGGGTGAATTTATTGATGATCTTACTTCCTCTTCAGACGAAGAGGATTTTTTATTGTATATATTCTGCCCAAGCTTTGTCCGTTACATCTTTCCTTGAATATTCACTTAGTGAATGATTATATAGACAAAGGAACGCTTCAACCAATAATAAATAATCAGTCGTTCCCGTGACCATCAGTGCTGCAAAGCACTCGAAGCGTCGGGGCCTTAAAAATCAGAAATAAACTGCTATAAAATCCGAAAAATATTTTATTTCATGTGTAATAATCGCGTAAATCTAAGAACTTAGTGAACAATAAGACTACCTCACTCATGACTCGTCCGTCCAACGGCGTGTGATGCGACTAGTGATAACTCAGGAGGGTCCAGATGAAAATCAGCGTCTCGCGCTTGTGCCTGACATTAAGCTGATCTGGATACCTATTTGGCTCAGCCGTGAGACACATACTCATGTGTATTACCTTGGTGTGTTCCTTTTTTGTATTTTTTCCTCATATGTATTTTTTTTAAATAATGTCAATCGTTCGTAATTTTTGTAATTGTATGGTTATATTGCCTATATGTATGTGTCATATCAGCTAAATATTGTGTCTCTCATGCTGTTTTAAATAAAATTTCTTTCTTTCTTTCTTCTTCTATAACAAAGGCCTGTGCTGGAATCTTAAATTGTAAATACAAATTTTTATTCGATATTTCCAGTTTAAAATTTTTTTGATGGATTCCGGAATTGTTTTCTAATGGCAATATGCTCGCCCCCTATTCCATTGGGATTTATTCGTTGACTAAATATATGTGTACATGGCACATCTCTGCGACTCCTTGTTGACAAATGTAGGTGTGACGGTGTTTTGTACTATTCATCATCATCATCACATCAGGCTATATTTGTCCACTGCCTAATATAGGCCTCCCTAATCGCTCTCCAGCGCAGCCGGTCCGATGCCACCTGCACCTAACGACTTCCTGCGATCCTCACAAGATCGGCGGTCTATCTCGTAGGCTGTCGTCCCACGCTGCGCTTGCCAATACGTGGTCTCCACTCTAGAATCTTTCTGCCCCAACGCCCGTCCGATCTTCGCGATATGTAGTATTATTCAGCAACTCACAACCACGGCTTGTGAGAGTTACTTAATTAAACATTTCGAATTGTTTAAGTATTAGTACATTAAACTGGACTTACTGGACTTTCGTCCAGTGTTTAAATTTAAGCGACTCAGCCCACTAAATCGAATAGCCACATTTCTGATCTCCGCACGGGACAAATGTTTTTGTGGCCCTCACTATTTGTTTTGGTATTGCTGTTCGTGTATACAAGGTATATATAACGCAAGACCTTAGACACCCCAATTAGATTATTGCCAATATCAATTTATGCAATTTTAAGGAGTTCTCTACCAGTTATTAAGCTCTTCGGTACCCAAATTAACGACGAAATCTATACTTTTTCGTGCGTATTAAAGTATATGTATTAGAAATTCAAAAAAAAGAGGTGCTTATAGCGCTGTGCGACCGCGGTGTTCTTACCGATCACCTAGGTTAAGCAGCGTTCGACTCGGTCGTCCTGAGATGGGTGACCGTTTGTGGCATTTTCATATTCGAGCGTCTCCGTGCTTCGGAAGGCACGTTAAGCCGTTGGTCCCGGTTACCACTTAATGTGGTAGTCGTTAAGCCGAGTTGGAAGCCTTAAAGGCGGCTTGATAAGTTCCAACAGCAAGTGGCCACAAACTTGCTTCCGCCAATCCGCAGTGGGTCCGCGTGGTGGTGTATGACCTAATCTCTCTCACCTCGATTTGTGAGAGAAGGACTTTGTCCAGCAGTAGGCAGTATAGGCTGATATTATTATTATTATGTATCTCGCTGAGGTTCACGGGCTTTACCCGGACCTTTGAAAGGCTTGCATGGGGACATGGGTCCAACACGTAGAGGCCCTTTGCGAGAAGTTAATGTTTATTATTATTTATTATTATCATTATTAGAAATGCATTTAAAATTCAATAGTGATAAAATTTTATTTAATACAGCAAATTAAACGAGTAGCAGCAATTTTTAATAATAAAAATAAAATAAAATATACTTCAAAAATATTTGGAATCCAATCAGTTACCGATTAAGAACAAACTACTTTCAGGTCTTGCGTTATTTATATTACACCTGGTATAAAATTATTGTGTAAAAAAAAAGAATGTTCTATCCCGCTCCGCTTATCATCCCGCTATTTTAATAAACCTACACTCTAGTATTATGACAAACAGTCTAGACCTGAGTTTGAATGGCAGCCGATTATTCCTATTTCGGCTGACCTAGTCCGTCTAGTCTAGTCAGAGTCTGTGTGTCTAGACCTTATAAATCATTATGATATATTGTACGATTGAAAGATAGGATCTTTGTTCACTTTTAGATTCATGTTCTCTTTATAACATTGCGTTGACTGGTTATGGGTAAAAAAGACAGTTAGAAAATTGGATTAAAGAATATTTAGTTCTCGGGCATCGCTTTTAAATTACAGAATCTAAAAGATAACATCATTGACTGCCTCGTTGGTCTAGTGGCAAAGCGCATCGCTTTGTGATCACGAAATCCTGGGTTCAAATCCTAGGTAGGACAAGTGTAGTTTTTCTAAAGAAAAACTTCCCAGTACAAGTCCAGAGTCTGGAATTGTGCCCGGTATATAGCAATAGGCTCGCGCTCTATTACATAAGATCTAACATCGTCGGCGAAACATGGGTGTACTAGTACACCTCTGCCACCGCTTGGGGAATATAGGCGTGACGGTGTAGAAAAAAAATATCAGTATTTAAAATGCACGAGTAGAACTCCCTTGTTACATATGCTTGGTATTTAAAAAAAAAAAGTTGATTCTGTAAATTTTGTGACACATAAACAAATTACTTCTAAGCCTAAGCCTAATAGATAACTTATGTTATGTAGCTTAAAAGTTTATTTTAAACCTTCTTTTCATTTTTAGATCACATGAAATAAATATTTTTTAACTTTTCCTTTTTTTTCTCAAACATTCCTATGACAGATGTCAGATGACGACCGACCTATAATGTAGATGTGAGACGGCGGACGGCCCTACCGTGTGATTCTATCAAAGAGAATATAATTACTATGTGATTCTATTGGCAACAGGGCGAGCTGTCTGACGTATCGCGGAGCAGCTAACCTCACTGCATTCCATCAATCCTCAATTAATCCGAGCATCTTCTTATATTTTGCTACCAAAATCTGGATATCAAAGAAGATTAGTGTACTGAAAAAGAACCTAGTGTTATTTCAAGATTTTCATGTTCGGCCACCATGCGGACGATTATGAATACGAAGATAAACTCATCTTTCAGTTACCAGCTTACCGTTACCAGCATCGAAACGGCCATCCAAAAAACAAAAGTACCGATATATACTCGTACATCAAACAATTACGAGCTTTTATTTCTTATTAAGCAGAACAAAACTACATCCAGATCGCATGGAATTTACAAGTTTTAGCCCCTTATAGATTTATCCGGATTTCTGTCGTTAGGGTTGCAAATTTAAAAAAATTTAAAGTCGTCATTATGTTTATTTTTCTTGGCGTCATTACCTATCTTATTTCTATCTATCTATCTATATCATCAGGCCAGATCCCTTGCGGGGTAGGCAGAGAGTACAGCGTTCCAACAGGTTCTTTCCTTACATACCTCTGGCTTCCTCCACTATCATAGTTCGTCGTCTCCTATCTTATCTAATGTGGCATTTAATACTGGAATGCAAATTTTTAATTAATGTGCAATCATTTGGGTGTGGTCAAATCGCGAATATTTTACAATGTTTAATATACAAGCTGTAACATATATAACGCAAGACCGGAGACACCAATCAGATTATTGCTTTACGAATTCAACACGAGAATTAAACTTCCAATTTAAAGGAGTTTTCTACCATTTTTTTAAGCTTTTTGGTACTCAAATTAACCATAAAATTTAATAATTAATTAGTTTTGTATGTGTATTGAGGTGTGTGTAATAGAAATCCATTAAAAATAGTCGTAATACTTTAAATGATTATTAAATTTTGTTTAATACAGCAAACAGAAAGAGTAACAGCATTTTCTGAAAATTTAATATATAATATATTTTTTTATTTTAGATTAGATTATCGTTACATTTTATTTTACTAGTGGCTTAAAAATAGTACAATATTTGTTATAGCAAACCATGTAATGAAAACGTAACTAATCATAATTATTTATAAAAATTACAGTGGCCCGAAACTAAGCAAGCGCTTGTATCTTGGGAACCAGAGTTGTGTTGGCAAGTTCTGAACAAATTTTCGTAATTATGCTATTTTTAGTACTTATGTTAGTAATTAGTTGGTAAAAAGAGATAGAAATAACCGTTGCCGCCGTGAAAAGCAAAGTCATAATAAACATTGAGAAAAGGCATGTGCTGGTACTACTAAAATCGAGCGCACTCGCGCATGTATGTGTGTGTGTGTGTGTGTGTGTGTGTGTGTGTGTGTTTAAATAGAAAATTAAGACACACTAAGATACAATATCTTCAATTTGATCATAGGAAAAGAAAGTAGCCATTTTTTTATCACTTTTTTACACGCAAAGTTTGAAAGACTTATAAAGTTACAGTGTTTACTGGTAATATTATAAATATGAGGGTGTAAGTAGAATGAACTGCGACGGGCTACCAGAGAATTTACGCGTGGAAGAGGAATGGAAAAGACACGCTTTGAGATAAGATATTATAATCAGATCTATTTTTAAGATTTTTTTGAATATCGAGGACAGCTTTGATATAAATAGCTGTCGAACGCGAAGTACTGGGAATTCTTTGTAAAGCAAATCTGTAGGGTGACGAAAAGGTTTATGCAGCATTACTTTAATAACTGCTCTTTGAGCTCTTTCAATGCCGATAAACGTACTTTTACTGGCACCTCCCCAAACACAAATTCCGTATTGTAATATGGACTGACATAGAGCGTTAAAGACTGTACTGCGGGTTTTAAGAGGCGTGCAATTGCGTATCTTTTCTGTTACATAAGTTATTTCCTCACTCGGTCAGAAAGCAGGTTTATATGATTTTTGTAGCACAAGTTCTCGTCTATTGTTATACCTAAGTACCTAATGCAGTTAGTGAGTTCTATAATGGGACAAGTACAATTATAAAGTGGAGTGCCATGATTGTTGCAGGTATGATTTTTCAAAACTAAGTGATTAGGAGGTTATGATTTTTTAGTTTTGTAGAAAGTAATGATTTTAGATTTTTAATATTTAAAGTTAGTAAATTCCTGTTAAGTGCATTAGTTATGGTTGATAATCCCTTCTCAGCAAGGCAGTATACAGTATAAAAATAGCAATGTTTAAAAATAGTTGGAATCGATTCAGTTGCCGATTTAGAACAAACTACTTTCAGGTCTTGCGTTTATTATATTACACCTTGTATAAAAATGTAGTTCAACAGTTTCGCGCATTCAGTTCAGGCCCACATTTTTTTTGCCGGTACATCTAATGCCAGCTTCCCAGTACAAGTCCAGAGTCTGGAATTGTGCCCGGTTTATAGCAATAGGCTCGCGCCCTATTACATAAGACCTAACATCGTCGGCGAAACTTGGGTGTACTAGTACACCTCTGCCACCCCCGCTTGGGGAAAATAGGCGTGACGGTGTAGAAAAAAAATATCAGCATTTAAAATGCACGAGTAGAACTCCCTTGTTACAAATATGCTTGGTATTTAAAAAAAAATTTAGATTCTGTAAATTTTGTGACACATAAACAAATTACTTCTAAGCCTAAGCCTAATAGATAACTTATGTTATGTAGCTTAAAAGTTTATTTTAAACCTTCTTTTCATTCTTAGATCACATGAAATAAATATTTTTTAACTTTTCTTTTTACTTTTTTTTCTCAAACATTCCTATGACAGATGTCAGATGACGACCGACCTATAATGTAGATGTGAGACGGCGGACGGCCCTACCGTGTGATTCTATCAAAGAGAATATAATTACTATTGGCAACAGGGCGAGCGGTCGGACGTATCGCGGAGCAGCTAACCTCACTGCATTCCATCAATCCTCAATTAATCCGAGCATCTTCTTATATTTTGCTACCAAAATCTGGATATCAAAGAAGATTAGTGTACTGAAAAGAACCTAGTGTTATTTCAAGATTTTCATGTTCGGCCACCATGCGGACGATTATGAATACGAAGATAAACTCACCTTTCAGTTACCAGCTTACCGTTACCAGCATCGAAACGGCCATCCAAAAAACAAAAGTACCGATATATACTCGTACATCAAACAATTACGAGCTTTTATTTCTTATTAAGCAGAACAAAACTACATCCAGATCGCATGGAATTTACAAGTTTTAGCCCCTTATAGATTTATCCGGATTTCTGTCGTTAGGGTTGCAAATTTAAAAAAATTTAAAGTCGTCATTATGTTTATTTTTCTTGGCGTCATTACCTATCTTATTTCTATCTATCTATATCATCAGGCCAGATCCCTTGCGGGGTAGGCAGAGAGTACAGCGTTCCAACAGGTTCTTTCCTTACATACCTCTGGCTTCCTCCACTATCATAGTTCGTCGTCTCCTATCTTATCTAATGTGGCATTTAATACTGGAATGCAAATTTTTAATTAATGTGCAATCATTTGGGTGTGGTCAAATCGCGAATATTTTACAATGTTTAATATACAAGCTGTAACATATATAACGCAAGACCGGAGACACCAATCAGATTATTGCTTCACGAATTCAACACGAGAATTAAACTTCCAATTTAAAGGAGTTTTCTACCATTTTTTTAAGCTTTTTGGTACTCAAATTAACCATAAAATTTAATAATTAATTAGTTTTGTATGTGTATTGAGGTGTGTGTAATAGAAATCCATTAAAAATAGTCGTAATACTTTAAATGATTATTAAATTTTGTTTAATACAGCAAACAGAAAGAGTAACAGCATTTTCTGAAAATTTAATATATAATATATTTTTTTATTTTAGATTAGATTATCGTTACATTTTATTTTACTAGTGGCTTAAAAATAGTACAATATTTGTTATAGCAAACCATGTAATGAAAACGTAACTAATCATAATTATTTATAAAAATTACAGTGGCCCGAAACTAAGCAAGCGCTTGTATCTTGGGAACCAGAGTTGTGTTGGCAAGTTCTGAACAAATTTTCGTAATTATGCTATTTTTAGTACTTATGTTAGTAATTAGTTGGTAAAAAGAGATAGAAATAACCGTTGCCGCCGTGAAAAGCAAAGTCATAATAAACATTGAGAAAAGGCATGTGCTGGTACTACTAAAATCGAGCGCACTCGCGCATGTATGTGTGTGTGTGTGTGTGTGTGTGTGTGTGTGTTTAAATAGAAAATTAAGACACACTAAGATACAATATCTTCAATTTGATCATAGGAAAAGAAAGTAGCCATTTTTTTATCACTTTTTTACACGCAAAGTTTGAAAGACTTATAAAGTTACAGTGTTTACTGGTAATATTATAAATATGAGGGTGTAAGTAGAATGAACTGCGACGGGCTACCAGAGAATTTACGCGTGGAAGAGGAATGGAAAAGACACGCTTTGAGATAAGATATTATAATCAGATCTATTTTTAAGATTTTTTTGAATATCGAGGACAGCTTTGATATAAATAGCTGTCGAACGCGAAGTACTGGGAATTCTTTGTAAAGCAAATCTGTAGGGTGACGAAAAGGTGTATGCAGCATTACTTTAATAACTGCTCTTGTTACGTTTGAGCTCTTTCAATGCCGATAAATGTACTTTTACTGGTACCTCCCCAAACACAAATTCCGTATTGTAATATGGACTGACATAGAGCGTTAAAGACTGTACTGCGGGTTTTAAGAGGCGTGCAATTGCGTATCTTTTCTGTTACATAAGTTATTTCCTCACTCGGTCAGAAAGCAGCTTTATATGATTTTTGTAGCACAAGTTCTCGTCTATTGTCATACCTAAGTACTTGATGCAGTGAGTGAGTTCTATAATGGGACAAGTACAATTATAAAGTGGAGTGCCATGATTGTTGCAGGTATGATTTTTCAAAACTAAGTGATTAGGAGGTTATGATTTTTTAGTTTTGTAGAAAGTAATGATTTTAGATTTTTAATATTTAAAGTTAGTAAATTCCTGTTAAGTGCATTAGTTATGGTTGATAATCCCTTCTCAGCAAGGCAGTATACAGTATAAAAATAGCAATGTTTAAAAATAGTTGGAATCGATTCAGTTGCCGATTTAGAACAAACTACTTTCAGGTCTTGCGTTTATTATATTACACCTTGTATAAAAATGTAGTTCAACAGTTTCGCGCATTCAGTTCAGGCCCACATTTTTTTTGCCGGTACATCTAATGCCAGCTATTGGTGTAGGGGTTGGTTCCAATATTCAAGTAATCAATATTACATAAAAATGTATGATAGTTCTTTTGTATTTCATTCTATAAAAGATAACTCCAGGGAGTTATCATTCCTGAATCTTTTCTTCACTTTTGTGAATCTCCTCTTATCTTCTGTGTCTAACCAATAATTGTGACCATGGGTGCTGCAAAGCACTCGAAACGTCGGGAACTTAAAAATCAAAATAAACCGCGATAAAATCCGAAAAAATAGTTTTATTTCATGTGTAATATTCGCGTAAATCTAAGAACTCAGTATGCAATAATTGTGTTTTATAAAAAAAAAAAATATCGCCTAATTATAACCTTAGGATCAAGTGGAATGTGGAAGTAGTGTGAAAAACCCATGGGGCACCACCAGAAATCAATGCCGAGCGGCATTGACACGGCACTGACTTTGAACTTTGATCATAGATCTAGACCGTAGATCGTAGACTTAGTCCACTAACCTTGAGGCTCAGGTAATGGTCTTCGTGTTCCGTGATATTCGAGTGCACCCTACACCACCAGGGTTCCTGTTGTAAGGTTAAATAAAAGCCGCCCCTAAATCGCTTGTATCTCGTGAACAGCATGTTCTATCACAAAAACAATGACAAATTGCACCCCCTTGAGAACCCCGAGCACCTAAAGCACTACATATTGGTAAAACTCTATTAAAAAATAGGTATATCCATAATTTCCATGACAAAAAAAATTAAAATATGATGTATTTTTGAATATTAATTATTATTATTATTATTATGAGCCATTTGTGTCCCACTGCTGGGCAAAGGCCTCCCTCCACTTTTGCCACTCCTCTCTGTTCATTCCGAATCTTTTCACATACATGGCAACAAAACCTGTCGTCGCGTTAGCATTGGGAGCGACTAGTGGAAGAAAAAAGAAGTTTTATTGTGAATGCAGTCGTTCCAAATAAAACAATAGAATGTCTGGTCGAAGACTTGGGCGGGAATTCAAAAAGGGCGGTAGTATTTTTGCACAAATTATAATAATGATTAATTTCTCATCCATTTTATTGATTATTCATAGTTGTACAGTGTTCTTATTAGTAGCGTAGTGTATATATTTAGTTTAGCAGTTTTATTGGTAAGTTTTTTTGTATATATTATAAAATATGGAAATGGAACCAGAACCTCCTGACAAAAACCCACTATTTACACTATTAGAGGCAGATTCGTTTCTCTCCCAAAATGACGTAGAAATAATGGATACTGGAAAGGTGCCTATATCAAGGGAGAAAAAAGTGAAAAATTTTTTAAAAGCTCCACTTTTTAAAAATAAAGCGAACCCTAGTAAATTGCTTACTCATATCCCTGAGTCATCATTAGTTATTTCAAATACTCATCTTAGTCGTTCAACCATATCAGCTGAACATGTGATACCCACCCCTGTCGTATCTCCGTTCCGATCCAAATACAATGAAGAAGATCCTGGTCCATATGTGGTGCATGTTGAGCAAGAAACTCATACTCCACAAAGTGGTATTACACTTCATCCGATAAAATTTGGCCATTTCCTATATCAAAATAAATTATCAGATATTTTAGAGAATGGCATTAAGAGGATTGGCCGTAATAGACTCAGTATTCAATTTAAAAATAGTATAAGTGCCAATACATTCCTGAACCTCCCATTGCTGACCTTAAATAAATATAAATGTTATATTCCCTCATACAATATTTGCAAAATGGGTATTGTTAGAGGCCTTCCTACAGAATGGTCTCATGATGATATTGTAAGTAATTTAAGAGTTCCAGAGGGTTATAGGTGCATTATTAGATCTAGGCGTCTGAGCAGAAAGACTATTGGACCAGAGGGGACAGTATGGGTTCCCACCCAGACTGTCCTACTAACTTTTGATGGTGAATCACTGCCTTCCCATATTTATAGTTTTTTTACTTCTCTTCCAGTAGAACAATATATTTATCCCACCATACAGTGCTTCCACTGTTGCCGATTTGGAGATACACGCACTCAATGTAGGAGCAAGCCACAATGTTACAAATGTGGTGAGGAACACTATGGGGCATCTTGTACTATAGAAGAACACTATTGTATAAATTGCAATGGCTCTCATATAGCCTCCAGCAAAAATTGCCCTGAATACATTAGGCAAACAAATATAAAGAGGCATATGTCCAATCATGCCATTTCTTATCAAGAGGCTTCAAAACTGTTTCCAATCTCTAAGAAATTATACTCTGAAATTGCCGCTGCACCTTTCCAAAACATTTCCATTCCTGACATTTCATCCCAATCTTCCAAAATTCATCTTCCCACATCCTCATACAAGAAAACAATTATATTAAAAGAAAAACCAATTAGAAACCGCCAAATGGGTTATGATAAAGCCACACATAACAAAATTATTTCATCCCCAGCGTCATTCCTAAAAAATGGTTGTGCCCTACAGACCCATGACAAAGAATCTCCTGAAAAGAACAGCCTTCAGGAGTTGAATGAACTCATAGCTATGCTATCTAACACTATCATTAACTCATCATTCATTACCGGACCCCGTTGCCATTAAAATTATTACTAATATTTCTGTTACTATTTTTGATTACTTTAAACATGGATCAAATTCTTCAATGGAATAGTAGAAGTCTAGTTTCCAAAAAATCTGAATTAATTCAGTTAACTAATGATTTTAATTTATCTGTGATCGCAATTTCTGAGTCCTGGCTAAGGCCAGGTTTTAATTTTAGATTACCAGGTTATAATATAATACGAGATGATAGGGCAGATGGTTGGGTATAGCACGTAAGAATCATTCAGTTTTTTCAATTCTAAGAAAAATTGTTGCAATGGTGCCTCCGCCTATTGTCCTCCTGGGTGATTTTAATGCTCATCATAGCTTATGGGGGGCTCCAAATGATGATAATATGGGCTCCTGTCTATCTGATCTTATTGACGACTTCGATTTGTGCGTTTTAAATGATGGGCCCCCGACGCGGCACATTATTCCTGGGCAAGCACAGAGTTTTGTTGACATTTCCCTTTGCTCTGCTCGATTATCTTCTCTCTTAACGTGGAAACGTCTATCTCTATCATATGGTAGCGACCACTATCCTATACTTATTTCTTTCCCTATTAATCCTTCAAATCATGTTCCATCCTTACCTCCTCTGTTGAAATACAAATTAAATAATTGCGATTGGGACTCATACAGTTCAACTTTAGAAGTCAGTTACCCAAAATTAATTCACAAAATATTCAAAATTGTTATGACAGCTTAGTTAGTGCGATGTTGTCAACAGCTGATGAATTTTTTCCCAATAAAAACAGTGCTAGTGGAAAAATTCCCTCACCGCCATGGTGGGATAAAGATTGCACTGAGGCAGTGAATAAAAGAAATTTGTCAGAAAAAAGTTGTGGTGACAATCTAAATTTGCAGTCATTTTTAGCTTTCAAAAATTCAGTAGTTGCAACTAAACGATGACTCCGAAAAAAGAAATTGAAACGGTGGCGTCGATTTTGTTCCTCTCTTTTTCCTGATACTCCAATTTCTTCAATTTGGTCTAACATCAGACGTTCAGATCTTCTTACAGTCATAATTCACAGTCGTCTCTATCCCTTGATTGGGCATCTCCTTTTTTACGTAATTTGGCCCCGGATGTAGTTCCTAGTCGCGCTCAAATGCCCTTTTTGTACTCTAGTCAATTTGATCCCTTAGAAAATAATTCTATAAGAACCCCTTTCTCATTAACTGAACTTAAGTTTATTTTAAATCGAGTTGCTGATTCTGCGCCTGGCTCAGATGGTATTCCATATTCCTTTATTGCTAAATTGAAAACAAAATTCACAGTCTTATGTTTTAGATTTGATAAATATTATAATTGAATCGGGCCATATTCCTCCATCTTGGAAGCATCACACAGTAATTCCAATATTGAAACCTCATAAGGATCCTTCGGACCCGTCATCTTATAGACCAATCTCTTTATCTTCTGTGTTTGCTAAATTGGCTGAGCATTTAATTAAAATGAGGTTAGAGTGGTTCGCGGAACATAACAGCATATTATCGAACTCTCAATTCGGATTTAGAAAAGGAAGAGGAGTAGCTGATAATCTTAGCATTTTCTCCACTGATGTTTTGTTATCTTTTAGTAAGGAAGAGTCCACAGTAGCAGCTTTTCTAGATATTTCAGCGGCCTACGATAACGTGGATTTGTTATTATTAAAATCAAAACTCGAATCTTTAAATATTCCGAATACCTTCTCCAATTTTTTGTTTAACCTTTATACAGGTCGTTCTATCACATTAAGGGTTCCTGGCACCGATTATTCTCCTAGATTGTTATGGAAAGGAGTCCCTCAGGGATCGGTCCTTAGTCCTTTGTTATACGACATTTACACCACAGATCTTGAAACAGCTGTTTCTCCTTGTTCAATTTTACAGTATGCCGATGATATCGTTATTTATTCATCTAACCCTTCTATAACGGTTGCGGCTGAAGATATTGACAAGTCTATCAATAAATTATCACTTTGGTTAGATAATCATTGTTTATCACTATCAGTGAATAAAAGTATAGTTGTCCCATTTACTAAGAAAAGAAAGATCCCGATTTTGAATGTTAAAATTGGTGAATCACGATTGCACGTTGCCAACGAAGTAACTTTTCTTGGCAGAAAATTCAACTCAAAACTTAATGGGTCTTCTCATATTCACCAAACTGTTGCAAAATGTGAAAAGAACATTAACATTATGAGAGCACTTTCAGGTGTTTGGTGGAGAGCTCATCCTGCTACATTACGACTAGTTTATAACGCTTTAGTCAGAAGTCTCCTTGATTATGCGTCCTTTACCCTTTCTCCAGCGAATAAGACTGACATTAATAAGTATAATGTGGTACAGTCTAAATGTCTTCGTATCATACTAGGTGCAATGAAAAGAACACCAGTTAATGCTCTTCAAGTTGAATGTTCTGACCCCCCTCTGCATCTTAGACGGCAGTACTTATCAGATCGTTATTTTTTCAAAGTGTGGCATATTCACACTCACCCCCTCCTCCCTAAGATAGTAGCTCTTAATACTCTGATAAACTGTAACAACCATTTCTGGCACAACAAAGATATTCCTCATCTTATCTATAGTTACAGAAAAATTATTAACTCCAATAATGTGACTTTTAAAAGATTCCCTATCCACCCGGTTTACTTATATGACTTTAGAATTGTTTTATATGTACCAAGTATTTTATTATCTATAGGCATTTATAAAAATACGTCGGATGCTAATGATAAACTGCACGAGTACATTAAACAGAACGCTAGCAGAATGGAAATATTCTTTACGGATGCGTCCAAATCGACAGGAGAGGGAGATACTGTATGTAACAATGTGGGGGCTGCTTTTTTGCGTCATTCCACTGGATTTTTTAAATTATTTAAATATCCTTCTGTGTCTAGTAATTATTCTGCGGAATGCATGGCTGTTTTGGAATGTCTGAATTACATTATTCTATATAGTATAAACAACTCCATTATATTTACGGATTCTCTTAGTTGCTTGCAATCTCTGCATGCTAATCGATTAAGCAAACATATAAATCCGGTTACACTTGAACTAAAAAGCAAACTGAAGGAATGTCAGGACTCCAATCTACAGGTTTCGTTGGCCTGGATTCCTGGACATTCGGGTATTCAGGGCAACGAAACTGTGGATTGCCTGTCAAAACTAGCAAGCCTCCAAGGTCGTTTAGATAGTTTTGTTTATTGTAATGACATGTTATTACTTCCACGTGTACACTTATTTGAAAATTGGAATTGTGATTGGGTGACGGCAAATTTACACAAAGCCAAATTTTATCGGTCTATTCAATCCGTAGTCCCAACCAAACCCTGGTTCTCCAAATTAAAATTAACTAAGAAAACGACTTCTATCCTTTTTCGTCTTAGATCTAATCATTGTTGCAGTCCTTTATATCTTTTTAATTTGAATATAAGGAACTCACCGCTGTGCGAGGGGTGTGGCCAAGTAATTGGCGACCTCACCCACATTTTATTTTCCTGTCCTCGTTATAGCTCTCCATCATTACATGATTTTCTTATTGAATATAAAGCTCCTCTTCCTTATAATTTGTCAACTATCTTGTCACTATCTAACCATTTATATATTAAAGCTATTGTAAAGTTTATTGTACATCATAATATCTCCATTTAATTTTGTAATATGTCTACAATTGTTTCTTAAATGATCTTATTAAATTTATGTTTGTATTGCCCATTTTCCTCAAATCCTTACCTAAATCTTACAAACACGATTAAGCAATTCACTGGACATTAACAAAATACACTTAAAATTAGTGTAAAGCCACAACTTAAAGAAGAAGAAGAAGAATGTCTGGTCCATCACAAAAGTTAAGAAACATCCGGACATATTTTTTCAAAAGTTGATAATCCTAACTAAATCAGTTAATTGCCCATAACTTCCAAATTCCATGAGATTAGGAAGCATTTTTTTACAATTTATTTGAAAAGGTGTGTTCATAATTTTCATATATGTAACTTTTCCGAATACGGCACAATTTTCGAGAAAAAAAATTAAAATACACTTATTTCTCCTATTCAAGAAAGCTAGAGAGTTTTTAATTACTTAAAAAGATCAGACTTGAAGGACATTTCTAGGCTACATTCAAGATTATTACGTATTAGTCTTATTTTTCGAGGGCATTTTTAGATTATCCGGGAAAAATTAATGTCAGAATTGAATTTTATTCTCATAAACCAGGCATATTTATCACACGGGAGTTCTCGTGCATTTTAAATAATGTAATCTTTAAGATACGAAATCTTAAAGATAACATTAAAAAGGGGGTGACCGAAAATTGGCGTTCATAACACATAGTGTATCATAGTGCATCAGCATGGTGATAAACTAGTTACATACTTCTATCCATCCATATCATCATTTGCTAAGTAGACAGAGAGTACAAAGTTCCAACAGGTTCTTACCTTACAAACTCCTCTGGCTTCCTCCACTCTTATACTTCGTCTCACAAACGCTCGCCGGTTACGGAGTCTCTTGACTTACCCTTCAGATAAGACATGGTCTATTTATTTAATCATGGTAAGATGGTCTAGGTCTTTTCTGGTACCTACATTCTTCGCGTGGTATACCTGTTTTGTTTCTTTCGACACCAAGGATATCATTTATCATCTTTACATCGATACTATCTTTAAATCCTACACGCTTTTGCGAACGCTGTCGGTCAGTTTGACTCTGCATATCTTCCGCAGAACTCACATTTATTGCGCATTTATCCTTCTTTCATTCTCTTTCTTGTCCAGGTACTTCTTTTTACAAGCTTGTCATCAATTTTTACAAGCTTGTCATCCATTTTTCAAATCTTGTCATCCATTTTTCAAGCACTTACGGGTATCCGATTGAGCTGAAATGTGACATAAGTGTGTAAGTTCATTGACAGTAAAATAATGTGGTTATGGTGCTGGTCTAATGATAAAGTCGAAAGGTAGCTATAGGAATATATGAAATATACAACGTAACCCCCTCATGTTTAGGCTCGTCAGATCGGCATAGACAAATACTGTACCACCCAGATAGTGTTCAGGGTCCGATGATGAAGCCGAAAAGTGGCCAATGGAACCACCCAATAAAACCCCGCCGTGTTCGGGCTCGTTGGGTTTGTCTTGACGAGCACTTTAAACCGGGATGTCTAAGGTCTGATGATCGAGCCCGAGGGAAGACATAGGAACTTGTCAACTAACAAGATATCTTTGTTGTGTTTTTGCTATAAAAGCTTGTTTTTAAAAAGGTCATTTTATATTCAAATTATTTTTATAATTAAGTACAAGGAGTACGCTTTAAGTATTCCATAAATTCCGCAAGAATAGAAATCAACAAACTGTATAAACGAAGTCACTAAATAACAAGTAAAGCCTTTAGTAATATTTTCATTTCCCCGACAGTATAAAAGGGAACCAAAAACAATAAGAAATCAAACGACTTAACCCAGCCCAATGTTGTTAGAGGCCGGAAATGGCTGTTTGTGTCGGCGCCACAAGATGGTGGCACTTCCGGTCGGGTAGAGAACTTAATTATAATTTCTCAGGGATTGTTTTTGAATATGTGTCATTTACATATTCTAAGAGTATGCTTTGGTGGCTCGGGCATACAGAAAGAATGTCAGAATGCGAAAGTGGAGGGATTTAGATATCGGGAAAGATTGATTTGCCATAACCAAATAGACTGTGCCTTATCTGAAGGGCAAAACAAGAGTCCCCGTAACTGGCGAGCGTGTACGAGGCGAACTATGAGAGTGGAGGAAGCCAGAAAGGTCTATAAGAAAAGAACCTGTTCTGCCTGGATCTAGCGTGATGATGATAGATAGACCAACGAGGCAGTCACTAGACCAACAAGGCAATGTAAGGGTAAGCGTGTAAGTATGCAGCCTAAACTTTCTTCTACAGCTTTAGTATAGCTTGAACCTGTAAAACGGCAGTCACTTCTTCTCTTAAGCAGTAGTTGACGGACGGCTTGGGCCAGTGGTTAAGAGTTTGAGTCGCTCCGCCATTAGGATCGAGTAGTCACAGGTGCAATCCCTGCACGGGATAAATCTTTGTGCGCCCCACAAATATTTGTTTCGGTCTGGGTATTTGTGTATGTGAATTTTCATGTTTGTAAATGCACACACTACATAGGAATAATTTATAGTGTAGGTATACATTTAAAAAGTTGTGCTACTTTGACATAAATTCTGCGAGAAAACAAATTAACAACTTGTATAAATGAAGTCACTAAATAACAAGTCAGTCATTATAATAAACCCTTTAATATTTTCATTTCCCAGACATTATTAAAGCGAAGCGAAAACAATAAGAAATTAGACGACTTAACCCAGTCCAGTTCCGTTAGATGCCGGAAATGGCTGTTTGCGACCGCGTCACAAAATGGCGGCACTTCCTGTCGGGTGGAGGACTTAACTATTGTTTCTTGGGGATTATTTTTGAATATGTTTAATTTGAATTTTCAAAATTTGGTTTACATTTCAACAAAGATAAATTACATAACATCATAGGCTTATCATGGTCCTTAACAAAGCCGGTCGTTGTGGTAGTCTGTAGATGAGGTCTTTGTGACCACTGCAGAAGCAGTGAAGATCTTTCGGCTGAAGATTGTAATATTTAATTTCCCAACATTTGATTAGAGGAGCTCGTTTAACTGGGGCTACGGTATTCTTAGCGATCACCAAGATTAAGCAGCATTCATCTCGGTCCGTCAAATATGGGTGACCGTTTGAAGCAATTCCATTTTGGAGCATCTCCGTACATTGATAGGCATGTTAAGGTGTTACTTTTGTGTGTGCGTGTGTGTGTGTGTGAATGATCTACGCTGTTGGCCGCGGGGCCTTTACAGCTTCACCGGACAAGATTAAGCTGCTGTTCTGGTTAACACTTATATGGTAGTCGGTAAGCCAAGTCGGAAGCCATTAGGGTGGCTTGATAAGTTCCACCATCATTAGCCACAATCTTGCCTTCATTGTACCGACTCCGCGTGGTGGCATATAATCTATTCTCTCTCATTTCGATTTGTTATCAAGTACGTGCAGTGAACCTATACATCGTTACATAGTTACGACTACCTACCAATAGATGGCGCTGACGATCCGCCATACATGTCTGGAACGCGATATTAGAGTGCGCACGACGTGTAACATATATACAAGCCCCTGACAATAACCCATTGATTGGCAGGCCCCGCCAGGCACAACACCCGTCTGGCTGGAAGATTTCCTTTTGACAAATCCTGCCATATTAGTAACCACCGACATGGACATCGAGCAAGCCTTCTGAAGAAATGATGATGGCGATGTTGCTGATCTATCTATATCATCACGCCAGATTCCTGGCGGGGTAGGCAGAGAGTACAGAGTTCCAACAGGTTCTTTCCTTACGTACCTCTCTGGCTTCCTTCACTCTCATAGTTCGTCACATACACAAAATAAATCTTATTCTAATAAATATACAAGTTACAGTGTTTTTGAAGTATGTATTATATATTACTTGAGAGTGACGATCCGTACGTCACGTACGTACGGATCGTCACTCTCAAGTAAAATAATAGTCGCAACTACTGAGAATTTTTCTATAGTACAGTTCAGTAGTAGAACTCAATACCTTGTGATCACTAAATACCTCATAATTGCACTATACACTACTAGACGAACAATGCATTTAAACAATCTACCACAAATAAAAAAAGAAGCTATTAAAAACCGATCTACAAACAATAGACTAAAAAAAGCGGAAGCGGAAGCGGAAATGAGCGCTTACCTCGCTTGTCGGTAGATGGCGCTGCGACCCGGATGATCGTTAATGCGATTACCCTACAATGTGGCGCAAATAGTGATGGGATGGCAAATGAAAATTTGTATTTATCTATCTTTTATTACATCTATTTGCGATATATTTGGATTGTGAGTGTGTGTGAATGATCTTTGTTGTTGGCCGCGGGGCCTTTACAGTTTCACCGGACAAGAGGGCAAGCGTGCAACCACTGCGCTCGAGCCAGAAGGGCAAGGGGGAAACTAGCTCAAGGGCGCCTCAAAGAGGAATGGCCTCGACTTGGGCAGTCGCTATGGGGGAAGGCGTACACTAGGTGTCTCGCCGTGGTGCTCTGTACCAGCCGGCGGGCAAGGGATTCTTCGACCTCGCCGGCGTGGTCGGTGTGCGGTTTGATCCTGTGTGCAGTATCTGTGTCCGTAAGAAGGGATGTAAGGGCATCGGGAGGGTCGGTGAGAACATGCCGCGGACGGCGGTAACGGCTGAGTTAGATTTGTAGTCGGCGGCGGCTACGATAAGCGGATTAGCGAATTGGACGAGTTCCCAAAATATCGGGTTGTCGCCTTTTTAATAAAGGCGCGAATGGGTTCGCGACCGAGATCTGAATGGAATATATTTGGATGAGCCTAATGACTCTGTATATTTCTCTATAAAAAGCGAAATTGTATATTTCGCTATCTCGCGCTCTCGCTCGCTTTTATATAAAGTACACAAGGACTCAGACACAATTAAATTAATAATATAAAATATCAGCCTATATTCTCCTACTGCTGGGCAAACGACTTCTCTCTAAGTGAGAGAGATTAGGTCATAACGCGGACCTAATGCGGGCGGTGGAGGCAGGTTTGTGGCCACCTGCTGTTGGAACTTATCAAGTTGCCTATAACGCTTTCAACTTGGCTTAACGGCTGCCGCATTTTGTGGTAACCGGGACCAACGGCTTGGCGTGCCAACCGAAGCATGGACACGCCCTAATATAAAAATGCTACAGACGGTCGCCCATCTGAGGCCGGCCGAGCCGAGTGCTGTTTAACGTTGGTGATAACAAAAATAATTAAAACTCTCATTCTAAAAGAGTAACCGTGGAGTTTTTTTGTTCTTCTTCTCCGCAGAAATGACATTCTAAACGGGTGGTAGAGTCTAAAGTAATCACTAACTATTTCTTTCTTGACGATTCATAAGTACTTCTTGGTCTACATGAATAAAAACACAGATTTTGATTTTTTCCCAACACTATCCAAAGAGCATTTATCATTTCCGATACGGTAGCTTTATAGAACTATTAACATTGAATAAGGAATGCTTGGCTATTTTGAGATATTGTCCGAGTTTATCAAGAAGCAAACCGCCTTAAGGGGGGTAAGGTTAGGGGCATTTAGTTAAAGATTTATCAAGCCACATTTTAAGAGACAATAAACGCCATAAACAAGTATAGTCGGTGACAATGCTATAATATGGTACCATCGAGCTGGTCTGATGATGGACTCAGAAAGTGGCCATAGGAACATGTGAACTATACAACGTAACCCCCTCGTTTTTAGGCTTGTTAGATTGGTATTGATGAGTACTTTACAACCACATAGTGTCCGAGCTCTGATGATGAAGCCGAACGGTAGCCTATGGACCTACCCGACTACTCAATATAACCCCGCCGTGTTTGGGCTTGTTAGATTTGTCTGGAGCTGAACTTAGGTCCCGTTTGGTGTCCAAGGTCCGATGATGGAGTCGAAAGGAAGTCATTGGAACTCCTCCACTAAACAAGATATATTCCTCGTGTATCTGCTATAAAAGCTTACTTTTAAAAAGGATTTTTTCAATTACAATAATTTTCATTTTTAAGAGAATTTTCCCTACACTATTTAGAGAGCTACACACAATTAAAAATGAATAAGGGATGCTTGGCTATTGTGAGATATCGTCCGAGTTTATCAACAGGCACAGCGTCCTAAGGGCAGTGTAAGGGGCATTTAGTTAAAGATTTATTAAGCCGTTGTTACTAATTTTACTGGTAACATTTTAGGGGCAATAAACAATATAAATAACAGTGTTTTTCATAGCTCAATACTAAAGTTGTTTACTATTTAATTTTGACGTCTCCCTAGAGCGGAAACTGCTCACACTCAAATAATTTGTTATTCTATATGATCATGCCAGATCTCCTGCGAGGTAAGCAGGAAGTACAGAGGTCCAACAGGATCTTTCCTCACAGAATACTTTGGCTTCCTCCAATCTCATAATTCGTCTCACACCCTCACCGCTTACGACAACTCTTAACTTGCCCTTCAGATAAGACACGGTCTATTTCGTCATGGATAGACAGTCTAGGTCTTCTCCGGTACCTACATCCACCTTCTTTTACATTGTATATCTGCTTTGGCATTTTTATGAAACTTCAGTTGATTAATACACATTTTTGACGACTGGGTCTAAAGCTTAAGCTCTTATAAAGAGATCTCAATGAGAGTGGAGGAAGCCAGAGAACTCTGTAAACAAAGAACTTGTGAGAACCCTGTACTCTCTGACTACCCCGCAAGGGATTTGGCGTGATAATATAGATCGATAAAATAAATACACGAAGGAACCATAATAATCGTCCAAATCAGATCACAGCAATACAGATTAGTGTCGAGAGTAGAGATTACGCAAACCCCCACCCATAATGCGGCGAGGTTTTGAACGCAATTACTCTGTGCTACTCTGACCACATTCAGCTGAATACTTGTATAGGTCTAGATAGTCTGTTTTCAGGCCTAAATCTGTATTTTAATGAAACACACAGATCAATGGTTGCAAACAGACTAAATTTATTTCTAATAAAAATCCACAGATACTACAGTATTTGAATAGATAGATAGATAGAATACTCTTTATTGTACATACCAAATACATTATAACATAACAAAGTAGTTGTTGTAAAATAACATGCACAATTGGCGGTGTTATATTAGCTATTAGCAATAGCAATTTCTTCCAGACAACCAAGCAAGCAACACATTTTTAGCACTAGGTGGCCTGAATAGTATTTAGTATGCTTCATTTATTTATTCTAATTATTTTGATAAACATATTTAAGCACTTTAAAATCAACATTTTTCTCATAAATATCTTTTGACCCGCGGCCAAAATCGGAACTAACGGTATAATTAAGTGAAATGTTATTACATGGCAGCCGCAGAGCTCCCGTTTGCTATGAAATTTACCCAAGTTCTTTTTTTAATTCGTAGCCGTGCCCACTTGTTAAAATATTTTCCTGGAAGTAGGGCAATTTTAGTAAATTATAATCCTAATTTCACACAAACGCCTCCTGTCAGTGTCATCCACGGGCGAAAAGATCTTTGTCGCACTATTATACCGTCACACCTATATTCCCCAAGTGGAGGTGGCAGAGGTGTACTGAGTACACCCACGTTTCGCCGACGATGTCAGGTCCCATGTAATAAGGGGCGAGCCTATTGCCATATACCGGGTACAATTCCCGACTCCGGACTCGTACTGGGAAGTTTTCGTTAGAAAAACTACACTTGTCCGCCCTAGGAACTTTGAACTTTTGAACCCTGGACCTCGTGATCACAAAGCTATGCGCTTTGCCACTAGACCAACGAGGCAGTCAACACTATAACATGTACATTATACAAGGTGTATCGTAAATAATGTAAGACCTCAGACACCCCGATTAGATAATTGCTTTACAAATTCACTACGAAAACCAAATTTCCAAAAATAAAGTACCTTACCTTTTTTTAAGCACTTTCAGAAAGTGAAAATAAAGTTACCGAAAGAACCAAAGTTACCGACATAGCTCGCAAACTCAGTAAGCTAAAGTGGCAATGGGCTGGTCACATCTGCAGAAGGACCGACGGCCGATGGAGCAAACGTGTCCTAGAGTGGACACCGCGACTTGGTAAGCGTAAGGTAGGACGGCCCCCAGCTAGATGCACCGACGACCTCAAAAAGGTCGCTGGGATAGACTGGATGCGGAAGGCGGAGGACCGTGTGCAACGGCGCGTGTTAGAAGAGGCCTATGTCCAGCAGTGGACTTCGATAGGCTGATTGATTGAAGCACTTTCAAACCCCAATTAACAATGAAATTTGTACGTGTATGTGCGTATTGAAAAATACGTTTTAGAAATGAATTTGAAATCTCCGTTTTGCTTTGAATCAAAAATTAATTTAGTTTGCTACAGCACACTGAGGGAGCAACAGCTTATTTTGCAATATAAAAGAAAAGTAAGACATTAATAACTATTGGAATCAATTCAGTGACCGATTTAGAACAAACTACTTTCAGGTCTTGCGTTTATTCTGTTACACCTTGTATATAAATAAATAAATAAGAGTTTATTTCCAATTAAAATTTACACAGTTACCACTTACAGAATCTTAAACTGAGAATTATATAAGAGTTTTTACAATAAAAAGCAAGTAAGCAGTATAGTCTTTATGTCTTAAAAATATTTTGGTATAAAACCCTCTTAAACTTTACTTTATAACGTATTTTTAAAAACGAAATCCATTCTATTAACATAACATGCATAAAAACTATGAAAAACTTATCCCAGAAACTTGAAAGTTCTTTTAAAACAAAGTACCTAAAATGCACTACGAACTTTGAGAATTTTAGCTTCAATAATCCTTTGTTCTTAATATAATATGGTCCCATTTCTCTTTGAATGAACCACTGTGCTTTTACTACTCAAATACAATCTCTATTATTATGTTCATAAAGCTTAAAGTTACTTGAACTTGCTTTTAATGTTTTGTATGCAGTTAAATAAACTCACATAGTGCTTGAATTAAATTTGTATTTATTTTTCAGGGTGAATTCTTATTCGCTATGAGCAACCACGGCGTGTTACGATAAGTTTGTGAAATGATTGTGTAATGGTATTCTTTATGTCATTGAAATATCATTTAACGATTTTTCCTAAAGAGATATTTTAAGTCAAGAGTCTTCGTAACCGGCGAGCTTGTATGAAACGAACTATGAGAGTGAAGGAAGCCAGAGGGGTATGCAAGGAAAGAACCTATTGGATCTCTCTAATCTCTGCCTACCCCACAAGCGTGATGATATAGATAGATAGAGATTTTTTCTTAAAAATTGACTGTTAAGTTCCCCTTCTTCTCCACAGAAATGACATTTCAAAGTGGTGGTAGAGTCTTTGTTATTTATCTGTCGATTCATAAATACTATAATAGTTTACATGAATAAAAATATTCTTATTCTGATTTTAATCATTTCACGAAGTTATCGTAACTTGTTTTGTAACGTAAACTAAACGTTAATTAAACACTTAGCGTTACGTGTTTAATTTATAGAGTCATACAGAGGTTTTGAGATGAACCCTTTCTAGTTACTAGGGTAATAATAGGAAATATACCCCCGCCTATTGTCCTCTAAAGGGTAGTCAGAAGTGTAGATAGTACACTCACGTTTTGCCGATTAGGTATCACTAATTAAGGTCGGTGTCCGTCCCCTTTGAAATAGTCCAGTTTTTGTCCATCAAACCTCATTTACATAGCCCTTGTTTTCTTTTCATAATTTACAACAGTCCTTGCCCCTGCTGGGGTCAGTTCGCTGGTTATGTTTCTTCATTTTCAGCAAGTGATCTCAGCAGGTAACTTACATAACATTAACTTCTCGCAAAGGGCCTCTACGTGTTGGACTCATGTCCCCATGCAAGCCTTTCAAAGGTCCGGGTAAAGCCCCTGAATCTCAGCGAGATACATAAAATAATAAATTTTTTATTTCAACCAACCGGGATCACGTGTTAGTAGATCTTAGTCGTGTTAATAGTCTTAGTGATAGTAGTTTCATTTAGTCTTAATATTAGGGTTAGTAAAGAAACATTAACAACAACAAAACGCAATAAGTCACACAAATCAAGTCTGTACATGAAGCATTCAGCAATGATTCATGTACTGACAGTCGAGTCTATCACCCATGGCCCTTAGGATGCTGTTGGAACTGCCCCAAACCCTCCGCACAAGGGATACGCACCGTTTCAAATATGTTGATTTTTATTAATTCTCTCGATCGGTGGAGATTTTCTCACTATATTTTTCTTGAGTGTTACCAAGTTATAATTATACAAAAGATTAAGAACCTGAGTCACAAACGGAGACTTGAACTGTTTTTTATAAAATGTGTGACATCTTGAAATAATCCACCAACAAGTAGTGATAATGGTCTCTGCCTTTACCACAATAAAACTCAGTAATTAATGAATACTTCACTTATAACTTTACAAAAATAAGGACGTCACGCCCATAGAGTAAATATCTCTACATTATTAGGATAATGTAGTATGGTTCACTGCCATACATAGTGTCTACTATTCGGACTCTATACCACATAAAAAATACCATCACGCCTATATTCCCCAAGCGGCGGTGGCAGAGGTGTACTGAGTATTACACCCCACTTTTTGCCGACGATGTTAGTTTCCATGTCCCATCAGGCACACTCTCAGACTGCGGACTTATACTGCGAAGTTTTCGTTATAAAAACTTTATTTGTTCGACCTAGGATTTGAACCCAGGACCTCATAATTGCCAATCGATGCGTTTTGCCACTAGACCAACGAGGTCTTTTTTAAATGAAACATAACAGGATTTATTCCTGTGTCGTGGTTGCGTTTACAAACATGAAAATTCACATACACAAATACCCAGACCAAAACAATTAATTGTAGGCCACATAAAGATTTGTCCCTTACACGTGCGTTTCAAGAAAGTAGACATCCTGAAAAAGTAGACATTATGGGAATGTAGACATTATGGAAATATAGTCGTTATGAGTCTCCATTAAAAGTCAAGTCCGGACAAATCAAGAGTCTCCGCAACCGGCGAGCGTGTATGAGACGAACTATGAGAGTGGAGGAAGCCAGAGAGGTATGTAACGAAAGAACCTGTTGGAAGTCTGTCCTCTCTGCCTACCCCGCAAGAGATCTGCCGTGATGATCTAAATAGATAGATAGTCGTTATGGGAAGTACACTTTATGAGAAAGTAGACATTATGGGAAGTGGACAATATGATACAGTAGTAATTTTAGGAAGGTGGTCATTTATGAAATTGGTCATTCTGAGCCTAATCCCGAGATTCAAACCCGCAACTATTCGACCCAGTAGGCGGAGCGGCTTAAGCTCTTAACCACTGCGCCAAATCGTCCATCATATCCTGGTCATAGCTATTTATTTTATCCTCCAATACATTCCTAACCCAATCCTGCATAAATTCATTCGAATCACGAATGTAATACAGAGGTATTACACCAAAAATATTTCCCTCTTTCAGCAGAAAAAATACTATGATCCGCATTTTTCTATATACCGTATTAAATCTGTGTATCCTGGGTATACTAGAAATAACTTTTTTAGAATATACTAGAATCCTCCCGGTTTTGACCTGGTAGTACAAATATCATTATAGTTTGACTAAGTGGCAAACTAAATAACATAACGGACGGCCCCCTACCAGATGTAATGACGAGCTTGTAAGAATCGCAGGAAGTCGTTGGATGCAGGTGGCATCGGACCGGTTGCGCTGGAGAGCGATTGTGGAGGCCTATGTTCAGCAGGGGACAAGTGCTGAGATGATGACATAAATCCTTAACGCAAAAGTTTGTAAGGATGGATAGAATGGATGTCTGTTACTCTTTCATGTAAAAACTACTGAATGGATTTTGATGAAACCTTACAGTAATTTTAATTGTACATTTTAAAAGCCCAAATACTTTAATTTATAAAGACAATACAAAATAAACGCATGCGCAGCCGCCAGCACATTATATAGTAATCAAGTTCTGTTAATTGTTATGATGCCACATTGGAGAAGCGCTTGAGCTTGGTGAGAAGCAAGACGTTTTGGAATGGCAACCTTCAGAGTGCTGATGTTTTCTTTTCGATACAAAAACCCTTAAATAAATAATACTTAGCATGAACTATGATACGAATCTACGTCCATGAGATCGCCACCTAAAAGACACTCCTTGAAACCTTCCCTTACTCCATTTCTAATAACTGACAATTTTAAATTACTTTTGAAGCTACATAATAAAATTATTACCTTCTAAAAAATACATAAAAACATTACTTTTTTAAAAGGCGCTAAATTTAATCGGAAATCGTCGGCTGTTAGCGGACGCCGACAATCACCCCCGGAGTTTGAAACCACCCCTCCACAACCCTCACAAATTCCGGTATAGATAGCTTTTTCTCTCTCATTTATGTATTGGCCCTATCTTTTGTTATTTCGTTTGGTACTTATTTCATTGATTTGATATTTTTAAACACTTGGTATCATTCCTGTGTTGTAGGCATAGTGTTGTAAAAATGAGAGCTGAATATATGATAACTAGATACTCAGTCTGGTGCAAAATTTGCACTAAAAACGTCCCCAATTCCACGTGATTAGATTAGTTATGATATAAACATAAATTAGGACATATTGTACCTTACTCGTATCACTTAAAGTTGTACATACATACATACATTCACGCCTTTATCTCACTGGGGTAGGCAGAGACTACCATTAGCCACATACTACGATTCTGACACACCTTTTTCGCTTCATCTACGTTCATACATCTCTTCATACATTTCCGTCGATTTAGAGTAATAATATCAGCCTATACTGTCTACTGCTAGGCAAAGGCCTTCTCTCACAAATCGAGGTGAGAGAGATTAGGTCATACTCCACCACGCGGACCCAGTGCGGATTGGTGGAAATATACATAAAAGACGGTTGTTTTTTAAACCACTGAGGTTTGTACCATGCTACACTAGTCAAGATCGAGACTTACTACAAAAAAAAAATTAGATATTCATACAAATCTTGGCTAAACAAAGCAAGGAAAGAATACAGAAAATAATGGTGAGGATTTGTAAGCAAGTGCATTATGAAAATCATGATCAATTATTGTGTATTTTATTCAAGTAACAACTTATAAAGTTTTTGTTAAGTTTTTGTTATATCTATCTAAGTAACAAACACAACCAAATTAAGAATTTCCTCCTTTTTTCAGTCGGTTCAAAAAACTCATGGGATATAATCACATGGACTCTTATTCGCTGTGACCAATTAAACGAATAACGCGTCTATATCATCAAGCCAGATCCCTTGCGGGCTAGGCAGAGAGTACAGAGTTCCAACAGGTTCTTTTCTCACATACCTCTCTGGCTTCCTCCACTCTCATAGTTCGTCTCATACACGCTCGCCGGTTAAGGAGACTCCTGACTTGTCCTTCAGATAAGACCCGGTCTATTTGATCATGGTAAGATAGTCTAGGTCTTCCCCGGTACCTACATCATTCCACTTTCGCATTGTATATCTGTTTTGTCATTCTTTCTTCGTGATGACATAGATAGATAGATAGATAAATTATAGCCAAGATCTGGGGGTCTGGATTTATTCGCGTTGTGTCGTAGGTAGGTTTACAAAACTAAAATTCTATGTGAAATATTGAACACAAATATTTGTGGGCCGCACTAAGTTATATCTCGTGTTGGGATTGAACCAGCTACTACTATATATATTCAATAGAATATTATTTAAAAGTTAAAAATGTCTGAATAAATGCTTTTCTCTTTTGTTAATTCGTAAATAATAATGTGTGATGACGTGACGTCAACGGTCCTGCAAAAAGGTACTAACGGAATATCAGTTCTGGCTGTCCACAGCCAGCAAACCTGCTGAGTTAGGACCTATTTTGTAATGCACTTTAAAGTTGTTCAACCTCTTTTAATAGGTACTTACCATTTTTACTTATGCCATCATGTACTTGCACCGTGTAATATTTAATCTTATCTCTGTATTGTGCGTTGCAAAATAAACGTTTTTATTATCATTATTATTCCAGCTCCACTTGAATAACGACAACTTGTTCAACTGTTATTAGTTAAAATTTCCTCTCTTCCTTCTATTAATTCAAAATTATGACTTTTGTTGTGTCCTTTTTTGTAAATGGGGGAACCATGTAGTCATTCTCATAAATAGTCTTAGAATAAAAATAATCCAGAAGCCGCGTCCAGTCCTAATTACTTCCCGCGCGGTGAAGCCAAAAATTCAACAAACGTACCGCACTCACCGCACTTCCCACCCGCGTAATATTGGCAGCCCGGAAAGATTACAACTTTTTGGGGTAAATGTTGATGACATTAGAGTATATGATATTAAAATCATTGTTACGATAATTTGTACACTTGAACAATTAAGATTTGTAGTAATTTAACGTAAGAAAAATATATTTTCATCATCATAATCATCATCATCAGCCCGTGTCAGTCCACTGCTGGACGTAGGACTCTCCCATGGCACGCCACTGAGCTCGATCTTCAGCTCTCCTTCTCCAATCCCTGCCCGCTGCCTTACGAATATCGTCGCCTCACCTAGCTACAGGGCGCCCTACACTACGTTTGCCGTTACATATACGTTATATTTTCATCATCTGAACTAAATGTTAAAACCATAATGTAGTAGGTCTATCTATATCATCACGCCAGCTCCCTCGCGGGGTAGGCAGAGAGTACAGAGTTCCAACGTTGTAGTAGGTAGTTCGTAATGTAGTAGGTAGTTACTTATAACATTTAATATTACAGCAAATAAGCGTAGGGAAGAATAAAATTGTTATACTAGCAACACTAACAAAATGGACGCGTCTTTTACTATGACAATTACAGACGAAAGAATTAATTCGATATTTAAATAATACGGCACCTGAATGCGCTAATTAGTTATAAAATGTGCTCCCATCATGTTTCTTTTGATCTTAACAGCATTTTTACAGGCAGGAACGACACAAAAATGCATAATTCATTTTAATTTGACACACTCAGAGCACGTTATTCCGCACGACGGTCACAGAGTGACTACACGAGTCAACGTGTGACTACCTGCTTCGCAGGTATGGGCCTCTGGATTATTTATATTCTAAGTAAATAGTATAATTTGCTTTATTTAACTTAGACCTACCTACATTGTTCTCCCATACAGACAAACATACATACCCTACTATAAAATGTAGATCAAATATTTTGTAAACATTTTTATTTTAAAATAATAATAACTCTTCTTCTCCACAGAAATAACGGTAGACTGGCAAAGACTCTACCACCACAAAAGTGGTGGTAGAGTGTTTGTTACTTTTCTGACGATTCATAAATACTATAGTGTTTTTTTTGTGTTTTTTTTTTAACGTAACACCACACTAGGTTTTATTCTGGTGCGTTTACAATCATGAAAATACACATACACAAATACCCAGACCGAAACAAGTAATTGTGGGTTACACAAAGATTTTTTCCGTGCGGGAATTGAACCCGCGACTATTTGACACAGTAGGCGGAGCGGCTTAAGCTCTTAACCACTGCGCTTAATCGACTACTAATTTTAATTATGATTTTCAATCCAGTGACCTTTTAGAGCATTAGATCAAATTAGACGGACGGCTTGATGCAGTGGTTAAAAGCTTAAGCTACTCCACCCACTGGATTGAACAGATATAGGTTTGATCCCCGCACGATACTATGTGACTCAAAAACGATTTTTTCGGTCTGAGTGTTTGTCTATGTAAATTTCATGTTTGTAAACGCACCACAGCACAGGAATTATTTATTTTGTGGAGGCAACATTTTAAAATTTTATAAAATATCATCGTCATTTTGATAGCACATATTTCAAAAAGCACGTTTAATTTTGTGTCACGTACATTTTTATTTTTCCCTCCAAAATATTTGCATACAGACAGGTAAAGTCGTATTTCAAAATGGCCGCATCCGGTGTGGCTCCTAATTGTTTAGCTCGTTAGAACCGATTATTTATGCAAGCCGTGGCCACGAAACGGACGTGCATCGATGTTGGTAGTAGTATTATTTTTATATAGGTAAAAACTTTATAGCCTGAGACAAAATAAACAAATGCATATACAAGATGTAAACTCAGACACCCCAATTATATTATTGCTATACGAATTCAATTCGAAAATCAAACTTCCAATTTTAAGGATTTTTCTACTATTTTTTTAAGCACTTTGGTACCCAAATAACCTATTTTATGGTTAATAATAACTAACTTTAAAAATAGTTGACGTTATGACGGACGAGTTAGCGCAGTGGTTAAGAGCTTAAGCCGCTTCCCACTGTGTCTAATAGTCGCAGGTTCGACTCCCGCACGGGACAAATCTTTGTGTGACCCACAATTATTTGTTCCGGTCTGGGTATTTGTGTATGTGAACTTTCATGTTAGTAAACGCACCCAAGATACATGAATAAATTCTAGTGTGAGGTTATGTTTAAAAAAAAAATGTTGGTATCGATTTCGCTACCGATTTAGAACAAATTACTTTCAGGTTGTGCGTTATATTACACCGTGTATAGGTATGATCAAAAATAATATTTTTAACATCAAGTATTCATAGCAAAAGCACGAATAACGTAAATGCTTAGTAGCACCTTCCTTCAGCTTCATGATCTCATCTTGGGCACTATCGAGGCGTTGTTATCAAGACCACTTCAATGAGGAACTAAACAGAACCTGTTTATGTTGTGTAGTTGACAGTTCTTGTGGCCAACTTCCGGCTTCATCATTTAAAATTTGAACCAAAAAGACAGACAAACATACATAAAAACGCAAGTTAAATAAAAGCTTGTAAAAAACTAATTTATACGTTGTTTTTTATTTAAAACTAGCTATGCACGCGTTTGTTTTGTTATTTGACACGGGTAGACCGGCCTTTTCGGAATGGCATAAAACCTGTACTGACCAAAGACATCTCCATACTAAATATCTTTAAAATCTGTTGAGCCGTAATAGTATGGAGAAACAAAAACTATCCCGCAAGAATCGTGTATTTTTTTTTATAATCAATTTTATATCCGGGTCGTTCATCGTTAAAGACACTCCCGAAGAGACAATCTTGACTGCATCATCGGTGCATGCAAGAAATCATATCTGAGTATCTAAATCAAATGTGTATAAACAATTCCAGGTGCGTGCTATTAACCACTGAAGAGTTTCTTCATGAGGAGATGAACCCGAATCCATTATCAGTTCTTGGAGGAATATATATGTCGCATATAGGGTAGACTGATATTTAAAAAAAGGCAGAACCGCTGACCTCACTATGGTCATCGGTTCCACACCAACTGATACTTGTCCTTTAGACACAAATAAGAACACGTTAACAATGAATCATTTAATAATTAGTCATTACATTTAAGCAAATATTAGAATTAAATAAATTACAAGTTCTCTACATTAAAAGGTGGGTAGATATTTAAATTTAACATCATTTAAATTAAAACCAACATAGGTTCCACTTACAATGTTTCTCGGTCAAGCGCTGATTGTCAACTGCCCGGGCGCACGCCGGCTCACATAACTAAACTTGATTTATCCCTCCCTCAATCACAAAGTTCTCACACAGTTGTCAACAGATGGCGTTACGATATTAGTAACAAGTTATTAAAATAAGCTTCAATAGATGATTTTAGAAAATGACATAAAATTAAAGAAGCAATGATTATTAAATAATTGTGATCCATTTTGTTTACAAGGTCGGAATTAAATTGACTCGCTAAAATCAACTTTAAATAATCACATTCATGACAAATACAATTTAAGCGTAGTTATATTTAGTTTAGGATACTCCACTCTTATAAATAAAGTTAAGATTCATCGATAAAAATCCTTACGGCGACACGGCCATACTGATGTGCGATGCGTGCCCTGCATCGCTTTAATTCTCTCCAGTAATAAAGGAATAAATAATATTCAGGCTTGATACTTCCAAGGCACCAAAGCCCTGTTAGTAATTTGTAGTTACAGTAGAGAAGAAAATATATTGAGGCTAGGTACTTCCACAGTTAACACAAGCCTATCAATGTACAGGTTACAAAAATAATATTTTGTATTCACTGCTCACTCCACGTGACCACAGTTTAAACAGTGATGATATTCGTATGTACTGCTCATTCCACATGACAACAGAACTACATTTATCATTATTATTATTATTATTATTTTTTTTTTTTATTTTTATTTGGTATGGATAGGTGTGTGAGAGGTCGATGCTGTGTGAAACAGAGGCCCTAAGGGATAATGGGATAGGTCGATGCTGTGCTCTGGGCGGTCCCTTACGCCGTGGTACACAGGGGATATTTTTATTCTTTACGGATAGGTTTATTGTGGCTTATTGGACGGCTCCACACGCCAATAGCATCTTTTCAATTATTATTATTATTTTTTTATTATTATTATTTTATTTTGTATTTTTTTTTTATTTTTTTTTTTTTTCGATATCCTTTTAGCTGTACTTAATGTTAGAAGAATAATATGGAAGGTTCTCACCAGTATCACAGTCTCATGCGACGGTGGAACCCTCCAATCAATTCGATGTTATTCTGAAGACGATGATAATTGCGACGCGGTTGGAAGGTGTTCGACCACTACTCCAGAAGGTCCAGGTGTTTCATCTGGAGGCGACACGGCCGTCTGGATGCCACCTTCACCACCTGGTTGTGGAGCGCGTCGAAGCTGGTCATGTGATACTTTGCGGGGTCGTCCATGATGTCCCACTACTCTCTTGATGAGATAGCGGTCGTTTTCGAGAACTCTGAAAATCTCGTAAGGAGCACTAAATTTAAGGTCCAGAGAGGTCTGGTTCCTGGGATTATTTTTTAACAGGACAAAATCTCCTCTTTGAAAATTGTGAATTTTAGCGCGACCTTTGTCGAATCTCACTTTGTCTTTTGCAGATACCTCAATCATTCTTTGTTGCACAACTCTTTCAAGAGCTTCAAAGTCGATTGTTGCTTCTTCGAGGTTAACTAGGCTTAGTAACTCGGGTGGAACACAATTTTGACGTCTAGTTAGTAATGTGAGTGGGGCTGTCCCTGTAGTTCTATGAACGGTACAGTTGAAAGCAAGTTGAAGGCTTTCCAATGCAGTGTGCCAGTCTGGAGTCTCGTAGTTTTTAATCATGGTGAGGCCGTTTTTCAATGTTGACATCACCCGCTCCACCTGTCCGTTTGCTCTGCTTACGCCTGGTGATATAGAGTGTATCTCTATACCAAACCTGTCACAATAATTTTTGTACTCTCCTAGAAATTCACGTCCTCCATCGACGATCACTTGCCTCGGGGCACCAAAAAGGTGAATAACTTGTTTCAGAGCTGCAAGTGAGCTGTTTTGACTTTTGTCGTTAGTGTAGCGGAGTAGCACATATTTAGTGAAAGAGTCTATTGTGACCACAACATACTCGCGTTCGTTAGATATACCCAGCTTGCCCGTGATGTCCATGTGTATCACCTCAAATGGCACTGTTGGTTTGGCGATAGGGTGCAACTGTACCTGTGTTGCTCCCGATGTTTGTTTTGATGTTCTGCATACAATACAATTGTCCACAAAGTCTCTGATTATAGCACCCATTTTATCGAAATAATAAGTTTCCTTAATTTTGTGAAGAGTCTTCTCCCAGCCCGGGTGTTTGAGGGCATTATGAAAGGTATTAATAAGACTCCATTGAAAGGATTTCGGTACGACGATCAATTTTTGTGCACCTAAGATAGCGTCTTGCTTTTCAAATTTGAGGACAGCACCATCGAGATGGTAACCAGGGGCATTCTCGCCTCTCTGTAAGGCATCTATAATGGATCGCAACCGACCATCACGCCTTTGTTCAATGTTTATCCAGTCTAGGTTATTGGTCATAACGTTAACGGTCAACGGATCTGGGTTTCTACTTAAGAAGTCTGCGTGCTGCATCCGCTCGCCCTTCCTGTACTCTATTTCAAATTCAAAATTTTGAAGATAAGCCCACCATCTATGAATGCGGGGTAGCAAGTCCTTATGCTTAGAAGCTTTCAGTGCGTTGCAATCGGTTATCACTTTGAATTGACGCCCATAGAGGAAGTGACGGAAATGCTTGATTGCACGAACCACGGCTAGCGTCTCAAGCTCGTAAGAGTGATACCTACTTTCGGTATCCGTAGTGCGCATGCTAAAGTAGGCTACTACGTGCTGGCGTTCGTTGATAATTTGAACAAGTATCGCTCCGAAGCCCAGACTGCTAGCGTCCGTAAATAGTTCAATAGGCTGTCCTTCTTGGAATATTGTGAGGACTGGTGTGGAAGTTAAATGTTCGACAATCTTTTGACGCGCCTCTTCATGAACATGAGTCCATTGCCATTTTGCACCTTGTTTAGTCAGTTCGTACAAGGGAGTCATAGTTCTCGCAAAATTAGGTATGAAACGTCGAAAGTACCCTGCGAGGCCGTTAAATTGACGAACCTGTTTAGCATTTATTGGTGCCGGTGCCTTTAGTAAGGCTTCAACCTTTTTGGGACTCGGACGGACTTGTCCCTGCTCTATTACATTACCGAGATATTCTATTGAACGCTTAAAGAAAAGGCACTTGTCGATATTAATTGAAAATCCCGATTCACGTAAAGCTATTAAAATTCTCTCCAAGTGAGAAAGACCGGATGGAAAATGGCGACATTTACTAATGACGTCATCGATGTAGACCTGAGCTACACTATCGTTCCGAGTGTTATCAGGGTCAGTAGAACCCGAGTTAGCACTACCTGGGCGTAGAAGTGGTCCCAAGGCACGATTTATGCACCTTTGATATACTGAAGGTGCGTTACATAATCCGAATGGCATGGTTCGGTATTCAAAAAGCCCTTCTGGCGTGATAAAGGCCGTCTTTTCGATAGATTCAGGGGAAATGGGAATTTGGTGGAATCCGGCTGCCATATCTAGCACACTATAATACTGACCCCCAGCTAGTTGGTCGATCTGATCTGCGATTAAGGGGAGAGGGTAATGGTCGCGCACAGTGTTTGAGTTTAATTCCCGGTAGTCAACGCACATACGATCGTCACCATTCTTCTTTCTCACAAGAATTATCGGACTCGCATATGGAGATTTGCTTTCTTGAACAATGTCGTTGTCAATTAATTCCTTGACAATTTCTTTGACTTTTTCACGCTCGATTGGGCTCAAACGATAAGGTCTTCGCTCGACAAATTTATTTGGGTCTTTTAAACGAATCTCTAATTCACCAGTCTTGACACGAGTTTTTGGAAAACCCTGCGTGAAAACATCAGAGTACTTATTGAGCAAGATAATCAGTTGATCAATATCAGATTTATCGGCTAGATCACAGTCTATCCCTTCAAACAAACCGGATTCCGATCGCACGTGCATCACGCAAGTTCGAGAACAAAGAGTTGCGCTGTTTTGAGTTACGATCACACTCAACCCTGTCTCACTTAATAGATTCGCACCTATCAGAACGTCAGAAGTTATTTCATAGTCTGGCAAAATATTAAACTCGATTTCTACATTTATACCATCAATAGCGCATACAGTTGTCAATCTACTAGTAGAAACTACAGGAAACGGACCGATACCACGTAAATAGTTAATCGTATGCAGCCTACGCCCTGGTAATTTATTTGCAATAGATTCGCGCATTACAGAACATTCTGCACCACTATCGAAAATCGTATCAATAACTAAATCACCTACCCGCATACGCATTGTGTTTAAATTCGATTTTTTGTTTGAGACAAAGTTTATATTAGAGCTTATCTGTTTTTCTCGACGAAAACAAGTATCGAATGTATGACCGGGTTTAGAGCAAAATGAGCAAAACTTGTTATCACTTGGTTTAGGCAACAACGTTGATGACTCGCCAGTTTTATCAGGCATACGCCTGTCTGTATCTAACGACGCATTTCTATTACGACAATCGCGGAAAGCATGCCCGGATCTTTTACAAAAACCACAATAAGGAATGTTTCTATTATCAATGTTATATTTTAATCGTTTTAATGGCGGTTGGTTGGAATTTTGCTGAATAGGACGTTTAACGCGAATAGATGAGGCAACAGAAATTAACTCTGGCACCGAAACAGCTCTGGCATTCATTAGTTCGATCCGAAGGCGTTCGTCATTGATTGTCCCTATAACAGCTTCCACCGCATCACTGTCATCAAGCCTATCCTTGGTCCCTAAATTGGACGGACGATTTAGCGCAGTGGTTAAGAGCTTGAGCTGCTCCGCACACTGTGTCGAATAGTCGCGGGTTCGATTCCCGCACGGGACAAATCTTTGTGTGATCCACAATTATTTGTTCCGGTCTGGGTATTTGTTTGTGAATTTTCATGTTTGTAAACGCACCCACGACACAGGAATAAATCCTAGTGTGGGGCTACGTTTTTAAAAAAAAAAAAAAAAAAAAAAAATCTTAACACATCTCGTGAGTAACGGTTTTCAGGTTCAAATGTGGTAATTATATTTTGGCGCAGCTCATCCCAGGTGGAAGTAGTAACTAGCCAGTTATCTGCCCACATCCTAGCACGGCCTTTTAGTAAACTAGTCACTTTCATTCGGACATCATAGTCACTTAACTGATAGTTGGTTTTAGCAGTAGAAATATGGTTACACCATTCACGAACCCCGACGTTACCGTCCGGATCATACGAGGGTAGGAACACATCCGTGATTTTAACCTTTTCGGGTTGTTTTAACAATCTTTCACTCATATTTTGCATCATCGTCATCATGTGTAAGTAGAACTCAGATGGTACGTTACCGCCTTGCGGTTGAAGCGGTGCCACGGGTATAGGTATGCGTGGCGCGGGGTCGCCTGGTCCAAGCAAGTTGCTCGCAGGCGCGCTCGAAGCCGTTGATTCGTTCTGCTCTGGTGGATCCATCGCTGCACGTAGGATGTCTCGATGTATGTGGACACGTCCTGAAAATCAAATAAGGGACAGAAAACGATCCCACTTCTGATGTCGCATATAGGGTAGACTGATATTTAAAAAAAAGGCAGAACCGCTGACCTCACTATGGTCATCGGTTCCACACCAACTGATACTTGTCCTTTAGACACAAATAAGAACACGTTAACAATGAATCATTTAATAATTAGTCATTACATTTAAGCAAATATTAGAATTAAATAAATTACAAGTTCTCTACATTAAAAGGTGGGTAGATATTTAAATTTAACATCATTTAAATTAAAACCAACATAGGTTCCACTTACAATGTTTCTCGGTCAAGCGCTGATTGTCAACTGCCCGGGCGCACGCCGGCTCACATAACTAAACTTGATTTATCCCTCCCTCAATCACAAAGTTCTCACACAGTTGTCAACAGATGGCGTTACGATATTAGTAACAAGTTATTAAAATAAGCTTCAATAGATGATTTTAGAAAATGACATAAAATTAAAGAAGCAATGATTATTAAATAATTGTGATCCATTTTGTTTACAAGGTCGGAATTAAATTGACTCGCTAAAATCAACTTTAAATAATCACATTCATGACAAATACAATTTAAGCGTAGTTATATTTAGTTTAGGATACTCCACTCTTATAAATAAAGTTAAGATTCATCGATAAAAATCCTTACGGCGACATATATGATACAAAATCATACATTTTAAAGAAACATTGCAGCTTGCGATAAACAGTAACAAAAATGATAAAGTTTTATTATTTATCCCGCGATAATCCCGGATAGCTATATTTTTCTGGGATAAAAATAAAAAACTTATTACCATACCAAATTTCATTGAAATCCGTTCGGTAGTTTTTGCGTGATTGAAACACAAAGTAACAGACAGAAAGATGGACAAATAGGACGATAATTCCAAACAAAAATTGTCAATTAAAATTTTCAAAAAATATTCAGTGTACAGATTTGGCTTGCTTACAGTTTTATTATATGTATAAATCATTATTCTATACTCCTGTGTTATTGACTGCCTAATTAGTCTAGTAGCAAAGCGCATCGCTTTGTGATCACGAGGTCCTGGGTTCAAATCTTAGGTCGGACAAATGTAGTTTATCTAACGCAAAATTCCCAGTATGAGTCTTAAGTCTGGAATTGTGTCCGGTATATGGCAATAGGCTCGCCCCGTATTACATGGGACCTAACATCGTCGGCGTAAGATGTGTGTACTAAGTAAACCTCTGCCACCCCCGCTTGGGGAATATAAGTGTTTTTTCCTGTTATCTATTTTTACGTCACACGGTATAAAAACTAAGGTCCTTTGTAATCCACACGAGACCTGCAAAATTTACGAGAGCAAAATAAACAGATTATGCGAAATATACCAAGGTCCAACTTTATTTAGAAACGTGTTTTATTATTTCACACGAGGATTACCAGCCCGCGGAAATGTGTAAATGCGACACACGGACGCAAAAGTTTTGGGCAGCTTTCTTGCTGTGTATCAAGATAAGTTCTGAATAACTTTTTTATTAACTTACATATATTCTAGCAAAAGATTGTATCGGTGTAAAGATGAGAAAGGGTATCCGTCAGAAGAAAGAATGACAAAACAGATATACAATGCGAAAGTGGAAGGATGTAGGTACCGGGGAAGACCTAGCCTATCTTACTATGACCAAATAGAGATAAAGATAGTATCGGTATAGAAATAAAGATAGTATCGGTGTAAAGATAAGAAAGGGCATGCTCCGTTGGTTCGGGAATATAGAAAGAATGCCAGAGGAAAGAATGACAAAACAGATATACAATGTGAAAGTGGAAGGATGCAGGTACCGGGAAGACCTAGACTATCTTACCACGACCAAATAAACCGATTCTTATCTGATGGAAAAGACAAGAGTCTCCGTAACCGGCGAGCGTGTATGAGACGAACTATGAGAGTCGTGGAAGCCAGAGAGGTATGTAAGGAAGGAACCTGTTGGAACTCTGTACTCTTTGCCTACCCCGCAAGAGATCTGGCGTGAGGTTATAGATAAATAGATAGACCAAATAGACCGAGTCTTATCTATAGGACAAGTCCAGAGTCTCCGTAACCGGCGAGCGTGTTTGAGACGAACTATGAGAGTATGGAAAGAACCTGTTGGTACTCTGTACACTCTGCCTACCCCGAAAGGGATCTGGCGTGATGATATACATAGATAGATAGACATATCTTCTATCTAAATGCCATAACACTCGAATATATTGCCTCATTGCTTGGCAGGGGTTTTTTCTCACAAATCGAGGTGAGAGAGATTAGGTCATACTCGCTAATAAGGCTTCCAACGTGGCTCAACGATTACTACATTAAGTGGTTACCCAGACCAACGGCTCAACGTGCCTTCTGAAGAACGATAACGCCCTTATATGAAACAGAAAAACTTGTTTATTTCGCTTATTTTTATAATATTATGTCATATGGCATACTACTTAGGAGATGCTCTGCAGAACTGAATACCTTATTTGTTCTATAGAAAAGGGCTGCCCTAGCAATTTACAATTTGGCCCGGTAAGCTTCTCTTGAGGAAAAATTTTGAGTAATAAATACTCTAACTGTTGCATCAGAATTTATAGATTAAAATTTTCTAGGAAAGATTCCAGACCAAAACCATGAGACTCATATTGAATATTCCAAAATGCATTAGCAACAAATACATCCTACAAGACCTGAACCTAACATCTGTTAAGCAATAAATATTCATAAGAAGTCTTAAATACCAGAATAAGCTATCGAAACATGTCAATGCTTTAGTGACAAACCTTAAGGGCTCTGGTAGTACCATATACTCAAGACTGAGGAGGAATAGTGTTCCAACCCTCGAATACCTATTCCCAATAATATAGTTAGTGAGGTCAATGGATTCTCCTCCTAGCGAAATGTCATACCCAGACTGGTCAACAAAATTAGCAGCTAAATGTGAGAAACAGATCGCTGTGCTGACAGGATAAAAAAAATTCTATATTTTAAAAAGAATATCAGTAACTTTGAAATATATAGCGACATGCATCATGTAAATACATGGAACAAAGATGATCTTATGTATTTGTTATTGTATTGTTCTACGACAAATTACCCATAGATATCCGAAACATGCCTATGAATAAGTTTAAAAAGGCAATCAACACTAGACTCTGCAAGAAAAGGTATTACAAAATTTCTAGTCCGCTGAGTTTCTCGCCGGATCTACTCAGTGGAGGCCGCGTTCCAATCTGGTGGTAGGTGTAAAAAATGTAATAATTTTGACATTTGTTAGTGCTATTTTTATAAGAGACTTTTGACTTTGACTACCTAAACTCCAAAGTTGACATAAGTAAATTAAAGGTAAGAAATAAGGAAAACAATGCTGTAAATATAAATAAAAAAACCATGGATAATTTACAATGGATTGAGCACTCTGCAAATAAACTACTCACATAGAGCCCTACGTCTCTTTCTAAGTAGGGTGATCAAACATTGGTACGATTATGGACTTGTTGACATATAATCAACGTACAATTCTCGGGCATTGTTTATTGCCGTAATTCTTTCTTCTTAGTCAAAGTTTTTGATTAAATTGCCCATTTTCTTGCTGACTATACATTTTTTTCAGAATCTCTAAATTCAGCTCCAAATATCGTCCTCCTGTATATAAACATGAATTGAGAACCTTGTTCGTTTTGAACTCATTAATAAATGGATTACAGCGTATTTAACCATACCATAAATATGTATAGTCCGTATTAGTTATACCTTATGGCCACCGTACTGCAGCGTATTAGGTGTGAGCGTAGCACCGGGCTCCAGGTTATTGCTCTCACTCATCATGGTTTCTGAGTTTAATTTTCTTTAGCTATATTTTTACAGTACTCAATCCATTGTAATATATCCATGGAAAAAATAATTAATTATGACGTTTGTCCACGTTTGTCAGATAAGCTAACAAACATCAGACTATAATGCAATCGGTGTAAAATAAAGAGTATTGTATCTATCAATCTATCTGCTCCTTAAGACAAAAAAGATGTAAAGCTACCATTATGCAGACAGAATTTTCTTATACGGGGTTAGTACAGCTTATAGCTGTAAAATCGCAGTCACTTCTAGCAGCAGCTCTCTCTCTGCAGCAGCTGTAGTGCTACTTGGGTTTCCAAGTTCTGTTAGCCATTCGTGACGTCGGTATATCACATATACACTCCTTAACATGGATACAAAAAGAGCTTAAACAACCCTTCGGATTATCTTGCTCGAATTACCATAATTTGCTGAAAATACACGGATTGTATGGATGTAAGTTTGTTATAAGCATGTAAATAATATTAATTACTGTTTCTCTCGTAAAAGGAATAAGTTCTTTAATACCAAAGGACTCTATATCAGTTGCGACAGGAGTCTAGTCTCGAGAGTTTCAACAGGTTCCTTTCTTATAGACCTCTGGCTTTCTCCACTTTCATAGTTCGTCTCATACATGCTCGCCGGTTACGAAGACTCTTGACTTGCCCTTCAGATAAGACACGGTCTATTTATTCATAGTAAGATAGTTTATTTAATATCGAAGCAAACCAAGAATTATTATTATTATTATGGTTCTTGGCGATAGATGAAACAGGAGCTGTTCAGTACTTGCCGAATTCGATATTCCTATACCATTCTGATTAATAATGTCCTCTTCTCGTTTTGGCGTATTGGAATTACACATTTTTTTTTACTTTACAGAATGTTACGAAACGTAACTACAGCACTCGAGTAGTTTTGTATAAGTTATATTATGCGCGTCAAACCAAACTTGGCTCAAACGCTCTGACTGCTGGGTAATAACTGCATCTTTAATACAACTGAACATTGTTATATACGAGTAAAATAATTACATAGACACTTATATACTACTTCCTCGGTACCTACCTACCTACAAGATTTTTATATGTTTATATATCTGTTATCCATTATGACATTGCCGCACAAGCATGCTATTAACCTGTTCGCAGTGACGACGGATTGACGCTCCTTCGGTTGCCGTACAGTACGAATTTTTGCGTGCTACATAAATATATGCTTTTGTCTGGCTGTTTGTGTTAAATTTGATGTTTATAAATGCACCCATGATACAGGAATAATGCCTAGCGATTCTTAAGAAACTTAAAGCAACTAATTATCCAATGACTGCCTCGTAAGTCTAGTGGACTATGGGTATAGTAGAACGAGGTCCTGGGTTCTTATTATAGGTTAGACGAATTAGCTATTACATTAGGACATGATATTACCAATGTAGGAAAAATAAACATATTTGTTCGGATTTTATCGCGGCTCATTTTTTGTGTACCAAATAGACCGAGTGTTATCCGAAGGACAAGTCAAGGGTCTCCGTAATCGGCGAGCGTGTATGAGGCAAACTATGGAAGTGGAGGCAGCCAGAGAGGAATGTAAGGATAGAACCTGTTGGAACTCTGTACTCTCTGCCTACCCCGCAAGGGATCTCGCGTGATCATATAGATAGGTAGATAGAGATTTATTATTTTATTTAGCGGCACCTGCAAACTTCTGAATTATTTTTGTTGGTACAATCTGCGCAGAAAGCACGGTGTCATTGGAGCAACCAAAAATAATTAAGAATTTTGAGGTTACCTCAGAATAACAAAGTCTCTTATACGCTAAACATCGCAGTCCCTCCCGTGACCATGGGTGCAAAACATTCGAAACGTCGGGAACTTAAAAATCCAAAAATAAAACGCCATCATATCCGAGAAATAATTTTATTCCATGCGTATATACAAGGTTTAATATAATCAACGCAAGAAGTTTGTTCTAAGTCGGTAACTGAATTGATTCCAATAATTTTTAATGTATCTAAATTTTTTTAATTTCCAAATATGCTTTATATCCTTCAGTGCGCTATAAAACCTAAATTTATTCTTGATTTATTGCAATAAGGAGATTGCAAATGCATTTCTAAAACTTATTTCTCAATACTCACACATCCACGTACTAGTTTCATTGTTAATAGGGTTATAAAAGTGCTTAAAAAAGGTTAAATCCCATTTAATTTGAAATTTTGGTTTTCGTTTTGAATTCATGAAGCAATTATCTAATCGCGGTATCTGAGGTTTTGCGTTATTCACGATACACCTTGAATAATACTCGCGTTAATCCTGAAACTCACCACCTCTCCTATTTTTGTTTTTACAACTAGATTATTCCGTTCCAATAATCTTTTATTACTAAAGAACAGCGTTAGATTCATTTAAAAAATAAAACATATCATTAAAAACATGGTGTACTTTGAGCACCATTTATACTGACTGGCAGTTGGGGAGTATAAACTCATCTCCCTTCAACACTTCAACCGTTTTTGTCCTTTCATAAATTAAATTTCACCCCATGTTAAGTGCATCAGGCAGATGAAAGGTCGGGTCTGATAGCTTAAATAATTACGAAGGATATGGAGGTATGTGAGTGAATTTACAATACGTCATGTTGTGTGATCATTTTTGTTGTAATAATCTTTTTACAAAATAATAATTATACTTTGAAATATTTATTAAGAAAAAGCTTTTATGTAGCAGGTAATTATACAATTTAACGAATAATCAATATTAAAAGTGGTATACAAAATTTCGTGTCTGTGCTGTTGACCGTTGAGGACTTCCTTCGTCTGGAGCCAATTCTAGGTGAACAATGAGGTCACGCTTATGGTAAGCGTTGTCATCGGAACTGATCAATTCCGTAGAATAAGAAGAAGTCGTTTTACAGCGTTAAGAATTCGACCTAAACCAACAAACTAACTATCTAAGTTTGTTAGTTTAGGTCAAATTTTAAAAGCTGTACAACGACTTCTTCTTATCCAACTGAGTTGAAAATTGCCAGGTTGGTGCAGTTTCGATCCACAAACAAACATTGCAAGCTAAATAAAAGCTTGCAAAAACCGGTTTCAATGCGCGTTATAGAAATTCACTTTCGCCTATTGATGAACTTCTCGCTGTAGATATGGCAGAATATATGATAGGTCTTTTGGCCGATGATGATTGCCCCAGACACGAAGTATGTAGTCAAAAATGATGACTACTCTATCTGTTAACCGTTAACATAATAGAAATTATTTTTAAGGTAGAGCAGTAAACTAATCTAGAAATATTCGTTAACAAGTCAGTCGTTCGTGGACATCTTTCGAATGTTGAAATAAACTTTTAATCACAACATCCCTATTTAATTTTATATCATACCTAGCAAGATAATTACAAAAAGGTAGATTTTAAGACGAATCCAAAACGACGACAGTCAAAGGGCAAAAATTAATATTCTTCAAACGAAGCTCAAGAAGTTTTATGATTATATAAATTTCATCTAAGTTTAAAATTTTAATGTTGTAGTAAAAAGTTAATTTACTAAGCCCACGACGGTTTCTGAAAAGGTCGAGGCTTTAACCAAGTATTTAATAACCGAGTAGGTAGCCAGATATAACAAGATAATTTGTTTAAAGATAATTTGTCATTGTCAACTGCTTTTGAGTCTTTGATATTAGCTAGTTTATTAAATTTCATTTCTATCTATCTATCTATAACCTCACGCCAGATCCCTTGCGGGGTAGGCAGAGAGTACAGAGTTCCAACAGGTTCTTTCCTTACATACCTCTCTGGCTTCCTCGACTCTCATAGTTTGTCTCATACACGCTCGCCGATTACGGAGACTCTTGACTTTTCCATCAGATAAGACTCGGTTTATTTGGTCGTGGTAAGATAGTCTAGGTCTTCCCCGGTACCTGCATCCTTCCACTTTCACATTGTATATCTGTTTTGTCATTCTTTCCTCTGGCATTCTTTCTATATGCCCGAACCAACGGAGCATGCCCTTTCTCATCTTTACACCGATACTATCTTTCATACCTACTCGCTGTCTTACTATGCTGTTGCTAATGCGGTCGGTCAGCTTCACTCCGCACATCTTCCGCAGAGCTCGCATTTCTACCACATTTATCCTACTTTCATTCTCCTTCTTACATACCCAGCTCTCGCTACCATATAACAGCGTTGGGACAAGAACTCCGTTATGTATGGCCAGCTGCGCCTTATGGCTTAAGTGCCGGCTCCCGAGTAGCTTTCCCATCGCTCCATTCACTCTATTCCCTGCACTCACTCTTCTCTCTATGTCAATTTCATATCTTACCTTGTTTTGCCGTAACGGCGACAACAAGGCATTTTTTATATTTTACTGTTATATTCTATTATTACTTGACATTGGCGAAATACAATGATACAGTGTGGGGTCATTCATTAAAATAAGAAGAAGAGGATTGAACAAGTAAATTTTATAAAACCAGGGGCAATGGGGATGATAAACCAGGAGATCTTTCGGAGAACCACTGAACGTCATCGTCATAGCCCTCAGAGTTACCAAACTTAATTAATTATTAGTTTGGTCAGAAATGTTCTTGAGTAACGATGATTTAGCGGAAGACATGAAGTGTGCAGGGCCCCATGAGATGGAGCGATGACCTGGTGAAGGACGCAGATAAAAACTAAAAAAATATAGCACGAAGCCAGTAGTAGCAACGATCTTTGAGGAGGCTTTTGCTCTGCCCTGGACGTCATCCGAAAGATGATTTACATTTTATGTATCATTTTTACCTCAGGTAATGTCAGATTATAGTATTACCTAAAATAGCGATTAACACTAGATGGTGCCAAAAAAGGAGCGAGGCGTCTACGCAGTAGTGGGGTAACAATGGCTTGATATATTAATAATTAACTTAGGAAATATTTCTGCTATAATTAACAATGATTTTCTTCTTTGTTTCAGGTAAGTCTTGGACCTCATTTTTACTGCAAATAATTTGGTATGGATTATTATATCAATACTTTACAAAATTCACACAAATGTTACATAAAAACATTTTGAGACCTTTATTTTATTTTCAGAATATAATTACCTATTAAAATGATGTTTATAAATATCAATAACTAAATATATTTGGAACCCCACAGTTTTGTTATCTTTACGTTAATATAATAAAGGGTCCTTAACTTTAAACATAAATATCATGTGAAATATTAATCTAATATTTAGTTCTTATTGGCTTATCAAAAATATTTGACATAATAACTATTGTAATTTCAGTAGCATTATGCAGAAATATGACAACCAAGGCAATTGCTTTAACTAACTTCAGTATTACTTAAGAAAATTAAGCATATCTATTAGCTTTACGATCCTTTGTTGAGGATTTTGCACCTGTTGCATCTGGAGTACCTCAAGGTTCTGTTTTTAAACCGTTATTGTTTAATGTTTCATTTGTAGGAAGCCAATGGGCTATGTGTGGTAATATCATTTATTCTAGTATTTTTAGTAATGTATTTTTTGTATATCATATAATTTATTTAGTTTGATACAGATTACTTCAATCTAAGAATCGATTACTTATCGCCAATGTGATGATACTTTAGCATCAATTCACGAATGTATTTTTTAAACATTTTGTGGATGTAAAAGGCCATTACACAAAATCACGCGCATATTTATCAAATCTATGGCCTATACCAGGTACTTGCTTGGATTGATCGTAACCTCCTAACTAACATCTCAATTATAAACAATTATAAACTTTAATCATACTCAACGTAAAACAATTTTTTTCACAACCGTGTTTACACAAAGAAGGTTTTTCAGGGCTCTAAGGTAAGTCTCTTAAATGATAATTTGTGAATTATTTACCATAACTAGCGCTTTCGAATAGACAAAAACTAATTAAACTATAATTAACTCTTTGAGGAATTTGTCCCTTTACAAAATCAATACCTTCAGATAAGATATTATCTTTAAAGAAAACTTAATATCTTTCTTTGAAGAAATCATTTCAATTTGTAGAAAAAATATTGGACAAAAGCTGATTTTAATTCAAAAATACAAATGTACGCAAATTCGAAAATGTTAAGTAGATGTTAAATTTAAAATTCTTGGTCGATGTGATTTTTTAAAGTTAAGCAATCATACTTACAAGTTCGGAGTGAAGTTCCAATTGAGATTCGCAGACAAATTTAAATAATACTCGAGAGGAATCGTCTCGTCTTGTTTCTAAGTAAAACGCTAAACCAACTTTACTATCATTTTCAGTTTCTACCTTACTCTTTTTATCGTTCTCTTTTCTGTAACATCATTAACGACTTGATTTAAAGAACTTTGTATGTCTTTTTTTATCTCTTACAGTTTTTAAGTCAAAGACTAAACCAACTTTGCTATCGTTACCTTTTTCTGTCTTCTTTTAGTCTGTTTCTGTTCTTTTGCTAAATTTTTAGATGGACCTTTGGTATTAAAGCTGTTTCATTGGTTCAGTGACGTAAGGGGCAGTTAATTAGGAAGTCCTAGGTTCGAATTATGAGTCGGATAAAGTGTTGAAGTTTTACCTTACTTAATTCTATTATAATCAGGAATTGTGGTAATAAGCTCGTCCAAATTTCATCAACTTTATATTAGACCGTTTTTACTCCTTTCGAGAACTTTTTTATCTACATTGTAGATAATTATGATTAAAAAAAACAAACATTTATGTCGATCCTACTATTATAGGAATGCAATTAGTAATTTTAAAATTGTAAACATTCATTTTATTTGTATTAAATAATATTTGCATGCACTGCGAAATGTGGCGTTTTTATTAAAAAAAAAAACATCTACCATCCTTACTGTACTCCACATTTTAAGCAAGTCATTTATTTATTGTCAACTTGGAACTAATATAAAATTAACATAAAACCTTTTGAACTGAGCTCAAAGGTCGGGTATTCGTCTAAAAAATTTAACAGCAGGCATACAGAGCGAGACGCAAAATGCCAAGTGCAAAATGTTGGCAGTCCCACATACAAAGGCAAAGTAGGTCAACCGTGGTTCTTTCATTATGTAAGACAAGAAACTCTCGGGTGATTTTCCTCTTTTTATATTTGAGATGACTGAGAAATTGTTAGGCTTTGTAAATTAAAGAATTGTATATTAATAAATAAGTGAAACTATATTTAGACATGGATATATCTTTCTATCTATAACATCACAGCACAGAGAGCACAGAGTTCCAACAGGTTCCTTACAGATCTCTCTGGCTTCTCCCCACTCTCAAAGTTAGACTAATACATGCTATGATAGAGAGATACTTTTGGCTCGCCCTATCGATAAGACACGGTATATTTGGTCATGGTCTGATAGTATATGTCTTCTCCGATATCCTTACATCGATATTTCCTTTCATACCTACACGCTTTTCTACCAAGTTGTTGTGAATGTGGTCGACCAATATATTTCCCAAAACACCGTCACGCCTATATTCCCCAGCGAGGGTGGCAGAGGTGTACTGAGTACACCCACGTTTCGCTGACGATGGTAGGTCCCATGTAATAGGGGGCGAGCCTATTGCCATATACCGGGCACAATTCCAGACTCCGGACTCATACTGGGAATTTTTCGTAAGAAAAACTACATTTGTCCGACCTAGGATTTGAACCCAGGACCTCGTGATCACAAAGCGATGCGCTTTGTCACCAGACCAACGAGGCAGTCGAACGAACTTTTCGTTAGAAGTCCCGATAATTTTCTGACCTAGGATTCGAATCCATGACCTCGGGCTCGGCAGGCGCACCATACGTTACTAGATGCCACCAAGTGGTTTTTATTCCCACCCAAAAAGATAATTTATCTTCCCATTTTAAATCACTGTTCTATGATTTTCTTATTAGCCTATACTGTTTTGCACTGCTGGGCAAAGGCCTCTCCTTGACGTCTCCACATAGGTCGATACTGGGCTAGTATTATCCATGTCTTTCCCGCAAAAGTGTTCAAGTCGTCTATAAAATTACAATTAACCACCACAGTACGAAGTTTAAGTTTCGCTATAACAGCTAAGTTAAACTTATCTAACAAACTATTAACATGTTTATAACAAACTTTGTCATAATCTCTATCTAAATAAGCAGTTTCAACATTGTTTCCTGTGTGGTTCTCAAGTTGTTACCAACTGTCACCTTTGGTTTATGAATAATAGAACCTTGGTGCTCTTTAGAATTTCAAATCTTAAGTAGCAATAGGTGGAGCACATCGCTCATAGAACTGACGGCCGTTATGGCAGAAAGGTTTTTGAGTAGCGAACACGTACTGAAATTGAAATGGGGTAGCCTCCACAAGATAGACTAATGACTAAATGAAGATGGTGGGTAAGCATACGACACAAAGCCGGTGGTTGAGGCTACCTTAGTCCTTCAGTGCAAGTCTATCGGCCGATGATAAATTGCAGTCTTAATCTATCATCATACAGGTCGGGTGATGAATAGGATTTGACGTTTCTAGAAATGTTGTAATGATAAAATTGAATGAAATAGTATCGATAGAAAATCGTATCGAGATCATTTGTAATGGAGAATGAATCGATTCTAATAAAAATAATTTAGGAACAAAAAGAAAAACAAAATGTCATTATTTACTTACGAATCGAGCGATTCGTCATAAAAAATAAAAAATCTATGTAAATGTCTATTTCAAAGTATAAAGCGCATCTACGTAATTTTTATTAATTACTGGACTTTGGGCATACCATGTATTTAAGTCGGATACATATAATAATATTCATAAAAAAATCGGTAAACGATTTTGTAGAATTTTAAAAACAACTGATCGATATAACAATTTCATTGTGTTAGTCCCTAAAACGCGAACCGATTCAATTTACATGATTAAGAAATATAGTTATATAAAGTTTTAAGTTTTTTAAGTAACAGTATATCTTTTAAATGCAGATTAAAATAGATTATTGGTTTATCTTTATATCATTGTTTATTTCTGAATTCCCTATTTTACATATGCTACAATAAAAAATGCGTAAAATGGAATTTGATGAGACATCACCGTACCCATGTCTCGTGAAAAAAACTATGGCCTACTTTACTTTCACAGTTCATAATTCACACACTTTTCAAAAAGATTTCTGCCTTCGGCATTAACTTCTGATATTAACAAACCAAAGCGGACTTTCTCTTGCTTCTCATTCCAAATCTAATGGAACCTGCTACAAGCAGCCTGGCATTTTTGAGCTATTTTTTTTCAGCCTTTTTGACTGTCTTACTCCTGAGCAAGGACCTCCCCTTTATACTTCTAAAGCTGACAACCTATTGCTATTTCGGGCCACGAGTACTCGCAACGGTGTTTAAACGTTACGCCCGCCACCTTTTTCTAGCTACTTCGTCGTCTGCGACCAACGCTGGTTATCCAGTTGGTGCCGGCGTTCGCCCACCTCTGTGAGTTTATATATGTTACGTAGCCAGCCCACTCCCACTCAGCTTTGCAGTAGTGATTACCCAAACGAAATACAGTCCATTAAGCGAACACCCACAAGAAGTAACGACATCCTTCTTTCCGGTTTTAGACCATTTCGCAGCCACCACAAAGAATTCATTTCCTCAATTCCAAAGAATCTACAAAAGCTCGTAATTGCCAAGAATTTCTTGCAAAGTCTAATTTAGTATGCGACCGGAAATGTCTTACAATATTTTCTTCAAAGAGTTACATTGCTACAATTCTGCTAACTTGAATATTATGCAACGAACAAGTTGCAGTCACCCTATAGAGCCATTTATCTTGATGTCGCTATGCAACTTTGAAATGAAATCGTTTGGGATGAAAGAAATTATGGAGAAGCTAAAAAAGCCACATTAGTGTCTGAAGAATTTAAATTTTGCATTCGAGTACTGGTCATGGTTCGATGACCTGCTGAAGGTTCGGGTAACAGGTGGATGAATCAGAATATTTTTTTATTCATGTAAACCATTTATGAATCGTCAAAATAGTAACAAAGATTCAAACACCACTTCGGAATGTCATTCCTGTGCATAAGAAGGGCAAAAAACTCCACGGTTACTCTTTTAAAATAGTATTTTTAAAATTTTTTCCATCTACATTTTATTGTGGGGTATGGGAGAAAAATGTAGTATCAGATGGGTCTAAATTAAATTAACCAAGTTAGAGACTAGATGCGTTTACAGTACAGAGCTGGTCGACGGCCATCTTTGGGGAGGCTATTTTCTTGCAGTAGACATCCATCAGATAGTGATGTATTGCCCCACTCCACTCTCGTAAGTCATTTTTCACTGACTTAAAAATATTTCCTTACTGCCTGTTGGTCTAGTGGCAAAACGCATCGCTTTGTGATCACGAGGGTTTAAATCCTAGGTCGGCCAAAAATGTAGTTTCTCTAACGAAAAATTCCCAGTTTAAGTCCGAAGTCTGGAACCGTGCCCGGTATATGGCAATAGGCTCGTCCCGTATTACAGGGTACCTAACATTCTCGGCGAAAAGAGGGTGTACTTAGTACACCTCTGCCACTTCCTCTAGGCATGACGATGTTCTTCTTCTAAAAGATATCTCTCACTTCTACAGAAAATACTTCTACACATAATAAACTAGAATAAAGATGTGTGTGTGTGTATGTGTGAACGATCTACGCTGTTGGCCGCAGGGCCTTTACAGCTTCACCGGATAAGAGGACGAGCGTGCAACCACTATGCTCGAGCCCAGAAGGGCAAGGGAATCATCAACCTCGCCGGTGAGGTCGGTGTCTGATCCTGTGTACGGCATCTGTATCCGTAAGAAGGGATGTATCGGGAGGGTCTGTGAGAACATGCCGCGGACGGCGGTAGCAGCTGATAGGAAGGGAGTTAGGTTCGTAGTCAGCGGCGGCTACGACTAGCGGATTCCTATTATAGGACGCTTTCGCGAAATATCGGGATGTCGCCTTTTTAGTAAAAGCGCGAATAGGTTCGAGACCGAGATCGGAATGGAGATCGAAATTCTGTATGAAACACGGAAATCCGACGGCTTTGCGTAGGAAACGGGATTGAACTGTCTGGAGTCTATCGATGTGAGAACGGTCGGCGTGCCCGAACACCTCACAAACGTACGTCGTGATGGGCGGTACACGAGTTTTGTAAAGTGTCATCTTATTCCTAAGGGACATTTTACTCCGCTTGCAGATCATCGGGTTTATGCTATAGAATAAAGGTATTACTATCACCTGCATAGATACCATTGAAACCATTATCTATCTATCTATCTATCTATAACCTCACGCCAGATCCCTTGCGGGGTAGGCAGAGAGTACAGAGTTCCAACAGGTTCTTTTCTTACATACCTCTCTGGCTTCCTCGACTCTCATAGTTCGTCTCATACACGCTCGCCGGTTACGGAGACTCTTAATACTCCACCATTGGAACCATTAATACTCTTTATCATAAAAACTTTATTAGCAACATACTCAAATATATGCAGATCAACAAAAATAATGTATTTGATGCAAAACTAGTACAAGTACAAGCGGTTTGAAACGATGGATGATTTAGCGCAATGGTTAAGAACTTAAGCCGCTCCGCCCACTGTGTCTAATAGTCGCCGGTTCGATTCCCGCACGGGACAAATCTTTGTGTGATCCACAATTATTTGTTCTATCTATCTATCTACATCATCACGCCAGATCCATCGCGGGGTAGGCGGAGAGTACAGAGTTCCAACTAGTTCTTTCCTTACATACCCCTCTGACTTCCTCCACTCTCATAGTTCGTCTCATACACGCTCGCCGGTTACGGAGACTCGACTTGTCCTTCAGATAAGACTCGGTCTATTTGGTCATGGTAAGATAGTCTAGATATTCCCCGGTGCCTACATCCTTCCATTTTCGTATTGTATATCTGTTTTTTCATTCTTTCTTTAAACATTCTTTCTATATGCCCGAACCAACAGAGCATACCCTTTCTCATCTTTACACCGATACTATCTTTCATGCCTACTCGCTTTCTTACTACGCTGTTCCGATAACGGTCGGTCAGCTTCACTTCGCATATCTTCCGCAGAGCTCGCATTTCCACCGCATTTATCCTACTTTTATTCTCCTTCTTACATACCCAGCTCTCGCTGCCATATAACAGCGTTGGGACAAGCACTCCGTTATGTATTATTTGTTCTGTTCTGGGTATTTGTGCATGTGAATTTTCATGTTTGTAAACGCACCTGCAACACAGGAATTAATCCTAGGGTAGGGCTACGTTTCGAAAAAAAATTCTTATTTAAGTGACTCATGTTGCTGGGCGAACTGTCCAACTGCTAAGCGAAGGCCTCCACTCACGAATTGCACTCAAGTATAATATTTTTTACTTAAGATGTTTACTGTGACAGTACTTAGTGTCAAAGGAAATTGATCTTTAATTCAATGGTATTAAGGCATAAGACATAACTATAGTCAATTATAAAAACCGGTCATGCTTCTTATTGCCATTGAATAAAATATAACTTTCTTCGACACTTAAAACTGTCACAGTACCCAACTTACATGAAAATTACTATAATTTACATAATATAAGTAGGATTGTGAGTAAAAACTGTATGAGTCCAGCACAAATCCGGACATTGTGGCAATTTTTGGGAGGCCTTTGTAGTGTTGTAAAATCGTTCGAGTCGGCGCTCAAAACGCTCGCGTCTTCTACGTGCTTCAACGCTCGTAAGCGTCGATTCAGCGCTAATCGCTCAACTTCAGCGCTCATTTTTACAACACTAGGCCTTTGTGCTCAATGCAGAGATGGGCAAAATGTAATCAGATTGATGATTACAATTGCATTTTGTAATACTCAATCATGATTCAAGATTAAAAGTGTAATCGTACGAGTAATCGTTAAAGATTACAAAGTTTAATTGTAATTGTTTAGCATTAATATACTATCACGCCTATAGTCCTCAAGCGGGGGTCGTTAATCATTAATCTGATTACCTTTTTCCCATCTCTGCCTCACTTAGTGATGCAACTCGAGTAGCATTTTGTGACTTGAGTCACACGGGTTATTTCATAACGCCACTCGAGTTATACTCGAGTTTTTCTGTAACTCGAGTTCAGTATTTACAGTCCCGGTAATTCGAATGAAAATTATCACTCAAGTTGAGAGTTTTAATTTATTTTGTTTAAGCATTTTTAATAGGTACCTTTATTAAATAAATAATATGCTACCTTTTATGTTTACACACACCAATAATAATAATAATGTCAGCCTATACTGCCCACTGCTGGACAAAGGCCTTACCTCACAAATTAGGGTGAGAGAGATTAGGTCATATTGCACCACGCGGACCCAATGCGGATTGATGGAGGCAGATTTGTAACCACCTGCTGTTGGAACTTAACAAGCCGCCTTTAAGGCTTCCAACTCGGCTTAACGACTACCGCATTAAGTGGTAGCCGGGACCAACGGCTTAACGTGCCTTCCGAAGCACGGAGACGCTCGAATATGAAAATGCCACATACGGTCACCCATCTCGGGCCAATCAAGTCGAACGCTGCTTAACCTTGGTAATCGGTAAGAACACCGCGGTCGCACACCACTAATACTAAGTAACAAATAAAAAATTTATAGTTAACAAACAATTATAGCAGAACCACTTCACAAATCAAACTAAATTCATATCTGTTTACTTTCCCATATGCAAGTTTGAACTTGTTTATAACTTGGTGACGTCGTGCCGCGCCACATAGACTATAGCGAACTCGTAAAGTTACATCTATCTAGCGCTTACTGAATCCAATCGGTGCGCCGCGTTGACTCGGTAACTTGAGTTCAAGCGGGCTCGAGTACTCGTACCGAGTTAGACAAATTCACTCGCGTCCCTCGAGTGAAAACATGGCTCGATTCGAACGACTAGCCTGAATGGACGCATTTTGGTTGATCATTATGAAGACTGTATGTATATTTAAAGCTTAGAATAAATTTAATCAAGAAGCCGCAGGCGCGCATCAAATTAAAGCAACAATTACTACCTGCAATGTAAGTAGTCACTGTGACCGTCGTGTGAAATAACATGCTCTGCGCGTGTCAAATTAAATTGAATTATGCCGGCTTGTGTCGTTCCCACTGAAAAAAAAAAACACGGTAGGATCACATTTTATAAGTATTCAGGTGCCGTATTATTTAAATATCGAATTAATTCTTCCGTCTGTAATTGTAATAGTAAAAGACGTCCATTTTGTTAGTGTTGCTAGTATATAAATAAATAGTATTAGCCCTGTTAAGAAACTGTCCCACCGCTGGGCACGGGCCTCCTCTCAAACTGAGAGGGTTTAGGCCATAGTCCACCACGCTGGCCCAGTGCGGGTTGGCGAACTTCAAACACCTTCGAGACACTCTTAGGCATGCAGGTTTCCTCAGGATGTTTTCCTTCACCGTTAAAGCAAGTGATAGTTAATTTTTAATACGCACATGCTTACGAAATGACAGAGGTGCGTGCCTGGGTTTGAAGGTTGCCGAGACCTCTGACTTTTCAGTCCAACGGTCTAACCACTAGGCTATCACTGCTCTGTGTTGCATGTTGCTAGTATAACAATTTTATTATTCCCTACTTTTATTTGCTAAGGACTTTATAAGTTCTAGTACTCAATGGTATTAATATAGTTATCTACTACATCGGCTTTCATATTTAGTTAAGATGATGAAAATATATTTTCCCTACATTATATACCACAAACCTTAATAGTACAAGTATATCTATTTCTTGAGTTAAATATGCATTAAAATACACGTTACCGCAACAATTATTTTATTATCATCTACTCTAATGTCATCAACATTTACCCCTAAAAGTGGTAATCTTTCCGCGCTGCCAACATTACGCGGGTGGGAAGGCGGTGAGTGCGGGGCGTTTGTTGAATATTTGGCTATTTCTTCTTCTTTAAATTATGGCTTCATACTAATTTTAAGTGTATTTTGCCAGTGTCCAGTGAGATATATAATCGTGTTTGTTTAAATTAATTCAACACCCCGATGAACTTGATGACAACGATGATAATGAAATTAATGAAGTACCCCACCCTGGATAGTGAAGCGGTGGATACATTACATACCAAATGCGACGGCCGTTTTGAGGAAAGTCAAAAAGGCACGTTTTATCACTTTGTTACAATTACCTTCACTCATGCACATATAAGAACACATAATGGTTAATATTCCAACAACATTACACATTATTAGTCGAAATGACACAAGTTTTGTAAATTAAAACAAATTGACAACATCACTCTTCGAGTTACCGCCAAAACGTTTTGCAGTTTTTGGCTTCAACGCGCGGCGTTCAATTATGACTGCGCGCGGCTTTTGGATATATTGTTCTAAGATTTAAAGGTTAATTTCTTACATCAGTGTTCTTGCGATAAAAAGTTAGCAAGCAATTTAATATCTTTGCACTTTGCACTAGTTACATTAATTAGTTACCAAGTTTTATACAACAGCCATGTTTTTGCTTCTCTTATATTGAATAACCTCGTGGGTATAGTGGCAAAGCGTATCGCTTGATGATCACGATCTCCTGTGTTCAAATTTTAGGTTGGACAAATAAAGTTTTCCTAATGAAAACTTCCCAGTATGAGTCCGGAGTCTAGAATTGTGACTAAACTAGTCACAATTCTAGACTACATGGCAATAGGCTAGCCCCCTATAACATAAGCGTAACGGTGTTTATTTTAAATTAGTATTAATATGAAAAACACGAGTATGAGAGTGGAGGAAGCTGGAGAGGTATGTAAGGAAAGAACCTGTTGGAACTCTGTACTCTGTGCTTACCCCGCAAGGGATCTGGCGTGATGATATAGAGAGATAGATAAAAATACAACACCGTCACGCCTATATTCCCCAAGCGGGGGTGGCAGAGGTGTACAGAGTACGACTGCTTTTCGCCTCCGTAGTTAGGTCCCATGTGATAGGGTACTTATATCAATGTATCCAACGAACTCATATAATCCATATTTATTTAAAAATAACCTTATTGACAGGCACGAAAGTTGCAAATGATATCAAATTGCAAATTATATTTAGCGGATTTTCATAGGGATGAATGCACGTGCAGACGCCGCCTAGATAGCGCGTGCAGGACGCAGGACGAATTGGTGTGAACATTTCCATACAAAGATATGTCTTAACATATCTTTGGACCCCTGATTATCGTAATCACACAACACAATCGCAAATGTCCTCCATGAAAATACTGGCACATTTCAATTACCAGGTAACGCCCACTGAAATCCAAGCACAGAAATATTAAACTTCAACTCGAAAGTGTCAAATAACCTCCGCAACAGTTTCGCTTGCGTAAGTTCCGGTATCACCGGATATGAGGGCCGGACCGGAAACAAGATGGCGGTGCCGGCGAACCGAAAACTACGTAACCGAATTATCTTTTCAGATCTCGTCTGTTGGGTTTTATACACAAACTTTTACATGTTTTTAAAGTATTTTGTTCTGTACATTCATTAATGAAATTAAATATACTTTCCTTTATCTACCTTTACCTACATTTTTGACCTGGAAAAGTCAAGAGTCTCCGTAACCGGCGAGCGTGTATGAGACGAACTATGAGAGTTGAGGAAGCCAGAGAGGTATGTAAGGAAAGAACCTGTTGGAACTCTGTACTCTCTGCCTACCCCGCAAGGGATCTGGCGTGAGGTTATAGATAGATAGATAGATAGACCTACATTTTTTTATCTAGACGTGCCTACATAACATTGGCTGCTATCACAAGTTCCTTTATTTATATTCTGGGTCATCAGCATTTTCATAACGAAAAAAATTTAATACTAATCCAAAATCTGGATTTGAGTTCGCCCCTTATTAAATTGGGACCCATTATCGTCCAAAAAATATGAGTGTACATAGTGCACCTCTGCTCTGCTTAGGGGATATAAGCGAGACGGTGTTTATTTTTTTATGAATGATTGATCGTCACCGTAAGAGTGGAGTAAGCGTAAGTTAGTAAGAAAAGAACCGGTTGGAACTGTACTCTGCTTACCCCGCAAGGGATTAAGTGTATTGTTATAGATAGATACTGGCAGCTTCCCTTGGCTTCACACGCGGTCATCATCAGCGCTACCTACCGCGTCTAACAATGCTAATAACTATCTAGGTGACGGTGATCATATGTATAAATAAAAAACAACAAACTCAGTTAAGTTGTTTAGGAGGAGGAGAATTACGAACACACTTGATTTGGCGCAATAGTTAAGAGCTTAAGCTGCTCCGGCCACTGGGTTCTATTCGTCGGGTTCTATTCCCGCACAGGACAAATCTTTGTGTGAACCACAATTATTTATTCGGTCTGGGTTTTTGTGTATGTTAATTTTCATGTTTATAGACGCACCAACGTTGCAGGAATAAATCCTTGTGTGGGGGGGTTGCACGTTTTTTTTCAAAGAAATAAAAAGAAACAAACTGAGCCCCGAACTTTATATACAAGTTGTATCATAAATTATGCAAGACCTCAGACACCACAATTAGATTATTGATTTACGAATTCAATACGAAATTCAAACACCCAATTTTGGAGAGTTAATTACCAGTTATGTAGGAATTTTAATATCTAAATGAAACACGAAACCAGGCGTATTGAAGAATAATGTTTAAATGTTCAATTGAAATCGCCGTGGTTAAATGTATTGAATACTGCGGATCGGAGAATGAATCAAGTTTAGCTTATTAAGTTCTTAACAAAAGAGGTACTTTATAGTTATTAAAAATAGTTGGAATCGATTCAGTTGCTATATAGAACAAAGTACTTTCAAATACTAATAGCCAAACTAAAAATTAAAATACTAGAGTTAAACACATGCAAACTACTTAACCCTTCTGCTCCACCCGCGACTAAAGACGTTATAACAGTATGCTCAATGAGGTCGCGGCCGCGCGGTCATAAATTTGCCGAGGTTTATAAAAACGACATTTATTTGATACATCATCCTATACACTTACATTTTCACCCTAAAAAATACATACGATAAAAATACATACGAAACACGAAAAAAAAATAGTGTTTACGCAAATAAATTTTTTTTTAGAAAATATTACCCTACCTTGAAATAACAAGTTATGCTTTTTGTAATCTAGGATAAGTAGTTATAAAAATCTGCATATCTACTTTTATGTCTTTTAAACAAAATAATTGCCCAAAACGATGGCAAGTGACCATTTGTGACCAAAATGACGTGCGTCCTCTCTCACGAGTTTTGAAATATGAATGGCCGACGCTCACAGACAATCTATGACAGGTATTATACACCAAAATAAAGAACGTAAACTCCGCCATCTTTCGTCCGAACAAACCGTATGTCTACAAGGTCACGTGTTCATACTAGAATGGACTTTTTAAATCAGTAATATCATGAGACAAATTTGTGACTTAGTGAGTATAAGGTCTATGATTTGACCGAGACAAATTTGTGACTTAGTGAGTTTAGTATTAATTGATATACACTTGGATTGACTGCCTTGTTGGTCTAGTGGCAAAGCACATCGCTTTGTGATGACAAGATTTTGGGTTCAAATCTTAGGTCAGACGAATGTAGTTTTTCTGACAAAAAAATGGGGACTATAGGCGTGAAGGTGTTTATATAAGATCTTGCGTTAATTAAGTTACATCTTGTATATGTATATATATATATATATAGATATATATCCATCCATCAATGCATCGGGCTGTAAATCCCTCAATTTATCTTGCCTTGTCCCTTTCAGGAAACAAAGAGGAGATCTCAATATTATTAATTGCTAACAAAAGATCATTGTTATAGTAACAAATGGCTGCCCTTCCGTGTGAATGAAGCCAAGGGTAAAGGCACTTCTAATATTATATAACATCAGTATTTGGATATTTTATAAATCCATCACTCTGTACTTTTGTGTGGGTGTGTGTATGAGTGATCTACGCTGTTGGCCGCGGGGCCTTTACAGCTTTGCCGGACAAGAGGGCGAGCGTGCAACCACTACACTCCAACCAGAAGGCCAAGGAGGTTAGATGTCTCCTTGCTCGCTGCTCAAGGGCGTCCCAGGGAGGAACGGCCTCGGATTGGGCAGCCGCTATGCGGGAACGTGTATACTAGGTGTTCCGCCGTGGTGCTCTGCACCGGCCGGCGGGCAAGAGATTCTTTGACCTCGCCGGTGAGGTCAGTGTCTGATCCTATGTGCGGTATCTGTATTTGAAAGAAGGGAAGTAAGGGCATCGGGAGGATCGGTAAAAATATACCCCGAGCGGCGGTAGCGGCTAATAGGAAGGGTAAACTCTGAACTTTCTGCCTACCCTGCAAGGAATCTGGCGTCATGATATAGATAGATTAAAGCTTTCGCCACATAGTCGAGCCAGCGCAACAGGGGCGTGACGGTGGCGCGACCTGGGGATTTGTAATATACTGAAATGTACGGGAGACGCCACACAGCTCCGCCACGCTCAGCGTGACGGCAAACGTCACGACTCGCCGCCGCCGCGCCCAACGTGATTACAAACGAAGCACGAGAAGAGCGAGACGCCAATACGCGTGCGAGCGGGAGGCTAGTGTTATTGTTCGAAATCCATGTTTGAGTTTTAGTCGTTGACAGGAACATGGCGGTCGTCCGGCCGTCGTGAAGTTGCGCCTGTATGTGACGTGCGCGCCTCTAGTTATCCGCCGGCCTCGCGCCTCCATCGCGCTATGTAAGGAAACCTTAATAGTAGATTTGCGCGATCGTTTAGTTTAGTTATTAGAGCACTAAGCTCTTGAAATATTCACCTCTGACCACCTTATTTTCAAAATACTCAATCATCATACAGTTTTTTAATTAAAACGTAAAATATTGCGACTAATTTTCAGAAAACAGATATAGTTAAATAAAGACAGTTTTTCAATGTATTCTCCACTTTCACAGTCTATCTTATACACGCTTACCGGTTACGGATACTCTTAATTTACTCTTTAGAGAAGACTCGCTCTATTTGATCATTCTAAGATAGTCTAGGTCTCCCCCGGTACCTATATCATTTGATTTTCGCACTGTATTGTATTTACTATTAATATCCATGGAACCAAAATGATGAAATATGTAGTTAGAATTATGAAGTACTAGTTGCCTGCCCGCGACTTCGTCCGCGTTGACTTAAGAGAGGTACCTTACATTTTTCCGGGACAAAAAGTATCCTATGTGTTCATCCAGGTAATAAACTATCTGTGTGCCAAATTTCATTCATATCCGTTCATCCGTTTTTGCGTGATAGAGTTACAAACATCCAAAGATCTAAGCATACTTTCACATATATAATATAATTAGTGGGATTCAATAAATTCAACTTGAATACTAATCATCAGCCCGTATATTACCGAACCATGATTTAAACATACACGGACAAAACCACGGGTAAAACTAGTAGTCCGTAAATATCTTTCGAAGAGGGTTAAAGATAATGTCTTCCTCTCACCACCGACGTATGTATTTCATAGATAAAACTGTAAAGATGGCGCTACGTTTAAAGCGAAGCGATAATATATTTCATCGCTTTGCTTGAACTAAAATATTTATCTTTGTTGTGATTTTCTTGTATTCCGATGATAAAAAAGGAAGATGTGTAAGGATAAAAAATCTAGACCATTTAACCACGACCAAATAAACCATGTCTATTTTTTTTGTATTTTAAACGTAGCCCCACACTAGTATTTATTCCTGTGTCATGGGAGCGTGGACAAAAATGAATATTCACATACACATATACCCAGACGGGAAAAAATAACTGTGGATAACGTTCGATTAACGCACGTGACAAAGATTTGTCCCGTGCGTTAATCGAACTCGCCACTATTAGACATAATGGGTGGAGCGGCTTAAGCTCTTAACCACTGCACTAAATCGTCCATCTTAAATTTGATTGGAAAGTCGAGAGTCTTCGTCTTCGTGTATGAGATAAACTATGAAATTGAACTGAGCGAGAGTGGTTTGTAAAGACTGAACTTTAAGAACATCTGTAGATACTATCTGCATACCCTGCAAGAAATCTAGCGTGCTGATTTAGATAGACCGATTAATAGCGTTAGACGTGATCACCTTTCAGCTTAATTATAATAGAACTAAGCTCAGGATATATTTGCGTCGTAACAGAATACAGAACACATTAATTTTCTAAATACGTTTAAAATTCTTATTTAATATCCGTTTTTCAATGAAAATAACTTCCACAATAAGGAAAGTATACACAGTACACTTCTGCCACCCTCGTCTGGGGTAGAAGCCATTATTTTATTTAAATGAAGTAAAAAGCATTTATTGCGGTACTGGATGACAATTGAGTGACTGTGTGTGACACTGTGTGAAACTGAGTACTCATCATTAGAATCAAAATGTGTGATGTAAAATGTAAAAGTTAAACAGAAAGATTATAAGAGAAACATATACGTACATAATAAATAGGTGTGTATAGTACACTCACAATGTACTGCCTTTATTTGGTTCTAATGTGATAGAGAGGTGAATTTGTCACAAACAATATACAAATTCTCAATACTCCCATGATATGAAATATAGCACCCAATATTATTGCCAGCAGTAAGCCACGGCCGTAAATACGTAACATAATCTTCCCTTATAATCCCTGGGTCTGTTCACCTTATCTTTTATAAGTTCACCTCGTGTCTGAAGCTATAGAGTAGATAGTGGTAAGCGATATTTGATAGCGCCTCACGTAGGGATTTATGGTTTTATGATATTTTTATAAAGCTCTCGTAATGTAGATAAGAGAAAAATATTTGAAGGTAAAAAATACTAAATGTAACGATGTGCTGGAGCAAGTGAATAAGTTTGTATATCTTGGATGGGCGTTTAGTAAGAATGGGAAATACACCGCTGATATAGAGAGAAGAGTGAATGCAGGGAATAGAGGGAATGGGATGCGATGGGAAAGCTACTTGGGAGCGGGCACTTAAGCCAAAAGGCGCAGCTGGCCATACATAACGGAGTGCTTGATCCAACGCTGTTATATGGCAGTGAGAGTTGGGTATGTAAGAAGGAGAATGAAAGCAGGATAAATGCGGTCGAAATGCGCGCTCTGCGGATGATGTGCGGAATCAACCTGACCGACCGTATTCACAACAGCGTAGAAAGAAAGCGTGTAGGTATGAAAGATAGTATCGTTGTAAAGATGAGAAAAGGTGAAAAAGGGTATGCTCCGTTGGTTCGGGCATATAGAAAGAATGTAAGAAGAAAGAATGACAAAAAAGATATACAATGCGAAAGTAGAAGGATGTAGGTATCGGGGAAGACCTAGACTATCTTACCATGACCAAATAGACCAAGTCTTATCTGAAGGGCAAGTGAAGAGTCTCCGTAACCGGCGAGCGTCTATAAAACGAACTATGGGAGTGGAGGAAGCCAGAAAGGTATGTAAGGAAACAACCTGTTAAAACTCTTTACTCTCTGCCTACCCAACAAGGGAACACACGGGACAAATCTTTGTGTGATCCACAATGATTTGTTTCGGTCTGGGTATTTGTATGTGAATTCTTCCCGTGATTCCTCATGTTTGTAAACGCACCTAAGACACAGGAATAAATCCTAGTGTGGTTACGTTCCTTATAAAAAAAAAACTCGCGGAAGTTGATGCACTTGTCAACAAACATAATCCTACTGCACCACGTGTGCGCAGTAGTCCAAATTGTGTACAACAAAATAAAAATAAAACATCTATTTATCTATATCTTCACGACAGATCCCTTATGGGGTAGCCAGAAAGTACAGAGTTCCAACATGTTCTTTCCTTACATACCTCTTTGGCTTCTTCCACTCGCATAGTTCGTCTCAACAACGCTCGCCCGTTACGGAGACTCTTGACTTGCCCTTCGGATAAGACCCGCCAAAAATAAAGTCTTTAAAACATTCCCATTTCTTCTAATTAAAAAAAGAACTTGGGTAAATTTCATGGCAAACGGTAACTCAGCGTTGTCATGCAGTGATATTTCATGACAGCGTCAGTTCCGATTTTTTGGCCACGTGCCAATAGATCCTTGACACACTTTTGTTCTTTTATAGCAAAGTAAATATGAAATAAAAAATAAATAAAATAAAAATGTTTAATTATCAGGCGCCGTGGCCCATAGTGTTTTAATACTACAACTTATTTTAACACCGTCAAGCCTATATTCCCCAGAGGGGGTGGCAGAAGTGTACTGCGTGCACCCACGTTTCGCCGACAATGTTAGGTCCCATGTAATAGGGGGCAAGCCTATTGCCATATACCGGACACAATTCCAGACTTCGGACTCATACTGGAATTTTTCGTTAGAAAAACTACATTTGTCCGACCTAGGATTTGAACCTAGGACCTCGTGATCACAAAGCGATGCGCTTTGCCACCAGACCAACGAGGCAGTCAACTTATTTTGTTAGTGTAATATTATATTGAGGCAGTACGAAACATAATTCATCTAAGGAAAATTTATCAAGCCCCGCGTCTGCTCCAACAAGTATAATATGCTCCAACAAGTTGCCTAAAATGAAATCTACTACGACTTAGTAGTCTCTACCTGTCCATTTCGCTCCATGTGAATTACTAACGGCCGGCCATATTCAACTCAAGGATAAATCAGCTTACTGTCAGTAGAATTTTGACAGATTTTCCATAAAAAAAATGTGTCCAAATTCTATCCGTAGTAGGCAAATCTATCCTTGAGATAAATTAAAACCGACCGTTAGAGTGTCTTGGCCCTGTGTTTGTTTCCGGCTGTTTTCTATATTGTCATGTTTTTAAAGCACGCACGAAAGAACATACATAGTGGTAAAGACTATTTACAGCAACTCAAATATCAAATAAGTTCTCTGAAAGCCATTTCGGAGACGATAAAGACAGCTTAAACAAGGACAACTGGATCACTTTGATGACGTAACAATGACGTATTTACCAGCGTACAAACCAGTTAACTTCACCAAATTAATCATCATCTCAGCCTTTACTTGTCCACTGCTGCACATAAGCCTCCCCAATCGATTTCCAGCGTGACCGGTCCGATGCCACCTACATCCAACGACTTCCTGCGATCGTCATAAGATAGTCGGTCCATATAGCAGGCCGTACCACGCTGCGCTTGCCAATACGTGGTCTCTACTTTCTGCCTTAACGCCCGTCCGATCTTCGCGCTATGAGGCCTGCCCATTGCCACTTCAGCTTACTAATCCTATGGGTTATGTCGGTGATCTTGATCCTCCTGCGAATTTCCTCATTCCTCATTCGATCACGTAGACAAACGCCGAGCAGAGCCCTTTCCATAGCTCGCTGAGCAACTCTAAACTTTTTTATAAGACCTATTGTATAGGACTAAATTGATCAAATATTTCTGAAACACTTTAAGTCATATTGCCTGTTTGTGTTATTTATATAAGATATCACTAGTCATTGAGAAACCACATAAATGTCAACTCATTTTCAAAAGAACGATATAATTTTAAAAATATATTTATTTGAAAAACACTATGAAATCCTGTTAAAACTCTGTATTCTGTTCTTACACCACAAGAAATCTTGTGATAATGAACAAAAATACCATAAGTCATATACTAATGGTAACACTTCTATTTTTTCAAGAAAATAATTCTAGTGAACGATTGAGTATGCCTGACTAATGGTCTTTTTGAAGTACCCGATATACCTAAAATATCTTCACTTATCGCATCTTATTCAGTTACTACCTTCAACTATCTTAAATTCCTTGAATTTAAACACCAATCCAAAGATAGATCTTATAAAATATAGATAAGGTATCTTGAGAGTCCTACTCTCAGTATGAATACCCATACAAAAAGGGGCGTACTCATCAAATGTGTTGGCAGAGGTGGCCTGTGTACGCCCATTATCGACGATTTTCGGGCCCATTTTGATAGTGGCTCAATTCCGGAAACAGGGAATCGCGAGTGAGAATTTTCTGAAAAACAAAAAGAAACACTTTTTCGACCTAGGTTTTGAAACTTGGGCTTCAGCTATAATCACCATTTATGCTATGGCGTCATTAGATCAATGAACCTATCAGAGTGCTGTGTATGAGATTCGTATATGTGAAAGATCTACGCTGCTGGTCGAGGGGCCTTTAGCTTCCCGGGCTAGAAAGCAAAGTACGCTCTAGCCTGAAGGGCAAGCTCTTTATCTGTATGGAGTAAACGTAAGCTGTAAATACACGAGTGTCGTATATGTGAGTTTCGACCTACGCGTAACTGTTTAAATGAAGTGAGCTCTCTGTTTCTACGCTGTGGTAAGACTCTCAGACGATCTTGAGACAAGAGCCACTTGATGTATCGATAAATCGAGCTCTAGTGGATTGGTTTAATGTTTCCCACTTTGACAGTAAAGGGTTGCTTGGGCTATTTACGAAGAAAATTGCCTAACAAGTTGTGTACTGTTGGATAATATTGGAATTAGAACAATCTTTATAAAATTCGCTTTTTTAAGACTATTAGCCTTTAAGGAATATGCAAGGGTGTATATTAGTGATGTGTACTGAAGGCAAAATCAGTCTCCAGAGATTTTCGGAGAATTCACAACAATAATCGGAGAATCTCCGTAAAAACGGTTGATAACGACGTAATGAAACTAATTAGCATATACCAATTTGTTCATAGGTAAAAAGCAGTACGTACGTATATCTACCTGATTACCTATCTTCGCGACTTCAGTAACAACTCTAAGTGGATTGGGTTTTCATTTATACATTCATATGTACATTAACTACGAAATGAACAATACTTATTTAACTACGTGTTACGACTTACGTAGTACGTAGTATTATATTATCAGAACTGGTAGACAAATAAAACGATACTTAATAAATTGGTACCTAATTACACATATCTGGGTTCGATGGGAGTTCTTCCTATATGGACAAAGTTATAGACTAAGGGTGCAATTAAAAAATCTCCGGTATTTTTTGTTAGTACCGGTCAATCTCCGGTTTTTATTGAATCGGTTCACATCACTAGTGCATATTTTGGATCAAATGCTACTTTATAATATTTGTCATGACAAGTTCGATTGCAATGAAATAATGAAACAAATATTCTATCGGGTACCCAACAGGTCTGTCCGAGAATGTAACTTACATCTCGTTTGTTTGAGTTGAATAAGTGCAGGACTAATGCTGGTGAACGTGCTCCACTAAGGCGCGTTACGAAATTATATAACGCTCATTTTGTCAACGTAGATTTATTCGCTTTATCCGCCATTAATTATAAAAAGAATATTATGAATATATTGACAAATAATGATAATCACACTAAATTCAATTTCATTGATGCATATTAAATTCACTGTCATAGAATAATCATGGAAAACCTAATTTATCAAGAATGTGCCTGATAAATTAGGGTTTCCGAATGCTTAGTCCGATATAATTAATATAGTGACTTATTGTTGTATACATTGGCCTTCCCCCACAATAAGTTAGTCATTCTGTATCATAAGCTTGTTTTTCTTTTTAAGTAATTTGAGGATAACGGTGCTGGTTGTACTAAATACACATACTATGTTAATTTATACTTTAAGTACTCCATTGTACAATTGTTTGTTGTTCTGAATAAACAAAAAAAAATATATATATATTGTGCACTCAAGTGTTTTATATGCAGACAGTTAAATTAAGCTATGTGAATATATCAAGATGGCGATGGAGAGAGCTATGCTCGGAGTTACCCTGCGGGATCGAATCAGAAACGAGGAGATCCGCAGGAGGACGAAAGTCACTGACATAGCACTCAGAATTGCTAAACTTAAGTGGCAGTGGGCGGGGCACATCGCTCGTAGAACTGACGGCCGTTGGAGCAGAAAGGTTCTCGAATGGCGACCACGTACCGGAAGACGTGGAGTGGGTAGGCCCCCTACAGGATGGACCGATGACCTGGTGAAGGTCGCGGGTAGAAGTTGGATTCGTACAGCACAAAGCCGGTCGTTGTGGCGGTCTTTAGGGGAGGCCTTTGTCCTGCAATGGACGTCTTTCGGCTGAAGAAGAAGAAGAAGAATATATAAAATAAAAACAGTTTTTTACGCCTAATATCCTTCTAGTAGGCTGGAATGTACATTTTAAACCCGTTCTTTACCTGTAGGCAGTGAAGCTAACCAAAAGTTTTGTATTTTTTGAAATATTACAATTGATATTACGATTATTTAAAATCGCTATAAAATTAGTTATTACACCTGTTATCCTTGAAGAAATAGAGGGGTGCATTGTACACCCACATTAGAAAATAATAACCCTTGGCTTTACTGGCCATATGTTTACCGGCCATACGTTCCCCCATGGTGACTGCCCAAGCCGAGGCCGTTCCTCCTTTAGGCGCCCTTGAGCTAGTTGCCCCTTTGTCCTTCTGCCTCGAGCGTAGTGGTTGCACGCTCGCCCTCTTCAGGTGAAGCTGCAAAGGCCTCGCGGCCAATAGCGCAGATCACTTACACCCACACATACACACTCAAAGGTGTGTGTGGGTGTGTGTGTGTGTGTGTGTACTCAATTGTAACAAAGTGTTAAACATGTCTTTTTACAGGACAATATAAAGAAAATAGGCAACAAATTAACTTATTATTGGATTATGAATATTATAATCAGATTGTTGTTGTAAAAATAATATTATAATTATGCCGTGTCTGTTATCTTTTAAGGAGTAAAGTGTGGTGTAAATTTTACACCTATGTGCTTTATACCTAAAATTTATGTCAACTACATAGAACAAGAGGAAATTGTTTTAATTCAGTTTTCAAGATTTGACCATCACAAAAGAACTTTGCAGGTTAAATGAAAGGTTGTGAAAAATAGCGAAATCACAAATTATCCGCGTGCAAAGCCACGGGAAAAAGATAGTGTAACATAAGTATCAAACATTTATGACTTAACTTTTACGAAGGTGACCGATAAAAAAAATTATTACCGGCCGAAGGAGTTAGTTTGATGGGACAGTTATTGTTCGGTACCTAATTTTATGGGGGGGTTCTTGGTTTGTTAGTTTAAGGGAGAGACGGTGGGTCATCAAAATGTTTGACTACATAACTTTCATTAACTTGTTCTGATCTCTCTAATGGTATGCCTGTATTTTTTTTTAATACTATCACTATAACTCCTGTAATCCAGAATTCACAATGGTCTTCTCAGATAACACTAAGGTTTCAACCTTGGAGTACCCTGGGCAGTGATTTAAATGTCTTAAAACCCGCAACAAATTTCATTAAAAAGATAAGAAAACAGTAGGAGTATAGAAAAAAATTGTTTGTGTGAAAAAGGACATTGCCGATAATTGCCCCAGAACCAAGAAACATTTGACCCATGCCATAATTATTTATCTATTTTATTAAAATAATGGCAAATATCCGTATCTAACGGACAATTTGCAATCTATATATCTCATATATATTATATAACCTCAAAATCAAATACTTTTTGTACACTATTGCGATTCCTCCGCTTGTCCTTTTAAAAATAAATTTTTTAAGAAAATTTTGAGGCGCTCGTAGCGTTGTGCGACTGCGGTGTTCTTACCAGTTACCAAGGTTAAGCAGCGTTCGACTCAGTCGGCCCAAGATGGCTTCGGAAGGCATGTTAAGCCGTTGGTCCCGGCTACCACTTAATGTAGTAGTCGTTAAGCCGAGTTGGAATCCTTAAAAGCGGCTTGATAAATTCCAACAGCAGGTGGCCACAAACCTGCCTCCACCAATCCGCACTGGGTCCGCGTGGTGGAGTATGACCTAAGCTCTCTCACCTCGATTTGTGAGAGAAGGCCTTTGCCCAGCAGTGGGCTGATATAATATAAGAAAATTTATGGGTGATTTGAAATCACGTCAGTATTTTTGTATTGCTGTTGATTCTGGGGCAAATCATATATGAGCGCAGAACAATGTCTTGCTTGTTCGATCGAAAATTTCGTGGTCATAGTTCGGAGCCTAAAATTGTACCCGGTATAGTGGGAACAAGCTTGACCCGTATTACGTTGGGAACTAACAACGTCGGTGAAATGTAGGTGTATAAAGTACACCTCTGCTACCACCAGTTGGGGTACAAAAGTGTGACAGCGTTTCTTTTTTTCTATCATGTCGTTTTTATTTTTAATAAAACGTAGCCCCACACTAGGATTTATTCCTGTGTCGTGGGTGCGTTTACAAACATGAAAATTCACATACACAAATACCCAGACCGGAAAAAATTATCGTAAATCACATATAGATTTGTCCCGTGCGGGATCGAACCCGCGACTATTAGGCACATATATAAAATGCTAGTGCAATTGGCGGCCTTATTACTAACAGCAATCTCTTCCAGGCAACCAACATACCAAAGAGCTGAAGAGAGAAATAGGGCAGTTGGTGAAGGACACTATCATTGAATTATGTACATTAAATTAAACTACATAATAATCTACATACATAGACCTACATAATACATACCTAAGCATATATATATATATATATATATATATATATATATATTTAAAAGAAGATTCCGTATTTATATTATATACATATATATTATATTATTAATATATATTATATTTGCTCGTATGATAGACACAGGCAATGCTACTTTACAGCTTGAACTCTAAATGATTTAAGAACCTTGGATGTGTTTCGTGGATGAACTCAAATCGTTTTTTTGAGATAAGGAGGAGTTGTTGGATTAAACAGAATACTGTATAGAAGTGATAATATGTGAGCGTTCCGCCGAAGTCGAATAGGTAGCCACTAAGACACGATCTAATTGGTCATAATTAGATAGATAGATAAAATATGTATGTATGTTATATGAATAATATTCCGTATCGTAAATCTAATGTTTTTGCCAGACAAATAGGCTGGTAGCTATAAACTAAATGGACCCCGGTTAAGATGCCATAAATGGTCAGAAGAAATTTTTATGAAGCCTTGGACTGGACATTTAATACTTGAGGCCATATAAAATAGGATTATGTTTGGCCTTTTAGTCGCTTTAAGGTAAGTAGATATGTTACTTTTAAAAGCTTTTATTTGCTTTTTTGTTCGTTTATCCAGGTTCAAAGATTGTAATTAATTTTTTAAGCATTTTCTGGTATGTTATATTATATTAATATGTAACTTTGGCGACAATGCAGTAATTTGATGCCGTGGAGCTGTTCTGATGATAGAGTCGGAAGGTGGCCAAAAGAACGTGTCAACTGTCTGATAGACGATTTGGCGCAGTGGTTAAGAGCTTAAGCCGCTCAGCCCACTGGATCGAATACTCGCGGGTTCGATTCCTGCACGGGACAAATCTTTATGTAATCTACATTTAGTTGTTCCGGTCTTAGTGTATGTGTATATGAATTTTTATATTTATAAATGCACTCACAACACAGGAATAGTGCCGTCGTGTTTTCGCTATAAAAGGTAATTATAAGTGCATAATTACTGCACTAAGTACTTTTCTTCAAAATCATTTGAGAGATCATTTGAGACTGCCTCGATGGTCTAGTGGCGAATGTGTTTGGCGATCACGAGGACCTGGAATCAAATTTTAGGTCGGACAAAAGTAGTATCAGTCCGGAGTCTGGAATTGCGCCCGGTATAGGGCAATAGGCTCGCCTCCTATCACATAGGACTTAACATCGATGACGAAAAGTGGGTACACAGTATATCACGGTCACCTCTGCTTCGGGAATAAGGGCGTGACGGTGTTTATTTTTATTTACTTTAAATGATTGGTGTAATAGCCGATGGAGCGCGACGGGAGCGCGACGGAAGCGCTCGGTTGGCAGTCGACAGCGCGGCGCACACGTCAGACTGCGGGAGCTACGTCGCACCAGCCGGGCGGCTGCCCGACACTAGCAACCCGCTCGCACGCTTATTGGCATCTCACTCCCCCCGTGCTTTGTTTGTATTCGCGTCGAGCGCGACAGCGGCTTGTTGTGACATTTGCCATCGCCCCGAGCGGGGCTGCGCTGTGAGGCGTCTCCCATACATTTCAGTACAATAAAACTCCTCAAACCGCGCCACGGTCGCGACGAACGGGACTGCGCTGTGTGGCGTCTCCGGTACATTTCAGTACATTACAACTCCCCAAGCCACGCCATCGTCGCGCTCCTGTCGCGCTGCGTCGACTATGTAGCGAAACCTTAATTATGGCAATAAGTATTTTTCTTCAGAATCGTTTGACAGGAACTATTCCACCACACATTATGTTAAAAGCGTCCACTGCTTGACAAAGGCATCTTTCAAATATGGCCACGACGACTGGCTACCTGCGGCCTTCAGCAGGTCATAGGTTCATCACATAGGAGGCCTGCCCACTCCTCGTCCACTACACATTATTTTCGCATTAATTCGTGTTTCGATTTACGCAGTCCATCAAAGCTGTCATAAGGCACGATTTATTCCGACTAATATTCCTTAGCCTAGAAAACTGCTCAGTTAATTTGGCTGATTCATTGTAACACGGTAAAAATATTCGAAACATGAATCACTCCTCATAATTATAAAACACAGAACTGTTCAACAAAATTCTGAAAAGAGGCCAATCGAATGAAAAGGAGTGACTGTTCCAGTAGTCATACTCGTGAACGGGTGCTGCTTGTGGGGACTGGTCCATCCGAAATCCTTTAGACACTTACTCTTTAGAAATAACATCATAAGTCTCATATTTCGATCTTAAGTCATCACACTGGAGCTAGATCTTAACTATTTAATTGTAACGATCATTGTACTCACACAATATGACAAAAAAAGAGTAAGAATATTAAATAAAACAGCCAGTCCGCTGCGTTTCTCGCCAGATCTGCTCAGTAGAGGTCGCGTTCCGGTGGTAGCTTAGTAGTTAAGTACCCGTGCAGGGTTTATACAAAATAAATTATTTGAGCTTAAGATTTAAAACAAATTAAGTTAAAAACTAGCCCGCTGAGTTTCTCGCCGGATCTTCTCAGTGGAGGCCGCGTTCCGATCTGGTGGTACATGTAAAAATGTAATAATTATAATTATGACGTTTGAAAGTGCTCTCGTATTGGCTTATTTTTTTATTTTTATTTTTAAAAACGTAGCCCCACACTAGGATTTATTCCTGTGTCGTGGGTGCGTTTACAAACATGAAAATTCACATACACAAATACCCAGACCGGAACAAATAATTGTGGATCACACAAAGATTTGTCCCGTGCGGGACTCGAACCCGCGACTATTAGGCGCAGTGGGCATAGCGGCTTAAGCTCTTAACCACTGCGCTAAATCGTCCGTCTTATACAATCTTTATTTTATATTGACACCCTAAACTTGAAATGTAAGCGGAAATAATTCTAATTGTAACTGACTTATGAAACCCAAAACAACCTGTAAAGGGATTTTGCATACCGAACCTACGCTACGAAAAATAATATAAAAAAAAATACACCGTCACGCCTATATTCCCCAGAGGGGGTGGCAGAGGTGTACTGAGTACACCCACGTTTCGCCGACGATGTTAGGTCCCATGTAGTAGGGGGCGAGCCTATTGCCATATATCGGGCACAATTCCAGACTCCGGACTCAAAAATAATAAATTAATAAAAAAATAATTGGTTTAAATTGACGACGGTTTCGTCTAGTTGTTTAAGATTAGACCTCTCGGCTCGATGGATTGAGTAGATATGAGCTAACATCTCCGTACAAGGACTAAGGTAATATAAAGACTTTGTGTGATTGAAGAATACTTATACTTGAAAGGGATCACTATTAGTGAAAAGGCCGTCCATTGTTACACTACCTTTCAATCTATTATCTTGTTTCTTTTTAGTTCCTTTTTGTACCTCTGGTCCAATAAGAGTGTTATCTTTCTAATACCTACGTACTTATTTGTATATTTTGTTGAGTCTGGATGTCTTAGCATATGAGTTTCTTTAAATACTTACATTTCTAGACTACTCGTATCTTACCATGACCAAATAGACCGAATCTTATCTGAAGGACAAGTCAAGAGTCTCCGTAACCTGCGAGCGTATGTGACGAACTATGAGAGTGGAGGAAGCCAGAGAGGTATATATGGAAAGAACCTGTTGGAACTCTGTACACTCTGCCTACCTTGCAAAGGATCTAGCGTGATGATGTAGATAGGTATAAATACTTACATCACGTGCCTCGCGCTCATGAGGTCCGGGGTTTAAGTCTAGTTTGGAGAGGGTTATCGGGATTTTCTTATAAAAAAAGATTTCCGTATTAGTCCGGAGCCTGGAATTATGCCCTGTAAGAAGTACCTCACCAATGACCTCATGAAAGTCGCCGATAGAAGGTGGATGCGTACACCATAAAGTCAGTCGTCGTGGTAGTATTTTTAAAGGAAAACGAAAAACATCCCCTGAAAGACAAAGGGGGAGGCCCCTTGATCCTTGAGGGGATGTTTTTCGGCTAATGATTATTCAGTTTTACCAAACACATTTGGGGCAAAGGCCTTCTCTCACAATTCGAGGTGAGAGAGATTAGGTCATACTCCACCACGCGGACCCAGCGCGGATTGGTGGAGGCAGGTTCGTGGCCACCTGCAGTTGGAACTTATCAAGCCGCCTTTAAGGCTATCAACTTGGCTTAACGACTACCGCATTAAGTGGTAGCCGGGACCAACGGCTTAACGTGCCTTCCGAAGCACGGAGACGCTCGAATATGAAAATGCCACAAACGGTCACCCATCTCGGGCCAACCTGGTCGATCGCTGTTTAACCTTGGTAATCAGTAAGAATACCGCGGTCGTACAGCGCTACGAGTGCCTAACAGCCTATAAGCACACCGGCACGCCTATATTCCCCAGAGGGGGTGGCAGAGGTGTACTGAGTACACCCACGTTTCGCCGACGATGTTAGGTCCCATGTAATAGGGGGCGAACCTATTGCCATATACCGGGAACAATTCCAGACTCCGGACTCGTACTAGGTTTTTCGTTAGAAAATCTACATTTGTCCGACCTAGGATTTGAACGCAGGACCTCGTGATCACAAAGCGATGCGCTTTGCCACTATACTAACGAGGCAGTTAACTAAGGCCAACCATTTCTATATCAACGAAGGCCCTTATTCGCTATAACCAAACGCGACGCATTACGATGACTTCATGAAATATCATGTAATGGTATTCTGTACGCCACTGGAGTACCATTAGCCGATCATTTCACGATGTTATCGGAACGCGGCGAGTTACGTATTTATTTGGCCATAGCTACGGAATTGGTAACAATAAAATACAAAAGTGGAATAACTCGCGATGGAGTTTTGGCGAGAAATCGAAGAGTGATGTCGTCAATTTGTTTTAATTTCCAAAACTTGTGTTATTTCGAATTATAATGTGTAATATTGGTGCAATATTAACCATTATGTGTTCTTATATGTACACGAATGAAGGTAATTGTAACAAAGTAATAAAGCGGGCCTTTTCGATTTCTCTCAAAACGGCCGAAACGTTTTCATACGAAATTTAGCGTCTGTATTACATACGCTGGTGCGTGCAGCCCTAAAGCATTTTGTGATAATATTCTTACATGTGTGGCGACAAGTTCACGAGGCTATACGACTTCTAGTGTCTTATTATAACGATTTCCATGCTCATAGCAAATAAGTGCTTGTACAAACATCCCCTCATTTCGAATTCAGCCCTCGTTCGGCACTTGTCAATTCTACGCCTTTGAACTGATTCGAAAATGCAAATACGACTTTAAGTCTAGCTAAAATATGTGAATACAGATTGAAAAGTTATGAAAGTTATCTGTTTGGTAATATATTTATTTTTTGTATCTAAATAATTAAAATTGAGGTGTCTGTTTGTAATGTCAGTATAACCGATTTTACTAACTGCATATGAAAGTATATACGGTACTTATAACAAAAAAAATACTGTCTGTCAGTCTGTCTGTTTGTGCCGATCTCCAAAACGCCTGGACCGATTGACGGGACTTTCACTGGCAGATAGCTGATGTTATAAGGAGTAATTTAGGCTACTTTTATTTTCGAAAAGGAATTAGGATTACACGGAAAATAATAATACCTATGAACTCGTGGCGCTGTGCAAGCGGTGTTTGCCTATAAGTAATTTTTACACTTAGTTCTTATTTAACACATGTTTTTTCTACTGTCCCAATAGTGTAAACAATTGTTGGTGAACCTAATAAAGAAAATAAAATAAAAAAATAACTCCAATATATATATACAAGATGTAACATAATAAACGTAAGACCTCTGCCACCCCGATTAGAGAATTGCTTCATAAAGTCAAAACAAAAACCAAATTATCAAATTTTAATTTTTTTACCCTTTTTTTAAGCACTTTTATACCCCAATTAACAATGAAACTTGTACATGTATGTGTGAGTTTTGAGAAATACGTTTTAGGAATGTGTTTGGAATCTTCTTCTTGCTATGAATCAAGAATAAATTTAATTTTTTATAGCGCACTGAAGGAGTAAAGGCATTTTTTGCAAATTTGAAAAAAATGTAAAATACATTAAAAATTGTTGGAATCGATTCAGTTACCGATTTAGAACAAACTACTTTCAGGTCTTGCGTTTATTATGTTACACCTTGTATATATATACTATAACAATAAATAACTCTATAATAGGCGTTATTTTTAACTCTACCAACTGAAGAAACATTTTTTGGTAAATTCCATGCGGATAAAGTCGCTCGTAATAGCTACTAGAATAAAATAACATATGAGAGGAGCATTATATGAACCCTACCGCACCGCACTGAGTCCGCGTGTGGATATGATCTCTCTCAACTCGATTTGTGACTTCACTCAATCAATTTTTCAAGCACTCGCTGGCGTCCTATTGGTACTTACAATTTTGGTGGCAATGCAATAATATGACTCCACTATGCCACCATAGAGCTGGTCTGATATTTCAGCCGGAGGGTAGTGATAAAATAACTAAATAATTTACTATCTCAGTCATGTTTTCGCCATAAAATCTTGTTTTATAAAGAGTTTTTCATCTGTCTTTAGCGATCCCTACATATCGCTACAAAGCTGTGACTAGCTACCCACAGATGGCGCCGAATATAAAATCGACAACAATTCTCCATACACGTCTAAAACGCGATATGAGAGTTCGCACGATGCGTAACATATATAACACCCCCGACAGTCCGGTCTCGGTCTCGAACCTATTCGCGCCTGTATTATAAAAGGCGACAACCCGATACTTCGCGAACGCTAATCGTAGCCGCCGCCAACTACGAACCTAACCCCACCCGCTACCGCAGCCTGCGACATGTTCTTACCGATCCCCCTGATGCTCTTACATCCCTTCTTTCCGCTCCGGATACGGACGACGACGAAGTCGTAGAACCCCTAGCCTGCCGACCGATGCGCTTACACCCCCTCTCCCCATAGCAACAGCCCAAGTCGAGGCCGTTCCTCCTTGAGGCGCCTCGAGTTTGTTGGCCCTCTGGCTCGAGCGTAGTGGTTGCACGCTCGCCTTTAAGTCCGGTGAAGCTGTAAAGGCCTCGCGGCCAACAGCGTCAACAACAACTCTTGGGGGAGAGGCAGGCCCCGCCAGACACAACACCCGTCTGGCTGGAAGATCTTCTCTTCTGGAAAATCCTTCTACAATGTTTATGAAACATATCAATCAATATCATAACGGCAGATTACTTGCGAAAACTTTTACGTGGTTTTATTTACCTTATAACGGAAGCTAGGTATACTGATCTAAGCTACAGACAGCGGATCTAATTTCCGATATAACGGCGTCGAAGCTTCGGAATATTGGAAACAGTTCGGCTATTTGAAATGCGGCCACGGAGTTGTGAAGCAAATTGAGACTGCATAGTCAGGGTTAAGGGTCAGTTGTATTATTAAACCCGGTAGCTTTATAATAATATCAGTCTATACTGCCCACTGCGGGGCAAAGGCCTTCTCTCACAAATCGAGATGAGAGAGATTAGGTCATACTCCACCACGCGGACCCAGTGCGGATTGGTGGAGGCAGGTTTGTGGCCATCTGCTGTTGGAACTTATCAAGCCGCCTTTAAGGCTTCCAACTCGGCTCAACGACTACCGCATTAAGTGGTAGCCGGGACCAACGGTTTAACGTGCCTTTCGAAGCACGGAGACGCTCGAATATGAAAATGCCACAAAGGGTCACCCATCTCGGGCCAACCAAGTCGAACGCTGCTTAACCTTGGTAATCAGTAAGAATACCGCGGTCTTACAGCGCTACGAGTGCCTAGCTTTTGACCTAGAAAGAAATTGAGTTGAGGAGTGACAGTAACGTCGAGAACTTAAAAATAAACACCGTCACGCCTATATCAAAAATCAAAAATTGACCGCGATAAATCCGAAAAATTGTTTTATTTCATAAAATGAAATAGTTAAATATCTGCCACGCCAGTTTCTCCCCTAAGCGGTACGTAGGAGTGTATGTAGAAAATCAAAATTATATCCCTTTATAAAAGATACTAAGATGTCATTTTCGGTAGATTACAGTCTTCAGATTACAAAAAAAGTTGGACTGTCTCGTTGGTCTAGTAGCAAAGCGCATCGTTTTGTGATCACGAGGTCCTGAGTAAAAATCCTAGGTCGGGCAAATGTAGCTTTTCTTAAGAAAACTTCCCAGTACGAGTCCGGAGTCTGGAATTGTGCCCGGTATATGTCAATAGGCTCGCTTCCTATTACATGGGACCTAACATCGTCGGCGAAACGTGGGTGTACTCAATACACCTCTGCCACCCCCGCTTAGGGAATATAGGCGTGACGGTGTCTTCAGATTAGGTCTTTGTGATTACAATTCGAGTATTTTTATAATTATTATTATTATGTATATATTTATTCAGTATAATTTCTTATATAATATATATAAAAATATAAAATACAAATATTCTTATATATATTGTATAAAAAAAAATGTGCTCCACCGACAGCAAGGTCTACGACCCAAGCTACCGGCGGTCAGGGCTCCAAAGAAAGGAACCTCCTCACAATGCGCGCCGTGTCCAACATTACTGCCTTCTGTATCAGGCCCTTCACCCAACTGCCTAGCGAGAGCTTCTCAAGGTGTTTATCGAAGCTCTTCGCTATAAGGCCGTTGACTGAAACGATCATCGGAATAATGATAGTTGAATCAACATTCCACATGGCGGTAACCTCATGGGCCAGGTCCAAATATTTAGATAATTTTTCTTTTTCGGCCTTCACAAGGTCATCATGCAGAATGGTGACATCAACTAGCATTACACGACGCATCGATCGATCTATTATCACGATATCAGGTTTATTGGCTACAATAGTCCTATCCGTGATAACAGATCGATCCCAGTAGAGCGTGATATGACCACTTTCGAGAACTGGAAGAGGCTGGTACTGGTAGTACGGTACTTCAGAGTCCACAAGGCCATATTTAAGAGCAAGTTGCTGATGGATAATCCTAGCCACTTGGTTGTGTCTGTGCAAGTACTCTCCGTTAGCAAGACGAGAACAACCGGAAACTACATGTCTAATAGACTCACCGGGACGGTGGCATGCCCGACAAATGTCAACCGTGCCGTCCTTTAGGATGTGCTTCCGGTAGTTGTTCGTCATGATAACTTCGTCCATAATTGCAAAGACAAAGCCTTCAGTTTCCCCAAAAAGGTTGCTGAAGCGGAGCCAGGTCACGGAAGCGAGCTGGTCCACATCAAGCCCTGTAAGAGCCCGATAGAACCGTCCGTGTAGCTCCTTGCCCTTCCATATGGCTGTGCGGTCCGAAGTACTTAATACCTGGGGCCTTCGCCAGTTCCCGTTTGCCAAGGAAAGCGGAGTTAGGCCTCTATCGATTGCGGCAACATCTCGATACATCACCACGGATACACTCAAAAAGTACTGTCTGAGATTGCACACCTCGCGGTTGTGTAGTGTCTTAGCGTTTAAAAACCCACGACCACCGCACTTCCGCGGGATGTACAACCTCATAACAGACGACCGCGGGTGATGCATACGATACGCTGTCAGCAATCGACGGACCTTTCTATCCAGGGCATCCAGTTCAGACTGAGTCCACCTTAGTATACCAAAAGAGTATGTAAGAACAGGCATGACCCAACCATTGAAAGCTCGGACCTTATTTCCACCTGATAGAAGGCTTTTTAACACTTTTATCAGGCGGGCAAAGAACCGATCCCTCAGTGATTGTTTCATATCCTGTTCAGCTATACTTAAGGCTTGTGACATACCAAGATACTTGTAGGAATCCATTTCAGAGAGAGACCTGAGGGATATATCTTCAGAGAGCTGTAGATTAAAAGAATCTTCAACTCTCCCTCTTTGTACATGGATGACCGCACACTTGTCTACTCCAAACTCCATTCCGATGTCGTTGCTAAAATTGCCGGTTATTTTGAGCAACTCCATCAGGTCTGTTTTCTTCGAAGCGTACAACTTGAGGTCATCCATGTACAGTAGATGAGATATAGGCTCACTCTCCCTCCGCAAATGGTAACCTAGCTTTGAATCCTTAAGTATAGCACTTAATGGATTCAAAGCTAAGCAGAACCACAACGGACTCAAACTGTCGCCCTGAAAGATACCCCTGCTTATCTTTATCAAGTCCGACGAACCAGAAACACACAGATATATCCCATAACACAGATTTACTCTAGCTTGGGAGACAGAAGACTCTCAATTTAGTACCATATCAGCCTTAATAGTATTGTTTTGTTAATAGTATTGTTTTGCTAATTGTATCGTTGATTCTTTTCTTTTATATACTATCCTTTTTATAACGAAATAATCTTATGTAACTTTGTTTACTTGGTTTATACTTTACGGCAAGAAATAAAGAATTATTATTATTATTAGAAAGGCCACCACATCCTGGGTGACGAAGAACTGTGGTCCACTGCCTCATACACGAACCGAGGAAAGAGCATAGCGCCGGGTGTACTCTGTACAGCTCTAGCACCCTCCCCAGCCATGTATGAGGCACCGAATCATAGGCCTTCTTATAGTCAATCCAGGCCATGGAGACATTCTTTCTGGATCGTCGTACCTGTTGGCAAATGGCAATATCAATGAGGAGTAAATCCTTTGTACCCCGGGACCCCCCCTTACAGCCATTCTGAGTAGGCGATAGAATATGCTGTGCCTTAAGGTGATTATTGATTTTTATTCTCAGAATGGATGTAAGGAGTTTATAGACCGTAGGTAGACATGTAATCGGTCTATAATTTTTAGGTTCCGAAGTACTGCCAGATTTGTAAATCAAGTGAGTGACACCCGATGTCATAAAGCTAGGAAGCGATCCCAATTGAAGAGCTTCTTGGAATTGAGTCGCTAGACGAGAATGTGAGCCCTGGAGCCTCTTTAGCCAGAATGCGTGCAGTCCATCCGGCCCCGGACTTTTCCAGTTCGGCGCCGCACGAACCGCACAGGCCAGATCTTCACGGCTTATGACTACGGGTTATTATTATTATTTTATCAACTTAGCTGTCACTTTTTAACCGACTTCTAAAAAGGGGTAGGTTCACAATTCGACTGTATGTTTTTTTTGTATGTATGTTACGCGATCATTCCGCCAATTATGAATCGATTTTGATGATTCTTTTTGCATTGGGGTCAGTATAGTTTTGAGGTGGTCCCATTTTAATGAAATCGGTATTGAACTTTGGACTTTGAAGATACATCACGGGACTCCTTAACGGCGAACAGCACGGATGTATAGATTCCGTTATTATGGTTATTATATCAATTCTGCAGGTATCTTGCTGTACAACTCAGCAAAATAATATAATATAGGTATATAAATATTAGTAAATAATTCACTTGTCACTTAAAATTGTTAAATAAAAATCTATCTATCTATCTATCTCTATCTATCTATAACCTCACGCCAGATCCCTTGCGGGGTAGGCAGAGAGTACAGAGTTCCAACAGGTTCTTTCCTTACATACCTCTCTGGCTTCCTCGACTCTCATAGTTCGTCTCATACACGCTCGCCGGTTACGGAGACTCTTGACTTTTCCATCAGATAAGACTCGGTTGATTTGGTCGTGGTTTAAATAAAAATCTTTTTTAAATACAATAAAACCGACTTCAATAAGCAAAAAATAAATATTTGAAGGCGGTGCCAAGTAACCGACTGCACTAACCGGTATTTACGATAAAGATATTTTGGCCCGAGTATAACATTGCCAGGGGATCGCTAGTGTGATAGGGTTATCATTTTGTAAAATTTGCCTTCTAGGGAAATATTTGTACAGGTGGGTAACTAATAAAAAAATAGAACTTGGTTGAATTTAATAGCAAACGGTAACTCTGCGACTCTCATGAAGTCACATTTCGCTTGATGACAGCGTTAGTTCGAATTTTGGCCGCGGGCCAAAGGATGACTGCCACTGCGGGCCAGAATATTGACTTACTGCCCAAAGAAACAAAGATTTTCAACTTTTCATAAGACAAACAATATAACAAAAAACTCCCAATCCACTACGTGGAACCAGTGCGGCACGGTAGAGGCAGATTGCTGGTGGAACTTATCAAGCTACCTATAAGGTTTCCAACTTTTTTTTCCTGGGGAAAATCTTGCGTAGGACTTTCGCAAGCATCGGAGGAAGGTCGCGGGGCGTGTCGGATTCCTACCGACTAAAAATCCCAGGGTGGCCGACATCACCACTTTTGAGGGGCTCCGGGATCTCCGTACGGGACGCACCAGTGCCCCTCTTGTGCCGCGCTCTGAAGAGCCGGCCATCGATGGGGAGACTTGATGACACGCTCCCCCCTGCAAGGTTTCCAACTTGGTTTAACAAATCTTCGCAACGGTTTTTTCTGACTTCTAGCTGCCTCTATCATATAGGGTAGCCAGCGTTTCAAACTTTTCTTCCTCTCTCATAAACGGACGCATCAGTGGATAAGGGCTTCGTCGCTCCGCCCACGGTGTGTCAAATAGTCGCAATTTCGATTCCCGCATGGGACAAATCTTTGTGTTACAATTATTTATTTCTGTCTGGGTATTTGTGTATGTGAATATTCATGTTTGTAAAAGAATGCTACGTGGGGCGACGTTTAAAAAAAAGTTTTTCCATACACGCTAGCTAGTTATGGGGACTTTTTACTTGCCCTTTAGACAAGACACGGTCTATTCAGAATCCATTCGATGCGAATAACTTTTCAATATACCACCTAGTTATCCGAATACGCTAGTATAACAGAAAACTAAGTCGAAGAAAATATAAGCAATTTCTTGCAAATTTTCACCCGGTGCAAAAGTTTCCTTCTTCACTTTTAGCCTTAGATCGACTTCGTGACTGCATCAATTCTGCATTTTGGTGACTTTCTGTGTAGACATTGATACTTTATAGCTGGAGAAGTCGCATTTACCCAAAAAGTGTTTTCATAGCGTAGCAACGGTCTGCGACAGTAGGGCCGTATGGATATACAGTCCCATTGGAATATGTACGGGATGTATGTAAAAATATATTATACCTGGTTTATACACTGCTACAGTGCTTGCCTAGTGGTAAGACCGCTGGACTGCAAAATCAGAGGTCTCGGGTTCAAACCCAGGTACGCTCTTTTCAAAAGCATGTGCGTATTAAAAATTAACTATCACTTGCTTTAACGGTGAACGAAAACATGGTGAGAAAACCTACCTGCCTTGTAGTTTCTGGAAGTTGTGTGAAGGTCACCAACCCACACTGAGCCAGCGTGGTGGACAATGGCCTAAACCCTCTTAGTTTAGGAGAAGGCCCGTGCCAACGGTGGGGCAGTCTTTTATCAGGGCTAATGTTACATACACTGCTACTGCGCAGCGTCGACTGCTCACATGCTCCCTTCGCACTTCAAGAATCGCTCTGAATTTCTCTTATGTTTGCGAAAAACGTCTTGACGTCAGATTTTCTTTTCCCCAAAACCAAATTGTTTTCATAAAAAATCTCCAAGGTAATTTTTATAATAGCTTTCCCATGGTTTTTCTGATACACCACCCTCGCATTTTATATATTTCTTTAATTTCTAGAGAAATGTTATTTTTCCATAATAACATTTCCATAGCAGTCATAGCCTAGTGATTAGACCGTTGGACTGCAAAGTCAAAGATCTCGGGTTCAAAACCAGGCACGCACCTCTGTCTTTTCGAAAGCATGTGCTTATTAAAAATTAATTATCACTTGCTTTAACGGCGAAGGGAAACATCGTGAAACCTGCATGCCTAAGAGTTTCTCATAGGTGTGTGAAGTTCGCCAACCCGCACTGGGCTAGCGTGGTAAACTATGGCCTAAACCCTCTCAGTTTGAGAGGAGGCCCGTGCCCAACAGTGGGACAGTTTTTTAACAGGGCTTATATTATATTATTATATACATTTTCCCCATCATCCCAAAAAGATTTCTACACCGGCCACACTGGCCTGTAAGTCTTTTGACTCCTGCTCAAAAACCCGCCAACGAAGGAAACGCCCGACAGTGGTAGTGTAGTAAGGGAAGTAGAGCATAAGTGGCGCCTTTTGTACGACTAACTTCCCTCACTTCACGCGTGTGTACATTGGATATAATAAAAATAATCGAAACATGTTTTCAGCCGTTTACTTAATGAAGTAAAAGGCTGAAAACATGTTTCGATTGATTGATTGATCTTCTATCATATGTCCAATTAGACACATGAAAGAAGATGTTCTAAACACGATGTAAATTCAAAGGTATCTTTTGCCTACACTTTTTGCAAAAATAAGATGTTAAAGGATTTCGAAAATGTTACAAAAATCTAATATTGCGAATTTTTTTCTTAAAAAAGGACATAGAGCAAGTAGTTTATAGTCTTTTTAATCGCCTCTTATGATTCCTACTAGATAAGAAATAAAAAAAAAGAACAGACAATTTATTTTCAAACGAGTAGGTACGATACAAACATAGGTAATTATGTACTTTACATGACCTCGCTACAAAAATGGTTCCTGCATAAAGCTGGTTACTTAAGCAACCAGCGCTGGTCTTCCGTTGAGGCGTTTGGTGACGTCACGGACGTTAACAAAAAATGAGAAAAAATATGAAATCAAATTGGGTACATGAAAAATTATAAAAACAAAATCTTACAAAGTAAGAACAAGTTTTTGTTATTATGACAAGGGGTTTGTACTAAACAAACCCCTTGTCATAATAAAAAAAGAGAAAAAAATTTGAATGCTGAAGTGACAGCACAGTGGGAGTTTTGGCGGGAAGTCGAAGAGTGATGTTGTCAATTTGTTTTAATTTCCAAATTTGTGTTATTTCGACTAATAATGTGTAATGTTGGTGAAATATTAACCATTATGTGTTCTTATATGTGCATGAGTGAAGTTAATTGTAACAAAGTGATAAAACGTGCCTTTTTGACTTCCCTAAAAACGGCCGTTGCAATAGGTATGTAAAGTATCCACCGCTTTACTATCCAGGGTGGGGTACTTCCATTAATTTCATTATCATCATTGTCATCAAATTCATCGGGGAGTCGAATTAATTTAAACAAACACGATTATATATCTCACTGGACACTAGCAAAATACCCTTATAATTAGTGTGAAGCCATAACTTGAAGAAGAAGAAGAAGAAGACAGCACAGTGACAGTGGCATAACGGACAATATCTGTGTTCAACGGTGACATTCTATGTTTCTAAGTTTGATCGAGAGGCGTTATCTTACGAACTAATAAACGTAAATACTAATGAAATCATACTGCATTAGTGCTGATAATTAAGTTCCAGTATTCCCATTTATACAGAAACCAAGTTATCTAACAACTACTCTTAAAGGAGCACAGAGTAGTATCAAATTAAATTGGCAAGTCGCTACTGTTCAGTGCACGTCGGACGCGCAATAACAAAGTTTGTCGGCCGGCCGACACTTATTGCAAACTGACCGACAGAGAGATGCGACAGGACAAATTTATTACTGTACATTTAGGACAAATTTCCAACTCTATTTTTAAAGGACTCACTGCATCGTAGTCCTAGTAACATAGTACCTTTAGCCAAGTGAACTTTCTACTGTCATTAAAGTAAATAATACTAATGTATAAAACTATCTACTATATATCAGTCAAGTCTTTGCAAGCGGCGAGCATATATGACATGATCTATGAGAGTGAAGCAAGCCAGAAAGGTCTGTGAAAGAACCTATTGGAACTTTGCGCTTCCATGGCTACCACGCAAGGGTTCAGGCATGATTACATAAATAGATAGAGATAATTATACTACATAAGTGATGATAACTAACGTCTAATTCCCAGTTATTGAGAGATCAAGTCATCTAGCGACTGCTCTCAAAAGAACAGAAATAAGTATCAAATTAAATTGACAAGTCGCTACTGTTCATTGCAAATTGGACGCGCAATAGTGAAGTTTGTCAGCCGCCGACACTTATTGCAAACTGACCGACGGACCGATGCGACGCGACGGGACGAATTTATTACTGAAGCCTTGGCACGAACACTTTGACGTTAGCTATCCCTTTCACACTACAAATTTACTAAATAAATATGAACGTGACAACATGCTTTCTCGGTGCTTTGTGCTGTTTCTGTACATTTTGAACACAAATTACCAACTCTGTTTTTGAAGGACTGGCTGGCTCGTTGATTTATAGAACAATACCTGCACCAAATGGGATTTATACAGTCTTTAAAGTGTATGTTCAATTGACATTTCAGTGGATTATTTCTCTTAACTTACAAACAACTTAAACTATCAGAGATTAAATCTTATTTCTCAACTTAAAATCAACTGCGGATAGTTGTTTTGTATTCTCTTGGAATTCACAGAAGGCATAATAGTCGGAGTCTTTTATCTACACCATCACGCCAGATCCCTTACGGGGCAGGCAGAGAGTCCCTACAGAGTTCTTATAGGTTAATAATTCTACACTACTTAAAATTGAGTATGGTCTTTTTTAGTCGATATTATTGCTAATACTTATTTGAGGTTAAGTCAGAATAACCCACGGGAATAACATGAGTTGATCCGAAGAATACCCTACTACGTGGTGGATATGTATACAAGTTGTATCTATACTAATATTAGAAAGGGGATAGATATGTATTTTTGTATGTTTGTAACGAATAAATTCAAAAACTACTAGACCGATTTCAAAAATTCTTTCACCATAAGGAACCTTCCTTACCCAGAAGTAACATAGGTTATCTAACCATTATCTAATAGACCCGGTAGGTGGTGCTGTTGTCGACCGGGTACGAAGTTCTGGAAAACCGCTAGTCGTAAATAACGCAACATCTCAGACACCCCATTTAGATAATTGCTTCACAAATTCCATATGAAAATCAAATTTCTAAAATATAAAGTTTTTCTATCCTTTTTTTACAACAATTTAACAATGAAACTTGTATGTGAATGTGTGCGTATTGAGAAATCTCTACACTAATAATAATAATAATATAATTTCTTTATTCGAGTGACCAGAACTCATCATGTTAGTAAAACTTAACCTATGTTAGTATTCCTATCCTATAACCTCACGCCAGATCCCTTGCGGGGTAGGCAGAGAGTACAGAGTTCAGTACATGTTAGTATTCCGTCGTACAAAATATTCGATTCAATACTACGCCATCCCGTGCGAGATGGCGCAGGAGTGATTCACATAAAGACAGTCCAGCCTGCTGGAAATCATATTCAGCAAGCTGTTTGAGCTGCTCCACGCCCTTGCGCACCAGAGATGCACACCTCTTCCGCATTGTGGTGTAGAAGCAATCTACATTGGCATCTGCGAACATCCCTGACGCGCTACAGAATCGGGGCAGTCCAACTAGTACTCTGAACGCATTAGTGTACTGAACATTATTGTACTAAACTAATATAATAAAGAGGAAAAATTTGTATTTTTGTATGTTTCTAACGAATAAACTCAAAAACTACTGGACCGTTTTTAATGATTCTTTCACCATTAGAAAGCTATATTATGCAGAAATAACGTAGGTGATAAAACATAGATCCGGTAGGTGGCGCTGTTTTCGCCAGGGTATGAAGTGGCGGTATACTGCTAGTGTAAAATATGAAGGAAACTGAATACCTGGTCAAGAGATTATCAAAAGCAAAATAATAAAATGGAGCCACCTCGGATTATACCGAATGTAACTCAAATAGCATCATAAGGAAAATATCGAAGAATAAACATACATAAAAAATATATATACCTGTAGACAAACATATAGCCTCCTCCTTTTTGAAGTCGGTTAAAAACTAGCTTTAATAAAATGACGTTATCAGATTATCTTGACAAATTTCGGATTATCTTGACGATAAAACTGTTTAGGATTGAGCAGGTCCTCAATTAGCAACGTTAAACAATGCTGTATAATTTTGATAAAGAAAACAAAGAGTTGATCAGAAAGGCCAAACAAATTAAGTTAAAAGACTACCTCGCCGAGTTTCTCGTGGAGGCCGCGTTCCGATTCAGTGGTAGATGTAAAAAAAAATAGCAATGTTGACAAACGTCAACATTGCTATTTTTTTGTACATCTACCACTGACATCTACATCTACAACAGCTCTTACAAACGGAAGAGCTGTTGTATTTGCCAAAACAAATAAACAATTTTTGACTTTGACGTATGTCTTACTGGCCTCGGATCTTGGCCCATAATATTGAGTTCGAATATTGTGGGGTGTGACCGGAATGCAACCCTTCCCTGGCAACCCTCCAACCAACGATATAGGTTTTCGAACCGTGAAATTCGATTTATTTGAGATTTATGATCCGGATATGAGGTTATATTTAAATAGAAATAGCGGGTGTTGAAGGCGTTTGTAACGATGTGCGACTGCGGTGTTCTAGCGATGACCAAGGTTGAGCAGAGTATGGAGCGGTCGGTCTGAGATGGGTGACCGTTTGTGGCATTTTCATATTCCAGGTATCCGTGCTTGAACAGGCACGTTAGGCGTTGGTCAAACTTAAACTCAAATAATTTATTTGGTATAAGCCCTGCCAAATACTCAATTTACATTTTTTTTCCTTTTTGGCTATCTATGTCATCACGCCAGATCCCTTGCGCGGTCCAGATCCCATTTTTATAATCTAATTTTTCTACTAATCTACCACCGGATCGGAACGCGGCCTTCACTGAGAAGATCCGAAACTCAACGGGTTTGCCTTTTTTATTTACTTCTCTTTCTCTTTTTTCTCTTTTTTAATCATATTGTGTGGATACTATGTTTAGATTACAATTAAATAGTTTACGATCTAGCTCCAGTATGATGCCTTACGAGATATGAATCTAATGATGTTATCTGTAAAGAGTGTCTAAAGGAGTCCAGATGGACCAGTCCCCACAAGCAGCACCCGTTCACGAGTATGATGCTCGTACAGCCTTAACTCTCCTCGACCATATTAGAGGGAAGGGACTGACCCGCGCCGAACAGCCACCGCAAGCAAAGACATTATAATGAGCATGATCAAACCAGAACCCTAAAGACGGTAGCCAGATGGTATTTACAAAGCTGTAGCAGGTCCTGGTTAACACTTAATGCAGGCGGCTTGGGAACATCCAACAGCAGGCAGCGACAAGCCTGCCTCCACCAATCTGCACTGGGTCCGAGTGGTGGAGTGGAGTGGAGTGGTCATTCTCTCTCACGTCGATTTGTAGGAGAAGGCCTTTGCCCAGCATTGAAACAGTTAAAAAAATTGACAGCATCACGGCTATATTCACCAAGCGGGATTGATAGAGGTGTACGGCGTATCTCACATATAGGCACTTAATAACGACAAGAACATTTTGGTTTGGGTATTTTATGTAAATCGGGTCGCACAGTCGTCCAGTCGTCCAAGTCGATTGCAGATGCCACGATTTATCGATTTATCGATTTGCCACGTCGCACGCGCCATTCTGCCTGGGCACACCTTGGATTGACATTGATTGACAGCAAAACGAAACAGTGCTGCCAATTATCAAATAATTAAAAACTACAAAATGTCCACAAACAAAAAATATATATTTTTTTAAAGATTTTTTGAAAGATTACGTTTCCACAGCGCAAAATTTTAATTTTAGTTTGTTAACCCCTCGTTTGCTCGAGCGCTTTTTATATATATGCCTCACTAGTTTTAGACTTTAATACATATATCTGAAAGAGACCGCCCGTGATGTTACCGAAATATGGCGCTGCCGGAAGATCAGCGCTGCAGCATAATACAGCTGCGGCAATAGCTGAGGCAGGGACCAATTTTGGGTCTCACACAATCACTGCTTTGCATTTCTAATTTTTTTATTGTTACTCTTTGTCATGTTAATAACATTTGTTACTGATTTCGTTCTTTTGTGTTTAGTTGTGTGAGCACAAAATAAATTATTTTTCTTTCTTTCTTACTGTGTACACCCACTTTTTAACCGACTTCAAAAAGGAGGAGGTTCTATGTTCGGTTGTATGTATGCTTTTTTTTATGTATGTTCAGCGATATTTCCGTCATTTGTGGACCGGTTTTGATATATTTTTTTTGCATTGGGTTCAGTATATCTCCAAGGTGGTCCCATATTAATTTTATTGACATTGGACCTTGGACTTAGAAGATACACCAGGGAACTCCTTAACGACAAACAATAGGCATGTGTAAATTGAGATATTATGGGTATTACGTCAATCCTATAGGTACCCTACTATAGAATAATTCACTGGTCACTTAAAAATGTAAAATAAAAATCTTTTATAAAAAAAGGTAAACCGCCTTCAAAAAGCAAAAAAATAAATATTTGAAGTCAGTGCCAAGTAACCGACTGCACCGACCAGCACCGACTTCAAATATTTATTTTTTTGCTTTTTGAAGTCGGTTTACCTTTTTTTATAAAAGATTTTTTCTTCAACGATGATAAAGTCCCAGGTATGGAAGCGAAGCTATTGCCTTTCCATCGAGCAGCATGCCAGATTTCGGACTGATGCAATATTTTTTTAATTGAAAAGAACCTGTTTGCACACTGATCTGGCGTCTATATCAATAGATAAAGAAAAATTACATTTTTAACGACCAAGGTTTCAGAATCAAGAACCTCATAATTTATTCGCGCATTATTTGCTACTAGAACATCTGCTACAGATAAGCTGAGAGACCCAGAGATATCTGATATCGCCATATCATTGTAAAACAGACTTAAAAAAAAAAACACGCAGCCAAGGTGTACGGTAAAATTATTGAACGGAGAATGCGCGTGAAGTCCGATGGAATGTTGTGCGAGGCACAAGGGGGTTTCAGGTCTTGAAGAGGATGTTCGGATCAAGTCTTCTCACTCCGCAACATCGTAGAGAAGCATCTGGCAGTGGGGCGGAAGGTTTTCTGCGGTTTTGTAGACCTGGAGAAGGCATTTGACAGAGTTGTGCGAAAGAGACTTTGGGACATTTTGCCAGAGTATGGTATAGATGGCACTCTGTTGCGAGCCGTCCAATCCACTTATGTGGACTGCAAGGCATGCGTACGGGTGGGTGGTAACAGGTCATCCTGGTTGGACGTTAAAATCGGCGTCAAGCAGGGTTGCGTGTTGTCCGCTAGACTGTTTATAATATATCTGGACAAAAGTCTTCAAAGACTGAAAGCGATGAATGAAGGTGTACAAATGGGTGACTTAGTGGTAAACCATCTACTTTATGCAGATGACGCGGCTTTAATAGCGCCAACAGCCACTGATCTGCAAACACTAGTCACAGTTATGAAAGACGACTGCATGATCAATGGCTTACACTTGAATGTGAAGAAAACCAAAATTATGGTCTTTGAAAGGGAAGAAACCAGAACGAATGTAAGGATTGTGGTTGGTAACGATGTGCTGGAGCAAGTGAATGAGTTTGTATATCTTGGATGCGCCTTCAGTAAGGATGGGAAATACACCGCTGACATAGAGAGAAGAGAGAGTGCAGGGAACAGAGTGAATGGTGCGATGGGAAAGCTACTCGGGAGCCGGCACTTAAGCCATAAGGCGCAGCTGGCCATACATAACGGAGTTCTTGTCCCAACGCTGTTATATGGTAGCGAGAGCTGGGTATGTAAGAAGGAGAATGAAAGTAGGATAAATGCGGTAGAAATGCGAGCTCTGCGGAAGATGTGCGGAGTGAAGCTGACCGACCGCATTAGCAACAGCATAGTAAGACAGCGAGTAGGTATGAAAGATAGTATCGGTGTAAAGATGAGAAAGGGCATGCTCCGTTGGTTCGGGCATATAGAAAGAATGCCAGAGGAAAGAATGACAAAACAGATATACAATGTGAAAGTGGAAGGATGCAGGTACCGGGTAAGACCTAGACTATCTTACCACGACCAAATAAACCGAGTCTTATCTGATGGAAAAGTCAAGAGTCTCCGTAACCGGCGAGCGTGTATGAGACGAACTATGAGAGTCGAGGAAGCCAGAGAGGTATGTAAGGAAAGAACCTGTTGGAACTCTGTACTCTCTGCCTACCCCGCAAGGGATCTGGCGTGAGGTTATAGATAGATAGATAGATAGAAAAAAAAACAGTGTCACTCCTATATTCCCCAGAGGGGGTGGCAGAGATGTACTGAGTACACCCACATTTCGCCGACGATCTTAGGTCCCATGTAATAGGGGGCGAGCCTATTACCATACATCGGGCACAATTCCAGACTCCGGACTCATTCTAGGAATTTTTCGTTAGAAAAACTACACTTGTCCGACCTAGAATTTGAACCCAGGACCTCGTGATCACAAAGCGATGCGCTTTGCCACCAGATCAACGAGGCTGTAACAGACTTAAATTAAGTAATTATGCGGTAAACCTAACGAGGTCAATTAATCACCGATTCCTTAATAAGAACTCGGGTATAAATTAGTTATCTAATTACCTCTCTCCCCCGATTTTACCCTAAGATTGTTAACTTAATACAATTTTATCGTTTATATCTATGGAGTTTTAACGTCATGATAATGGGACAACGGTTATAAAAATAAGTAAGATTGTTACCTCTGTATTTCCCAGGGGCAGTGTTGGGCATTATTCAATCATTTTTTTTTAACTGTACCTTTAATTAAAAATGATAATATTAGCCCTGTTAAGAAACTGTCCCACCGTTGGGCACGGGCCTCCTCTCAAACTGAGAGGGTTTAGGCCATAGTCCACCACGCTGGCCCAGTGCGGGTTGGCGAACTTCACACAGCACACTTTGCACAGCAGCACGCTGTTAAAGCAAGTGATAATTAATTTTTAATACGCACATGCTTTCGAAAAGACAGAGGTGCCTGCCTGGGTTTGAACCCTGGGGTTGAACTTTGCAGTCCAACGGCCTAACCACTAGGCTATCACTGCTTTTAATAAGAATAAGAATTAAGAATATAATAATATTGCAGAAAGTTTTTAGAAAACCTGACCAACTCTTAGAGTAAGCATATCTTTTACCATCCTCGAATATAGTTTAAAGTAGACTAATCGGCAAATAAAGTTGCCAGTAAGTCTGTATACAAATTTCACCATCTCCATCTAGCCCTATCCGACGTTGGATAGGGCTAGTGTGAAGCCGGGACGGGTCGTTAGTGTTATGATAAATACCGTCACGCCTATATTCCAAAAGCAGAGGCGGCAGAGGTGTACTCTGTGCGTCCAATTGTCACCGAGAATGTTAGGTCCCATATAAAAGGAGGCGAGCTTGTCGCCATATATCGGGCACAACTCCAAATGCCTCTGATACTGGGTATGTTTTCGATAAAAGCACTACATTTTGACCAACCCAGGATATAAACCCAGGATCTTGTGATCGCCAATATTATGATACACTCAAAAACCATTACCCTATTTCTTGTGTAAAAAAAACAACATTCATTTTTGGAACAGTTTCAATTTTCGCACTGAATAGAAATCGATGCCTGAAGCTGAAATTTAGTAAGGAAATGTGTTTCCTTAAAATGGCGGTCCGTGACCTAATTTCTCCTTTAGTTGGTAACCACTGGCCAAAATATATAGGGTTGTCAATTACAGAGGGAAAACCACAGAAGCTGTAATAATAATATTCAAAACGAATAATTGTGCGATTTTGTCTGAGACGACGGTGGCCGCTACGTCACACATGTATGGCTTAAGCGTAGTGGTTGCACGCTCGCCCTCTTGTCTGGTGAAGCTGTAAATCCCCGCGGCCAGCGTAGATCACACACACAAAGTCACACATGCATAATTTGAAACAAATAGACACAGTTTCACACACATCAAGTATTACTGTAAAAATACTTTTACAGATATGTTGGTACGGACATATAGTAGAAAGAATGACAAAAGTGGAAGAATGTAGGTACCGGGGAAGACTTAGACTATCTCCACGATCAAATAGTCCGAGTCTTATCTGAAGGACAAGTCAAGAGGCTCCGTAACCGGCGAGCGTGTATGAGACGATCTATGAAAGTGGAGGAAGCCAGAGAGGTATGTAAGGAAAGAACCTGTTGGAACTCTGTACTCTCTGCCTACCCTGTAAGGGATCTCGCGTGATGATATACAAGGTGTAACATAATAAACGCAAGACCTCAGACACCCCGATTAGAGAATTTCTTTATAAAGTCAAAACAAAAACCAAATTTAAAGGTTTTTACCCTTTTTTAAAGCACTTTTATACCCCAATTAACAATGAAACTTGTACGTGTATGTGTGCGTTTTGAGAAATACGTTTTAGGAATGCGTTTGGAATCTATCTTCTTCTTGCTATGAATCAAGAATAAATTTAATTTTTAATAGCGCACTTAAGGAGTAAAAGCATTTTTTGCTAATTTAAAAAAATGTAAAATACATTAAAAATTGTTGGAATCGATTCAGTTACCGATTTAGAACAAACTACTTTCAGGCCTTGCGTTTATTATGTTACAGCTTGTATATACACAATATAGCTTAGAATATAAATAATCTTTATACTAAATAGTTTTATTAAAACTTTTAAAAGTTATTCCGATCCAAATATGCTGAAATAACAATTTCAGTTACGGTATCGCGTACAATGATTAACGAAGTCCCTTCCTGCGCCACCCCAGAAGTAATCTCGGTCAAGTGACCATGTTCGACCGACCTATCCCCTGGGTAAAACAGGTCAAATATCTACGGGTCACCCTAAGCCATACCATGACCTTTCGGACCGCACATCAAGCTAGTCCGTAAGCGAGCAGCCTTTGTGCTCGGTTGTCTTTACCCGATGATCAGCAAGCAAAGTAAAATGTCCCTTAGGAATAAGGTGACACTTTACAAAAATTGTGTACGACCCACCATGACGTACGCTTCACTATCCTTCTTTTGATGATTTGTTTCTCTATCACTCAAAGGTTTGCTGGTAGAGAACTCGACTTTGAGTTAAGCTCGCCTTTGTATATTTCTTTCTATTCTTTAATTTTAATTTTATATTTTGTAACTATTTGTACAATAAAGAATTAAGAACTTTTTCGACTTCCACGGGCTCTTCATCACCTCTCCTCTTCTTGGTTTTCTGCATTATTTTTTTTTTGCTTTTTTTTTAAAAACGTAGCCCCACACTAGGATTTATTCCTGTGTCGTGGGCCCTGTGGCCCCGTGGTGTTCGAGGCGCCCTCGAGTATGTTGCCTCTTGCCCTTCTGGCTGGCTAGAGTGTAGTGGTTGCACGCTCGCCTTTAAGTCCGGTGAAGCTGTAAAGGCCTCGCGGCCAACAGCGTACATCATTCACACACACACCCACAATAGTTCTCAACACAAATAAAATATTCAAAACAAAGCCGTTTTCACAAAACGCGCGGCGGGTGATTATGTGATTGAATGTGACATCCCTGACCATCAAAAACATTAAACTTGGCTATCATGTCCCTTAAACTGCGCAGTTCCCACGTCCCGTCTGGATTTCAGCTGATTCAGGTTCTGAAAGCATTTTTAGGATGCGAAAATATCTATCAGAAAACATCTACCAAATTCCCCAATAATCTTTTAGTAGAAATGTAAGTGGTTTTTTTTGGTTGTTATGATTGATTGATTTATCTTTGGATTTAGTTTTTGAAATAGATACTTGGACTGTCTTATTAGTCTAGTGGTTAAGAAGCGACGGGCGATGGATTTATACCTGTGTTGTACTCGTAGGTGCGTTTACAAACATGAAAATTTCCATACACAAATACCCAGACCGGGACAAATAATTGTGGATCACACAAAGATTTGTCCCGTGCGGGAATCGAATCCGCGACTATTAGGCACAATGTGCGGAGCGGCTTAAGATCTTAACCATTGCGCTAAATCTTAAGTTTGAATGCTAGAAATGGACAAGCGATGTTAGTATTTTCTTGCGAAATTTATGCAGTACAACCATTGCGACCCCGCTTAAGGAATATAGGCGAGAAGATATTTTCACAGATAAAGCTAATCCTTCAGCTTTTAGGATAAAAAATAAACAAAAAACACACCATCACGGCTATATTCCCCAAGCGGGGGTGGCAGACGTGTACTGTGTACAGACCACTTTTCGCCAACAATGTTAGGTCCCAAGAGCGAGCCTTTTGCCTTATACCGGGCATAATTCTAGACTTCGGAATACTGAAAATATTTATATTAAAAATAACTAATCTCTGCCAACCCCGCAAGGCATCTGGCATGATGATATAGATAGATAGAGATAGATCCTATTTTCATTCTTTAAAAACATTATCAAAATGGCCTCTTCTTACCCAACCCTCGAGTAAAGTACCGGTTAGTTACTTGATAATTAGCGTTAATAATAATATTAGCCCTATTAAGAAACAGTTCCACCGTTGGGCATGTGTCTCCTCTCAAACTGAGAGAGTTTACGCCATAGTCCACCACGCTGGCCCAGTGCGGGTTGGCGAAGTTCACACACTCTCTCATAAATCTGAGCTCTCTGCCTTAGTGGCAGAGAGCTCAGATTTATGTGGGTGTGTGTATGAGTGATCTACGCTGTTGGCCGCGCGGCCTTGATTGAACGGGCACTTTACTCGAGGGTTTTGTGTGTGTATGTTTTTAAAGTATGAAAATAGAAATCACTACATATATTATTAAAACACAAAGTCCCCCGCCGCGTCTGTCTGTCTGAACTCTATAAACCCAATAAGTACCGAACGGATTGTCATACAGTTTTCACCAAAGGAAGGAGACATTCAAGAGGAAGGTTTTTTTTATTATGGGACTAAGCCCGCCACTCATTCCCAACATTGTAACTCCTGTAAGCCAGGATCCACAATAGTCTCCTTAGATGACGCCAAGGTTTGAACCTTGGGGTGTCCCGGGAAGCACTTTAACTGTCTTGGAACCCGCAACAAATTTAATTAGAAAGAAAAACAGGAGGAGTAGGAAAAATAAAAATTCCACTTCCCTCCTTTGCAATAGAGAAGGAGACTACAACTAGGATAAGCCCAGTTGTAAAGCACCACGGTCACGAAAAAATATTAACAGGGCCTATTTGTGAGCCTCATATTTGATTCCAGTATTAGGTATGGCAAAAACGCTTGAACGCACGGAAATTATCCCGAGTTTCTTCAAGATCCGTGTAGTAGATTACCCCAGATGTATTTCGCAGACTGTTTAACATAATGGTACGCTCGTTGTGCCAGAGACTGCACTCCCAAAGAACGAGGTGTGCTGATTGTTCATACTCGTAGTTAGGCGTGGAACACTGACATAGTGGTGAAGGTACCAGTATAAAAGAGAATAATTTACTCCTAAAGTTGCCATGTCCGGTGAGAAATTGAGTCACACAGTGGTCCACCTCCAGCCATGTTCTCGCCAAACGCTCACGTACGGATGGAAAGGGCATGTAGACGTGACGCCCTTTGTTGTTGTATCCCATCTTTCCTGTCCGGTCAGGAGATCTTCATAGGTGATTGATTGCGGTTTGAATAATCTAGTGATTTAACAACGGTCTCGAGGCAATAGAAACTCGGTGTTCAAGAAAAAAGTTTATGGGTATAATTCACCCCTGCGAACCCGGGGCGGGTCGCTAGTGATTCTTTAAAACGTTATGTCTATCAATCACAAACTTCAAGACCTGACAGTGACAACCCTATTGTTACCGCTTGACATACGAGATATAGCGAAACAAAAAATACATTTTTCATATAAGGACTCAATAGGGTAGTCCTAAATTTCGAATTGCCAAACGAAATTCATATTTAATTCAATTTTGGGACTTTTTAGCTGGAAATCGAAGAGATCTCTCTTGAATTTGTTTTAATTTCCAAAACTTGTGTTATTTCGTATTATAATGTGTAATGTTAGTGGAATATTAACCATTATGTATTCTTATACGTGGACGAGTGAAGGTAATTGTAACAAAGTGATAAAACGTGCCTTTTCGATTTCCCTCAAAACGGCCGTCGCAATTGGTATGTAAAGTATCCATCGCTTTACTATCCAGGGTGGGGCACTTCATCAATTTCATAATCATCCTTGTCATCAAGTTCATCGGGGTGTTGAATTAATTTTGAAATGAATATTCGTAATACTTGACATTGGCAACATACGCGTCGTCGTGATGCCATAAACACAAAAAAAAATTCAATTTTGTTAAGACATAAAACCATAAGTATAGAAACGGGTCATGCCTCTTATTGCCATTGAATAAAGTATATTTTCCTTTGACACAACTGTCACTGTATCCACCTTACATGAAAAATACTGTAAGACATGTTTTTTTAATGCCTCGTTGGTTTAGAGATTCATGATGTGGCTTTTTCAATCACGGGGACCAGAATCGAATCCTGAGATGAATCTATATATTTTTACTAGCAGTTTTCCGCGGAATTGCACGGGTCTATGTTACCTCTATGTACATGTCTCTTCATCACGCCAGATCCTTTGCGGGGTAGGCAGAGAATACAGAGCTTCAACAGGTTCCTTTTATTTATAATATAAGTAAAGACAAGTCAGCCTATTCCGAATGGTCCCCTGCTAGGACTACCTTATACCTAGGATGAGGTTGCGTTTTATAAATACATAGTAACTTATCAATTAAAATACAAAATATACGAACGAAAAATATAAACGCCAAAAATAATATGCCTACAACTTAAAACAAACTCTTCATTTCCATATTTCCCTTCACACAAAGATTATGTCAAAAAGCAGAATGTGAAACGGTTATAATAAACTTGAAAAGTACCGAAATACTGTGATATCGCTGGCATTCATGGCCTATTTCCCGCGGGAGGCCGTCAAAGCCTTTTAATGATGACAACTGAAAAATATGGAAATATTCCTGTGTGGGATCTGAGCCACAACATGGCCTCAACGAAAAATTACGTAAACCTAACGTGAAACAGTATTAGTATTTTTATAGTTACTAGCGACATCTGTTGAACGAACCTAGAAAATACGCCATTTTGAAAGCATATGTATAGTTTTGGTGACATCTGTTGGGCAAACAAAAACATTATATTTCAAATGTATTTCCGGGATCCAGTTTTCAATAAAGTTGTTTTATGAATATTATTAATAGATAATTTGATATAAGTTGTGGAGTATTTTGTCATTTAATGATTTTACTGACTTACTTGCAGTGATAGCCTAGTGGTTAGACCGTTGGACTACAAAGTCAAAGGTCTCGGGTTCAAACCCAGGCACGCACCTCTGTCTTTTCGAAAGCATGTGCGTATTAAAAATTAATTATCACTTGCTTTAACGGTGAAGGGAAACATCGTGAGGAAACCTGCATGCCTGAGAGTTTCTCAAAGGTGTGTGAAGTTCGCCAACCCGCACTGGGCCAGCGTGGTGGACTATGGCCTAAACCCTCTCAGTTTGAGAGGAGGCCCGTGCCCAACAGTGGGACAGTTTCTTAACAGGGCTAATATTATTATTTTTTTTTTTACTGACTTACTACTTGTAAACTACGATTTGTGAAAGTATTACACCGCCATCTGTTGACAGCGATTTATATAAGCCATCTTTTGAAGGTGATATGAAAACACAAGCTATCATAACGCTTTACGCGGTACACTAATGTATTAAAATTTTATTTTCTGTTTCGGTCTTCATCTATTGATAAGTTTGCGAACTATCAGCCAATGAAAAGTACTGGAATTTTCATCTAGTGGAAAACCATCACTTTGTAAACGCCATCTATTGCAGGGTTCTAGAACTACAAAGTTATCTTCAACAAAATTTCAGCTAGGAACCGCTTATTCTGCCGCCGCGTTTTAACAAATTAAATAGATGGCGCTAGTTAGGCGTCTATTAAATTTATGACGCCATAAAATTTTTAAGTTAATTTTGTACTGAATGAAGGAACTACGTAATTGGCAGAGAGGCAGAGAGTACAGAGTTCCAACAGGCTCTTTCCTTACATACCTCTCTGGCTTCCTCTACTCTCATAGTTCGGCTCATACACGCTCGCCGTTTACGGAGACTCCTGACTTGTCCTTCAGATAAGACCCGGTATATTTGGTCATGGTAAGATAGTGTAGGTCTTCCGCGGTACCTACATCCTTCCACTTTCGCATTGTATATCAGTTTTGTTATTCTTTCTTCGGACATTCTTTCTATATGCCCGAACCGACGGAGCATACCCTTTCTCATCTTTACACCGATATTCTCTTTCATACCTATTTGCTTTCTTACTACGCTGTGGCGAATACGGTCGGTCAGCTTCACTCCGCACATCTTCCGCAGAGCTCGCATTTCCACCGCATTTATCCTACTTTCATTCTCCTTCTTACATACCCAGCTCTCCCTACCATACAACAGCGTTGGGACAAGCACTCCATTTTGTATGGCCAGCTGCGTCTCGTTATTATAGTTTATTGTAGTACTGTATTTCTACGTTTACTATTTTTCTCATACTTCTTTTGTTTTGTTTAATTCAGTTTAATTTTTAATTCTGTAGTATTGTTACTTGAAAGGCACTCTATAGGCTAGAGAAAGCTGGACTATGGAGCATAACGGCGCCAGGCCTCGAACACACCAAGCTAGAACCGGATAAGGAACTAGATGACATAAGGAACATGAGAAGCGACAAGATCCTAACCACATACATGTTCAATAAGAGATTTAGCACTCACATCCCAACCAGGGAACAATGGAAAAGTGGTCTAAACAAGCAAGGCAAGGAGCAAATGATATGGTACACTGACGGATCCAAAACCAAGTTTGGAACAGGAGCCGAAGTATACACGGAAGGATACAGCCTCAGCCAAAGCATGGACAGGTTTACATCAATATTCCAGGCAGAGACCTATGCGATAAACATTTGTGCAAAAGAGATATTGGACAAACGAATCACGGGCAAGAAAATCTACATTTGTAGTGATAGTCAGGCTGCCCTTAAGGCCGTCGGCTCCTATGAGCTAAACTCAGCACTGGCTGCGGAGTGCGCATACCTTCTTGACAGATGTGGAGCGCGCAACACGGTCAGGTTAGTCTGGGTCCCTGGGCACACGGGAGTTGATGGCAATGAGCGTGCGGACGACTTAGCCAGGAAGGGAGCAATGGGAAAACCCGTTGGTCCTGAACCGTTCATAGGCATACCAGACGGTGCCTATAGAGGCGCACTCTTCAAATATGCCCAAGAACAACATAAGAAAGAATGGGAAACACACACAGGGCTTCGACACTCAAAGGAATTCCTTTCCGCTTGGTGTGAAAGCGATTGCAAGAGACTACTAAAATATAGTAGACTACAACTAAGGCAAATAACGGGAGCATTCACAGGCCACTATGGCACGAAAGAACATCTACACAAGATGAACCTATGCGGCGACGTGGTATGCAGGTGCTGTGGCACAGAAACTGAAACCATGAAGCACGTCGTCTGCCACTGCGTCGCTCTGGCTGCGCGGCGAATGGAACTGCTGGGAGTGGCCTATCCAAACCCAGAAGAACTACGGCTCTGTCCCCCTGCTGGAATCTACAACCTAATACAGGGAGTACTGGACACCTCAGGTACGTAAGAGCATTAGGGCAAGGACAGCACAAAAGATCCCATGGGTCGAAGTGCGCCAGAGGTATCCTCGGTCCGGCAAGCCAACATAAGATAAGATAAGATTGTTACTTGAAACAGTGTTGTCAGCAGTACTGTGTATACCTGTAAGTGGCATATATGGAAATAATGAAAAATTGTTTATTCTCAAAATACAAATTTAAATTTACAATACAAGAACACAATTACACAAAAAAAAAGGCGGTGCATTCATTAATTAAATTCTTATATATGGTCCCCTCACTAGGCATGCCTGTATCGAGGGTTCCCAAACTAAAGAGATCATACAAATACGTCCTAATATAATAGAACCTAAGGCTGAAAACACCAATGCATTCTACCAACTACTTCGATAAATCCTTTTCTAATCAAGCCGTTCGCTTGTGGAATGCATTGCCTGTAACAGTCCGCCGTGTACAGTCGTTGGCGTCCTTTAAAAATATGGTTCACCACCACTTTCTTCATTTATAAACTCTTCATTGCACTCTCTGTATTGTGTGTAAGATATATTTATATATTTGCATAGTATTATATGTGTATATCTATCTATCTATCACCTCACGCCAGATCCCTTGCGGGGTAGGCAGAGAGTACAGAGTTCCAACAGGTTCTTTCCTTACATACCTCTCTGGCTTCCTCGACTCTCATAGTTCGTCTCATACACGCTCGCCGGTTACGGAGACTCTTGACTTTTCCATCAGATAAAACTCGGTTTATTTGGTCGTGGTAAGATAGTCTAGGTCTTCCCCGGTACCTGCATCCTTCCACTTTCACATTGTATATCTGTTTTGTCATTCTTTCCTCTGGCATTCTTTCTATATGCCCGAACCAACGGAGCATGCCCTTTCTCATCTTTACACCGATACTATCTTTCATACCTACTCGCTGTCTTATTATGCTGTTGCTAATGCGGTCGGTCAGTATATGTGTATATATGTATGTATATAATGTTGTATTATAATTATGATATGTATGTAAGTAAAATGATGACAGTATGTTTTATTGAGGTTTATAGTGTACGCGGCAGTCATGGTGTACTGCCCTATTCCGTATGTTGCTTCTTCCAATACATTGGTTGTCTGGAAGAAATTGCTTTTAGCGATCAGACCGCCAATTGTACCTATTTTTTTTTTGTATGTAATTAATTGTAAATATCACTGGTGTACAATAAAGAGTACTCTATCTATCTATCTATCTACGTCTACGAAAATTGCACTCAAGTACAGGTAACTTGCTAAACATTGATGATATCAGCCTATACTGCCCACTACTGGGCACAAATCTCACAAAGGTGAGAGAGATTAGGTCATACTCCACCACGCGGACCCAGCGCGGTGCGGTGGAGACGGGTTTGTGGCCACCTGCTGTTGGAACTTATCAAGCCGCCTTTAAGGCTTCCAACTCGGCTTAACGAATACCACATTAAGTGGAAGCACGGAGACGCTCGAATATGAAAATGCCACAAACGGTGACCCATCTCAGGCCGACCGAGTCGAACGCTGCTTAACCTTGGTGATCGGTAAGAACACCGCGGTCGCACAGCGCTACGAGCGGCTGAACATTAAATATTATAAAATCTGTTATTAAAATACAAAGAAACACCAAAAATAGAGGTAGAAAAGTAACAAAAACATACAAAAACCAAAAATCAGTCCAATTTTGACTCTCGTAATTTTGAAAAAAAAAAAAAAAAACTTTATAACAATGTTAATTATATGAACTATTTATATTATATTAATGGCGTTTTGGACTAAAACTCACGTATTCTCACGCTGTTGGTATGCCTTAAAATAAATAAATAACTTAAAGAAGAAGAAGAACTCAAGAAACATGTGAATTATTCTATCTATGAAATCAAAAACGTCCCCGCTAATCCCGCGATCATGAAGCGTCGAGGGCGCCTCTCCGAGGCGCCCTCGACGCTTCTGGCTGGCTGGAGCGTAGTGGTTGCACGCTCGCCTTTAAAATCCGGTGAAGCTGTAGAGGCCTCGAGGCCAACAGCGTAGATCATTCACACACACACACACACACGCTTCATTTTTGAAGTGAAAACTTCTTATGGGAGGGTAAACCGCTTCGTAACGTAACGCGTTACGGCGCCAGTCTGTCTGGCTTCCCTTTCTCTCACGCATACGGCAGCGGTAGGCATGCTCTTCCTCTCTCACTCTAACCCACAGCGCTCTTCCCTTTCTCTCACGCATACGGCAGCGGTAGGCAGGCTCTCCCTCGCTCACTCTAACCCACAGCGCTAGTTTAAGTTATCACTTCTGTCAGGCGTCGCGAGACGCACAATTCTTTTGTTATTTGACAACTTCCGTAATACTATAGTTCAACAAGGATCTTTTAGCCCTTGGATGACATTGACAGAGCGACGTTGGTGTGAAATTAGGGTTATCATTTAGTACAATTTCCTACTTCCAGGGAAATATTTCAACACGCGAGTCCGCACGGTCACTAATTAAAAAAAGAACTTGGTAAAGAACATCATCGAAAATGGCCCCAGGACGAACAAACATGTGACCTATGCCATAATTATTTATCTATTTTATTTTAATAGTCGCAAATATCCGTATCTAACTGAGAATATTGTTAACTACTAAATTATAACCCCAAAATCTAATACTTTTTGCAATAATTCGATTCCCCCGCTTGTCCGTTTAGTAATAAATACACTAAGATAATTTACAGGTAATTTAAAATCATACAAGCATTTTTTATTGCTGTTGGACCTGGGGCGAATCATGTATGGACACAACAATGTCCTTTTATGGTTTTTTTTTTCTTTTTCTCGTGGCAATTGCGTTTACATTATGCCATTGTACAAAGTTTACGAATATTCATTTCTAAATTAATTCAACTACCCAATGAAATTGATGACGAAGATGATAATGAAATTAATGAAGTGCCCCACCCTGGATAGTAAAGTGATGGATACTTTACATACTAATTGTGACGGCCGTTTTGTGGGAAATCAAAAAGGCACGTTTTATCACTTTGTTACAATTACCTTCACTCATGCACATATAAGAACACATAATGGTTAATATTCCACCAACATTACACATTATAATTCGAAATAACACAAGTTTTGGAAATTAAAACAAATTGACAACATCACTCTTCGATTTCCCGCCAAAAAAGTCTCCTTTTATGGTTAATGGCAACTCTGCGCCTGTCATGGATGATATTTCGCTTGATGACAGCGTTAGTTCCGATTTAGGCCGCGGGCCAAAAGATCCTTGCGGGACTGTACATAATAACTAAAAGGTAGGGCTCTTATTTATAGCCAAACGGATCGCCTTTGATAACTTCGTAAAATGATCGTATGTCACTGGACTCCCATTAAAAGTAGGGATGATCGATATTAGAAAAAAATCGATTTTAGCATCGATTCAAAAATATCGATTACGGTGTACGATAAATATCGAAAGGAAAACACGATGTTCAAAAACATCGATGTTGTTTATGTGTGCGTGTGTGTAAACCTCCACAGATTACATTGATCAACGACATCTAGTGTGGATTGAATTAATATTAATAATGTCAAAATTTAGTCAGCGAAATCTAGTGTAAACTGAGTGAACTAAGTGCCTATTCAATAGTTTTTGTGGTTTAGCACCCTAGAGCATACCAAAATAATATTATAGTATTTTTCATAAAGGAAGGGTAGTGTGACAGTTGTAAGGTTCAAAGAAAATTATACTTAATTCGATGGCAATAAGAGGCATGACCCGTTTCTATACTTATGTTTTTATGCCTTAATACCACTTAGTTAAATATTCATTTCGCTTGGCACTTTAAACTGTCACTACCCATCTATGTGAAAAATATTATTAATCAACTAGTTGAGTAAGGAAACATGGATGTTCCGATGTTGTACTCGTACCATCGATGTGTCGATGTTTTAGAGACCTTAACATCGATGTAAAGACATCGATGTTTTCCCACTAAACATCGATGGATATCGATTGTCACTAATTAAAAGATCAGTAAAGGCTGGATAGGAATAAGGACAAGGATTTACGATTCAGATCCATCTGCTACCTAATCTCATAAAACCCATCTTATTTCCCCCAAAGTGGATCATTAACATCCCATTGAAATGACATAATGATCTTTATTTATCATAATTTCACGTAAATTGCCTACAACAAGCGGTTTCCGGTACAACTTTTCATTACAACGAATTGTTTACAAACACGTTTAATGATAAAGAAGTAAAACTTTGGACTACAAACCAGAGAAATTGTAATAATAAGACAATAGAATTGGAACTCTATACTCTCTACTTACCCCGCAAGAAATCTGGCGTATATACAAAGTGTAATGTTAATAACGCAAGACTTTGTGTGTGTGTGTGAATGATCTACTCTGTTGGCCGCGGGGCCTTTACAGCTTCAACGGACATGAGGGCGAGCGTGCAACCACAACGCTCGAGCCAGAAGAGCAAGGGGGCAACTAGCTCAAGGGCGCCTCAAGGAGGAAAGGCCTTGGCTTGGGCAGTCGCTATGGGGGAGGGCGTATACTAGGTGTCTCGCCGTGGTGCTTTGCACCGGTCGGCGGGCAAGGGATTCTTCGACCTCGCCGGCGAGGTCGGTGTCTGATCCTGTGTGCGGTATCTGTATCCGAAAAATGGGATGTAAGGGCATCGGGAGGGTCGGTGAGAACATGCTGCGGACGGCGGTAGCGGCTGATAGGAGGGAAAATAACAGAAGACCTCAGACACCCCGATTAGAATATCGCGTCATAAATTCAATACAAAAACGAAATTCCCAATTTATAGGTTTTAACCTTTTTTAATCATTAAGACCTTTTTTAAGATGAGAAAGGGCATGCTCCGTTGGTTCGGGCATATAGAAAGAATGACAAAACTAATATACAATCTGAAAGTGGAAGGATGTAGGTACCGGGGAAGACCTAGACTATCTTAACACGACCAAATAGACCGAGTCTTATCTGAAGAAAAAGTCAAGAGTCTTCGTAACCGGCGAGCATGTATGAACTATGAGAGTGGAGGAAGCCAGAGAGGTATGTAAGGAAAAAACCTATTGGAACTCTGTACTCTCTGCCTACCCCGCAAGGGAGCTGGCGTGATGGTATAGATAGATTTTAAGCACTTTTATAGACCAACTAACAATGAACTTGTACGTGTATGTGTGCGCTTTGAGAAATACGTTTTAGGAATACATTAGAAATCTCCTTATTTCTATGAATCAAGAATAAATTTGGTTCTTCATAGCGAGCGCACTGAAGGATTTAAAGCATTTTTTTGGAAATAAAAAAAAAATGTATGAGACAATAAAAATTATAGGAATCAATTCAATAACCGAATTAGAAATTACTCTCAGGTACAAATACTAGCTGTTACCCTCGACTTAGCCTTAGCAAAAGTAGCCTAGTTACCTTCTAACATCAGCTATCTGCCAGTAAAAGTCCAAAATCGGTCCAGCCGTTTCGGAGAATAGCCGGAACCAACAGACCACATACAAAAAGAATTTAAATTATGTTTTTGGTATAAGTACCGTATATACTTTCATATGCATTTAGTAAAAATCTGTTGTTTTCATATTACAAACCGACGCTTTAATTTTATTTATTTGTATAGATGTTAGATTTACCGGGACATCGGAACATAAAAATCGATACTCTACTGACAAGGGATATCTGGTAATGTTGACATAGAGACATGCCTGGTGGAAGTCATCAATCAATGATTAACGCATGAGTGAGTGGCTAGCCGAGCGGCGCATTCGGTTAGCTTCCAACTCACACATCCATCCATAGTAACACCAGACACCAGTACATTGAAAAGTCGGTGTTTAATATTTTTAAGCTTCCCTCTATATCATCACGCCAGATCCTTTGCGAAGTTCTAACAGGTTCTTTCCTTACATACCTCTATGGCTTCCTCTACTCTCATAGTTAGTCTCATACACGCTCGCCAGTTACGGAGACTCTTGACTTATCCTTCAGATAAGGCCAGGTTTAAGCTTTAAGCTTCCATTCTTTGATTTTTCAAAGTCATTTTTGCAAGCTTTTATTCAACTTGCAATGTTCGTATGTATGTTTGTCTTTCCGGGTAAAATCCTGTGATCCATTTTTCAAGCACTTGCGGGTCTCCGATTGAGCTGAAATTCGGTATATGTAGATTTGGTAACACACACCGTCACACCTATATTCTCCAAGCGGGGGTGGCAGAGGTGTACTGAGTACACCCACGTTTCGCTGACAATTGGTCCCATATAATAGGGGGCGTGCCTATTGCCATATACCGGGCACAATTCCAGACTCCGGGCTCGTACTGGGAAGTTTTCGTTAGAAAAACTACACTTGTCCGACGAATGCAATAATATAGTATCGTGGAGCTGGTCTGATAAAGGAGTCGGAAGGTAACCATAAGAACATGTAAACTACACAGCGTACCCCCCTTGTGTTTAGACTTGTTGGATTGGTAATGACAAGTACTATTCAACCAGATGGTATTCAGGGTCTTATGATGAAGCCTTAAAGTAACCACCAACCAACGCAATATAACCGTACCGTGTTTGGACTCACTGGATTTATCTTAAGGAGTGCTTTAGACCCGGATGGTGTCTAGGCTGATGATAGAGCCTGAAGGAAGCCATAGGAACACCTTAACTAAGCACACACACCTTATCTTTGTTAACAAGCTCGTTTTAAAAAGTTCATTTTAAAATTATTTTTCATTTCCTTCTCTGTAAATGAGAGAACCATGTAGCCAGTCTGATGAAATGTACAATTTAGTTAACTTAGACCTATCTATCAGGTGATAGATCAGCGTATATAGTTCTCTCAAACCCTACAGCAAAATGGAGATGGAAAAAAATCTGAAATTGTTTTAAAATATACAAGGTGTAACATAAAGAACGCAGGACCTCAGACACCCCGATTAAGCTCTTTTTTAAGCACTATACCCTAATAAACAATGGAGCTTGTCCGTGTATGTGTGCGTATCGAGAAATAAGTTTTAGAAATGCATTTGACATCTCCGTATTGATTTGAATAAAAAAAAAAACTTTGTACACATTTTTACGACAATTGCGCGGATGGAGGAGTATGAAATTTCCCACACTTATAGTTTATGTAGAGAAGGAGTGCAGAACGCTAATATTTTTTTAAAATTATGCATAAAACATACATTAAATCAATGAGAAAAACATTACACACACTACTATGTATTTGACACAATACACGTCAAATTGATGTTTGTCTTTAATATTAGGTATTTGCCTATAGTCTTACAGAATGTCAAACATAACCAGCAAACGATGAAAGAGTAGGTCGAATATCGACTTATGGGCGACCACTCGTAAATTTAATTTGTTATAGCGCACTGAAGGAGTAACAGCATGTTCTGCAAATCAAAAAAAAATAAGATACATTAAACATTGTTGATATCAATTCAATTACCGATTTAGAACAAACTACTTTCAGGTGTTGCGTTAATTATGTTACAGATTGTATATAAATATAGAAAATTTGTGGAGGTTGTAGCCGTTTTAACCCTCACGCCTTTATTCCCTCAGCGGGGTGGGTGAGGTGTGGTATGCACACCCACTGTTACGAAAGATGTTAGGTCCCATGTAATAAGGCGTGTTCCTATTGTCATTATACACAAAATGACTGACAGACTGATACTGGAATGTCTCTATCGAAAAATAACACTAGACCAACGAAGCAGTCCAGTGAAGCCGTTCTTCTTCACAGGAATGACATTCCGAAGAGTGATATTCTTCTGTCCATTACTTTTGTGACAATTCATAAATACTATAGTAATAATGATATCACTCCTTGGCAAAGGCCAAATCACTCGGACCCCGGTACGGTGGAGGCAGGTTCGCGGCCACCTGCTGTTTGAACTTATCAAGTCGCCTATCAGGCTTCGAACTTGGCCTAACGACTACCATAGTACTTGGTAGCGGGAAACCAACGGCTTAACATGCCTTCCGAAGGATACTCTCAAATATGAAAGTGCCATTAACGGTAACCCATCTCAGCTGCTTAACCTTGGTTGTCGCTAAGAAAACCGCGGTCGCACACCGCTACAAGCACCTCTAGTACTAAATTGTGTAAATGGATACAAAATATTTCTGTTTGACCCAGATTTTGATTCAAAGAAAATCGTAAACACACCTTTGACCCCAAAACTAAACCTTCGGAACAACTAACCTAGTATTACACAAAGATGAAATTAAACCGCTAAGGAATTCAAGAGGTTGAGCTTGTTACAAAAATTGGACCGCCCTTTTGAAATACAACCCCCGTGTAGGGCTTTCACATCTTTTCGGAAAAAATATTTAACACGTATTGTAGTTGTCAAACCAATATCTGCTATGTTCGAAAAGTATACCTTTGAGATATTGAATAAAAACATTCTCTGGTAAAATTTTAGCCCACCAAAAACATTTTCACCGTCCGAATTTGAGGCGCTCGTAGCGCTGTGCGACCGCGGTGTTCTTACTGATTACCAAGGTTAAGCAGCGTTCGACTCGGTTGGCCCGAGGTGGGTGACCGTTTGTGGCATTTTCATATTCGAGCGTCTCCGTATTTCGGAAGGCACGTTAAGCCGTTGGTCTCGGCTGTCACTTAGTGTGGTAGTCGTTAAGCCGAGTTGGAAGCCTTAAAGGCGGCTTGATAAGTTACAACAGCAGGTGGCCACAAACCTGTCTCCACCAATCCGCACTGGGTCCGCGTGGTGGAGTAAAACCTAATCTCTCTCGCCTCGATTTGTGAGAGAAGGCCTTTGTCCAGCAGTGGGCAGTATAGGCTGATATTATAAACATTTTCATGTAAAATGTTGCCAAGACTATACCAGATCGCACCGTCAAAAAGTTATCAGATCTCATGTAGATCCAAGCTTCTTTCTAACTCTACTCGCCTTAACTCTACAAGCCCTAACTTCATAAACTCTACACCTTGACACTGTGACAGTTGTAAGTATCAAAGAAAATTATACTCTATTCAATGAAAATAAGAGACATAACCCGTGTCTATACTTATGGTTTTATGCCTTAGCACCATTGAATTAGATATTAATTTCGTTTGGCAATTAGAACTGCCACTACCCATTCTATGTGAAAAATATTATAGTTTGATCCAACCTTAGCCAACACGAGGACGTGACCCTTAAGACGTCTACGTATAATATCACCAACCGTCCGAACGGAAGACCAGCGCTGGTTGCTTAAGTAGCCAGCATTATGCTGGGTTTTTTGTGACGAAGTCATATGATCAGAGATGGGCAAAATGTCATCAGATTAATGATTACAATTGCATTTAGCGCAGTGGTTAAGAGCTTAATCCGCCCCGACACAGTGGGCTGTCGTAATAGTCGCGGGTTCGATTCCCGCACGGGACAAATCTTTGTGTGGCCCACAACTATTCCAAAGATTCAAAGAGTTTAATATGTGGGACATAGGTAGATTTAAGATGTGGGACATAGGTAGATTTAAGATGTGGGACATAGGTAGATTTAAGATGATACAATTTTATAGGTCCTCTACGTCCTGCCTTACATAAGGCGTATATATGTCGTACTTAAATTAACATTTTATATAAAACTATGAAATACCCTCTATATAATAAGCACAGTTACAATAAAAAAGAAAAAGAAAAAAATGATTTTCATGATTGTAAACACACCCACGACACAGGAATCAATCCGAGTGTGGGGTTACGTTTTTTAAATAATAATAAAAAAAATGTAATGTTCATTCATAATTCAATGTTAAAAGAGTAATTGTATTCGTTAATCATTAATGGCGACAACCCGATATTTTGCGAACGCGTTTAATCTTAGTAATCCGCTAATCGTAGCCGCCGCCGACTACGTACCCAACTCCCCCCTATCAGACGCTACCGCTGTCCGCGGCATATTCTCACCGACCCTCCCAAAGCCCTTACATCCCTTCTTTCGGATACAGATACCGCACACAGGATCAGACACCGACCTCGCCGGTGAGGTCGAAGAATCCTTTGCCCGCCGGCCGGTGCAGAGCACCACGGCGAGACACCTAGAATACTCTCTCCCCCATAGCGTCTGCTCAAGCCGAGGCCGTTCCTCCTTGAGGAGCCCTTGAGCTAGTTGCCCCTTGCCCTTCTGGCTTGAGCGTAGTGGTTGCACGCTCGCCCTCTTGTCCGGTGAAGCTGTAAAGGCCCCGCGGCCAACAACGTAGATCATTCACACACACACACACACACACAAAGTTATTCATTAATGCACCATCACGCCTATATTCCCCAAGCGAGGGTGGTTAATCATTAATCTGATCACATTTTGCCCATCTCTGCATATAATTATATCTTTTTTTAACTTTTATTAGTATAATATGTCATATATCTACTTGTTGTCAAAATGAACTTTATTTTCGAGACAAAAGGTAGCCTATGTTCTTTATTTACCTTAATAAAATCTGTCCTTGCCGGATTTGATCAAAATCTGTTCAGCGGTTTAGGCGTGACAGACAAACAGACAGAGTTACATTTTAATTTATAATATTAGTATTACATCCGTAAGTGACAACCCTATAACAATGTGACGTAACAGAAGCGCTTCGGGAAGGGCAAGTTTCGATAACATCTGTGTCGAGATTGTGGGACATCTGTCTAACTGGTAACTGAAGACACGAGGCTGGGTTGACATGCCGATTTAGAATCGATTTACCGCAAAATCGATGTGATAGTGATAAAATGATCGATTACAAAAATTGTCTTAGAACTAGGCTATCTATCTATTTATCTATCTATATCATGACGCCAGATCCCTTGCGGAGACAGCCAGGCAGCCGGTTACGGAGACTCTTGACTTGCCCTTCAGTTAAGACTCGGTCCATTTGATCATGGTAAGATAGTCTAGGTCTTCCCTGGTACCGACATCCTTCCACTTTCGCATTGTATATAAATTTTGTCATTCTTTCTTCGGACATTCATTCGTTTTATTTCATTGAACCCCTCGTTCGCACGGCTGCTTTATCAACGCGTTTTAGCATCACAACACGTACATAACGTAATCACAGACACACACGCACGCGCACGAGCTCGCGTATGCGCACGCGCACGCACACGCACATAGTGTTGTAAAAATGAGCGCTAAAGTCGAGCGTTTAGCGCCGAGTCGACGCTCACAAGCGTTGAAACACGTAGAAGACGCGAGCGTTTTAAGCGCCGACTCGAGCGTTTTTACAACACTACACGCAAACGCACACATATACACAGACCAGCGAGGTAGACTTTATTGTTTATTGCTCCCCCGCATCGCTATGGCTCCGCGTGTTGGATGAGCTAATCTGTCTCACCTCGATTTGTGAAGGCCTTTGCCCAGCAGTGGGCCAGTATAATCTAATTTATTAAAGCTTATTGATACTGAATATTGAAACAGTGTACTGAATTGTTACTGAATAAAGGCATTTTTAAATAAAGAAAAACGTAGGCCGACTAGTTTTATTTCTGTGTCGTGGGTGCGTTTCCAAACATGAAAATTTACATACACCCAGACCGGAACAAATAATTGTGGATCACACAAAGGTTTGTCCCGTGCGGGAATCGAACCCGCGACGATGAGACACAGTGGGTGGAGCGGCTTAAGCTACGTTTATTTTTTATAAAAAAAGAAAGAAAGAAGCTACTACAATTAAAGTAATTACATACGCATAATAAGTCAAAATTGTTTATTTGTGTACCCACCACTACATATAAAGCATTCACAAAATTCAAAATTCTTACCCCATCGGTTCGGAACGCGTCCTCAGGTACGCTTATGACATTTTTTTTACACGAAACTTTATCTCTTCCTTTAACTCTTATTTAGAAGATAAAGATGAAGGAGGAGAGACGCTTTACGAAAACTATACAGGGGATGGTTTTTCTGATCGTTTGATATCGGATGTACGCAACTAACCACTTTTGTGCCACCCTATACAGTTGCCATGGCGACCTGATCGATTGGTGATACCTCGCTACCTATTCCCCTCACACTTACACAATCAAGTATATTGCTATCTCACTCGCACACTTATTATTCAGCATTGAAACTGGAAAAGTGGTTTTCTTGTTATTTTTTTTTAATTTGATAGTCGGTAAACACTTTTATATTGGTGGGAAAATTGTTTTGTTATGAAATTTGCCCAGAACTAACTTTGATGAGGAATGTAAGGGGTGTATATTGTAAATTCTTTCGCCGATGTTATTTGAACTATAATAGAGGTAGAGCAGATTGGTGGAGGCAGGTCTTTGGCCACCTGCTGTTGGAACTTATCAAGCCGTCTTCCAACGTGGCTTAACTGCTATCACATGACGTGATAACTAAGCCCAACGGCTCAACATGCTTTCCGAAGTAGGGAGACGCTCAAAAATGAAAATGCCACGTAGGGTCACCCATCTCGGTTTAGCCGAGCCGAACGCTGCTTTACTTTTTTAATCACTTCAAGCACCAGCGATAAGAATGCTTCTATATTTTGTTTGTAAATAAAAAAATAATAATAAATACCTTCACGCCTATATTCCTCAAGCGGGGGTGGCAGAGGTGTACTGAGTACACCCACGTTTCGCCGACGATGTTAGGTCCCATGGAATAGGTGGCGACCCAATTGTCATATACCGGGCACAATTACAGACTCTGGATTCGTACTGCGAAGTTTTTCGTTAGAAAAACTACACTTGTCCGACCTAGGATTTGAACTCAGGACCTCGTGATCACAAAACGATGCGCTTTGCCACTAGACCAACGAGGCAGTAAATAAAAATGTAAAATAAATGTTTTGGTAATCTATCTATCTATCTATATCATCACGCCAGATCCTTTACAGGGTAGGCAGCGAGTAAAAAGTTTCAAAAGTTTTTTTTTTTACATACCTCTGTAGCTTCCTCTTATAGTTCGTCTCATACACGCTCGCCGGTTACGGCGACTCTTGACTTATCCTTCAGATAAGGCATGGTATATTTGGTCATGGTAAGATACTCTAGGTCTTCCCCGGCACCTACATCCTTCCACTTTCGCATTGTATATCTGTTTTGTCATTCTTTCATCTGACATTATTTCTGGTTTGTTTTGGTAATAAACTGTTGTTATACAGGTTGGCTTTTTAGAGCGGGGCAGTAGGGGCCCTGAATCATTACACCTCTTCCCCCCGTAGCGACTGTCTAAACCGAGGCGCCCTCGAGTATGTCGCCTCTTGCCCTTCTGGCTCGAGCATAGTGGTTGCACGCTCGCCCTTAAGTCCGGTGAAGCTGTAAAGGCCTCACGGCCAACAGCGTATATCACTCAAACACTCACAATTGAACCCAGGACCTCGTGATCACCAAGCGATGTGCTTTATAGCATGTAGCTACAGAAAAATAGTCTGAAGGCAGTATCCTTAACTTTATAAGACATTTAGCTGCATTTACAGATTTCGCAAAATTATGTACATCCAGCAAGAAAATTATAAATTTACACAAGTTTCTTATAAGGATTAACCAAGTCTATTGGACCAACTGGGATTAGAGTACCTACCTACTCGAAAATATTATTATTCTGTGAAATAATAAAAATAAGCGTTTAGGACTTGGCCCTGGATTTGGCTGGAAATCTGCGTTAGAGGAGACCGCAGTCCCCCTTTAGCACATGCTAAGCCAAACACCTTTCGGCACAGCAAACAATACCTATAGTAGTATCTCGTTGTATTTTATTATTTGTTCATTATCCCTGACTATAGACTAAAGTCTATAACCAATGCGTCCTACCTGTTATGACTTACGGGGCTGAGACGTGGCCACTCACAGTGGGACTAGTCCACAAATTCAAAGTCGCACAGCGGGCTATGGAGCGAGCTATGCTCGGCGTCTCTTTGAAGGATAAAATTCGTAACGAGGTAATCCGACAAAGAACCAAAGTTACCAACATAGCTCGCAGACTCAGTAAGCTAAAGTGGCAATGGGCTGGTCACATCTGCAGAAGGACCGACGGCCGATGGAGCAAGCGTGTCCTAGAGTGGAGACCGCGACTTGGTAAGCGTAAAGTAGGACGGCCCCCAGCTAGATGGACCGACGATCTCAAAAAGGTCGCTGGGACAGACTGAATGCGGAAGGCGGAGGACCGTGTGCAATGGCGCGTGTTAGAAGAGGCCTATGTCCAGCAGTGGACTGCAATAGGCTGATTGATTGATTTTACCCCAGTATTTTTGCTGTACTAAATATTTACATACACAAATACCCAGACCGGAACAAATAATTGTGGATTACACAAAGAATTGTTCCGTGTGGGAATCGAACTCGCGACTATTAGACTGCTTCTCAAGTCATGCTCGTGAACGGGTGCTGCTGGTGGGGACTGGCCCGTCCTCTCCTTTGACTGAATAAACATGTACCGTAGTACTGTTGAATTTTGTCTCGTTCGGCATCACACTGGAGCTATAACCAATTATTTTGTACGCACTCTTTACATATTTTATAGTAACCTTTATTTTCTCTTATTATACTTTTTATTATATACCTTTACACAATCTCTATTTTGTAAATCTATCTATCTATCTATCTATAACCTCACGCCAGATCCCTTGCGGGGTAGGCAGAGAGTACAGAGTTCCAACAGGTTCTTTCCTTACATACCTCTCTGGCTTCCTCGACTCTCATAGTTCGTCTCATACTCGCTCGCCGGTTACGGAGACTCTTGACTTTTCCATCAGATAAGACTCGGTTTATTTGGTCGTGGTAAGATAGTCTAGGTCTTCCCCGGTACCTGCATCCTTCCACTTTCAAATTGTATATCTGTTTTGTCATTCTTTCCTCTGGCATTCTTTCTATATGCCCGAAACAACGGAGCATGCACTTTCTCATCTTTACACCGATACTATCTTTCATACCTACTCGCTGTCTTACTATGCTGTTGCTAATGCGGTCGGTCAGCTTCACTCCGCACATCTTCCGCAGAGCAATTTTGTAAATGAGAGAACTATGTAGACACTGACTGATACTATGAATCTAAGTACACTTATGATCTCATCTATACTTAAGCATATCTATTTAGCTCGTTCTGCACTGTTCTCCCATACCCCATGAATGCAATATATACAAAAAGAATTGTAAAACTCTTATTTAAAAAAGAGTAACCGTGGAGTTTCTTGCCCTTCTTCTCCACAGGAATGACTTTCCGAATGGGTAGTAGAGTCTTAAGTAATCAATAATTTTCTGCTTTCGACTATTCATAAGTGCCCTTTGGTCTACATGAATAAAAATCTTTTGATTTTGATTTTAAGACACAGTGGGCGGAGCGGCTAAAGCTCTTAACCACTGCGCTATATTGTCCGTCAATTATCATTTCATTTTATTCATTTCCCTACACAACTGAGTCTATCGGACCTAATCCGCCATTCTTATATTATAACGCATCAAATAATTGCGTGAAATGAACCTAATTAAAGGTCAATTATTAAACAATTCGTTTGAGATTAGGATGAAATTAGCACGTACTATTCAGTGATAGTCTAGTGGTTAGACCGTTGGACTGCAAAGTCACAAGTCTCGGTTTGGAAAACAGGCACATCTGTCCTTTCGAAAGCATGTGCGTATTAAAAAATAATTATCACTTGCTTTAATGGTAAAGGAAAACATCGTGAGGAAACCTGCACGCCTAAGAGTTTGAGAAGGTGTGTGAAGTTCGCCAACCCGCGCTGGGCCGGCGTGGTGGACTATGGCCTAAATCCTCTCAGTTGGAGAGGAGACCCGTGGCCAACCGTGGGACAGTTTCTTAACAGGGCTAATATTATTATTATACAGTCATACAAGGTCCATGGACGGTAGACGTACTCAGGGAAGGGCACCTGCAAGATGGTCTGACGCAATAAAGAAGGCGGTAGGTGGCAGCATGCATCGGGCGGTACAATCCGCATATGACCGCACCCAATGGAGACTGTTTGTGCGTGGTCGCGATCCTCAGCAATGAGGGAACGAGGAAGAAGTCTTCCTCGTTCCCTCATTGCTGAGGATCTTCTTCCTCGTTCCCTCATTGCTGAGGATCGCGACCACGCACAAACAGTCTCCGTTGGGTGCGGTCATATGCGGAGTGTACCGCCCGATGCATCTTCATACAAGGTCCGCGGACAAAATCGGAACTAACGCAGTCTTCAAGTGAAATGTCACTTCACGACAGTCGCAGAGTTGCCGTTTGCTATGAAATTTACCCGTTCTTTTTTTAAATACTAGTAACCGTGCTAGTAACAGGCGGGTCCCGCCTGTTGAAATATTTCCCTGGAAATATGAACATTTTACTAATGTTAACCCTTATTTCACACATGTGTGTGTTTATTTATAACACTAACTATGTATATGTATGTGGTAGTATTGTATAACATATATATATATCTTTATAGTATACTCCACCAACTGCCCTCTATTTTTATCTGTTGCTTCTTCCAACGTACTGGTTGTCTGGAAGAAATTCTTAGCTATAAGGCCGCCAATTGTGCCTCTATCTTAAGATAATATCACATTGTATTTCTCTGTTCGCTGGTGTACAATAAGGAATACTATATCTATCTATCTAACGTTATTGCAGCTGACTTTACCAGGGGGCTGCCTATCAATGTCAATTACAGACCAAAATAACCTCGTCACACTATAATTCCATTTTTGGTATATACAATCAATGTAAGCACGTACATACCGTGTCTATCAAATTATTTTGTATATGAACCCGAATCTTTAAAAATTGCCTCCTATTATATAAAACTATAGTCCTCTATTTTTTTTGTTGCAATTGCGTTTACATTTTGCCTTTGTACAAAGCTTACGAATAATCATTTCTAAATTGATTCAACTCCCCAATGAACTTGATGACTAAGATGATAATGAAATTGATGAAGTACCCCACCCTGGATAGTAAAGTGATGGATACTTTACATACCAATTGCGACGGCCGTTTTGAGGGAAAACGAAAAGGCACGTTTTATCACTTTGTTACAATTACCTTCACTCATGCACATATAGGAATACATAACTGTTAATATTCCACCAACATTACACATTATAATTCGATATAACACAAGTTTTGGAAATTAAAACAAATTGACAACATCACTCTTCGATTTCCAGCCAAAACTCCTATAGTCCTCTTCACCAGTCATGGGTAAGCTGCCGTTTAGAATTTGACGTTTCTAGAAATGTGGTGAGTGTGGAATAGAATCGATTGAATATCGTATTGAGAAAATTTATACAGAAGAATGAATCGATATTAATAAACATAATTTAGGAACAAAAGGAGAACAAAATAAAATAAGCCCATTATTTATTTACGAATCAAGCCATTCGTCAGAGAAATCGTCTGACAAATTGCTTGATTCGTTGCTTATGTGTATTATTGTTAACAAATCTATAACTCTCTCTCTTTTAATCTGTCAAGATAGCGCATCCACGTTTATTTATTAATTTATTGGCCATGCGAATACTAAATATTTCAGTTAGATACTGCCATTTGGCTACGTATAATGAGGTTATAGCCCGAGGTGATCTAAAAAAAATTTCCTTAAAAGAAGCAAAGGCGAAACTGACACATTTTCTCCTCTGTCAAGACTATGATCACACTGAATCCTTAATTATTAACAGATAATTTATAAATTATCATATAGATATTTTTACATACACACACACACACGCGCACGCACGCACACACACACAAACGCACACGCACCCACCCACACACACACACACACACACACACACACACACACACACACACACACCCACACACACACACACACATACACACACACACACATACACATACATCATATGTTTATACACCTAGTCCACTTTTGAGTATCTTTTATATTTAAAACATCAGTTTTCTATGTACACACAATCTACCTCTGGTCAATATAAGTTTTAATCCTTGTCTTATAACTGTTACCTGGTTTCCCAAGATACAGGCTTTGCCTAGTTTGGGAACCTCTGGCAATTATGTGGTTTAAAATGTTTTCTTTAGATTTTAAGGTTTATAATTTTACTGTAACTACTGTGTGGTAAATGAATAAAATTATTATTATTATTATTCGTAAAAAAATCGGCAATTGATTTTGTACTTTTAAAATAACCACATATAGATTATAACAATTTCATTGCGTCAGTCCCTAAAAGGAAAACCGTTACAACTTACATAACTGATTAAAAGAGTTTTATTAAGCTTTAAGTTTTTTAAATAATTACGCAAATTTATGAACATTATATGATTTAAATGAAAAGTAAAGTAGATTTTGGATGTATTTTTATTTCCCTGTTTATTTTTTGGATTCTTTATTTTCAATATTCTTTAATACAATGTGCGTGAAATGGAATATGATCAAACGTCACCGTACCCATGTCTCATGTTAAAAATACTATAGATGTTAACATTTAAATTTATGTTTTTTTTACTAATTAAGAAGTTTTTTGGTTGAAGTCGAAACTACAGCTTAAAAGTCAGCGAGCTTAGTCCGTGTCAGTCCACTGCTGATCATAGGCTACACAACTGAGTACGATCTTCGACTCATCATTATCATTATCTCAGCCTATACTTGTCCACTGCTGAACAAAGGCCTCCGCAATCGCTCTCCAGTGCAACCGGTCCGAAGCCATCTGCAGCCAACGGTTTCTTGCGATCCTTACAAGATCGTCGATCCATCTGGTAGGTGGCCATTCCACGCTGCGCTTGCCAATACGTGGTCTCCACTCTAGAGTTTTTCTGCCCCATGGTCTGCTTTTTTTTAGACTACTCTCATCAAATTCAGATGATGTTTTAAAACCCAATGCGGTTGAGTATATTATATCGGGTACAATATTGGACTTTGGAACTGGTATTAAAGATTTTTAGGTAAAAAACCACGCATTGACCGACCTAGGATTTGAAGCATCGTGACACGTACTGTGCAAAAAAAGAAATGCAAAAAGAAATCAACGAAGTAGTGTATAATTTATAGCCAAGTTAGTTATTAACGCTTATAGATATAGACGCTTATATTTACGAAAAACGGGATGATATTATATTTTACAATGAAAAGTCACGAGGTCGGAAAAAGGCGATATCGATTCCGGAAGGGAACAGATACAAAATACGGTACAACTTATCTAGGCCTTCTGGTAATTATAGGATTTATTTAATGTACAATGTTTGTTAGTTACGTATGTAACGACTTCTGTGCCATAGGTCAAATCTTGTTAGCTGAAATAAAACCACTTGCCCTACCCTACGGAGTTGTAATTTAATATGTTGGTTTAGTTTAAATGACAATGAATTTATTTGGTAAGCATGACCTGATTCTACATCAAGGCGTGGCTCCAGACGAAAGAATTCTTCAACGGCTAACAGCATAGATGCGATATTTGAATACATATTTAATTTTAATTGGCAGTTTTAAATACTTCTATCTATCTATCTATATCATCACGCCAGGTCCCTTGCAGGGTCGGCAGAGAGTACAGAGTTTCAACAGCTTCTTTCCTAACAGACCTCTCTGGCTTCGTCTGCTCTCAAAGTTTGTCTCATACATGCTCGACGGTTACGGAGATACTTGACTTGCCCTTCAGATAATATACGGTCTATTTGGTCATGGTAAGGTAATCAAGAACTTCCCCAGTACCTACATCCTTCCACTTACGCATACTGGTTTAACTACTTACTTTTTAAACATTAATTTTTTTCGATTTTATTCGAAGCGTCCAGCTGTCTTAAGCTGTGATGAAACTTGCTAAGTGTGCTAAGTGGGTAAGCCTTCGTTACTTTACGAAGTCTACACAATTGACATTTAAGACTTTCAATTTACCACCTAGAGTCCTGGAAGGGTAGTTTCTACTCGATAAAGGGGTAGAAAATTAAAGGGGCTTTTACCTATTAAGTAGAAGAAGTTTTCCAATGAAAATTAAAGCAAAGAGCTTGCTTGTACGTAAGGCAATTGTATATATGGGAAGTCATCAACATAAGTCGCAACCAGTGGCGCATTTACGTGGCGTAGTAGGCTGGAGCCTAAAGCGGAAAATTTTAGAGGGGCGGCAAATTGACTCAAAATTTATTTTATAAGTAGTACATGATTGTGCTTTTCTTAGCTCAAAAATACACCCAAACACTATCTTATTCTTGGGTAAACTACACTAAATCGTGAGTTGTAAGAATAATGTAGGAACGGACACAACGATCCCTTAGTTCATAATCATACTAATAAGGGGGAAAAGCTGATATAAAATAATAAAATTGCAATTTCATTGACAAAGACAATTTAATTAATATGTTTGTTGTATTGAATTGCAGAGGTTAGTATGGGCGGCAAAAATTAAATAGCCTACTGGCGGCAAAATGTGAAAATCCGCCACTGGCCTCAACCATGGGTATAATACAATGGATTGAGTACTGTCAAAATATTGCCAAAGAAAATTAAACTCTTACTTACAGACACAACATTGAATTTTCTATGATTAAAGAGCAATAACTTTAAGCCCATTGTCATGCTCACACCCATTACTATGCAGTACGGTGACCATAAGGTCAAAGTAATACGGACTATACCTATATATGATATGATTTAAATACGCTGTAAACCATTTATTACCGAGTTCAAAACGAACAAGGTTCCCAATTCGTCTTTATATACATAATGGATTAAGATGGGGCTGTAAGGACAGCTATCTCAACCGTTGTAGATACAGAAAATTCGCTCTAAGACACTATCCTAAATTTTTGATAATATTTGGAGCTGAATATACAGATTCTGAAAAAAATTACTTTCAGCAAGAAATTGGACAATTTAATCAAAAACTTAACTTAATAAAACATACATTAAATCAATGAAAAAAACATTACACACACTACCATGTATTTGACACAATACACGTTAAATTGATGTTTGTCTTTAATATTATTTGTCTATAGTATTACTGAATGTCAAACATAACCAGCAAACGGTGAAAGAGTAGGTCGAATATCGATCTATGGGCGACCACTAGTATTTATAATTTTTCAAATGTTATTCTTTATTTTATGTGTAGATGAACTTTGTTAACATAAAAAAGGCCACATATTTAAACAACATTTCTCCACCGTGGTATGACCTAATCTCTCTCACCTTTTATTTATGAGAGAAGTCCTTTGCCCAGCGGTGGGACAATGAAAGTTGGCGTCACGCCTATATTCCCCAAGCGGGGGTGGCAGAGGTGTACTGAGTATACCCACGTTTCGCCAACGATGTTAGGTTCCATGTAATATACCGGGCACAATTACAGACTCCGGACTCATACTGGTAAGTTTTTTTGTGAGAAAAGCTTCATTTGTCTGACCTAGGATTTGAACCCAGGACCTTGCCACTAGACCAACGATGCAGTCAATTTATCAGTCAAATTATCAGTTTATCAATATTACTATATGTGTATATTAAACGTTTGTTATTAATATTAATAAATGGTACAGAGAAATCGTAATAGATTATTACGATTTCTGTGCATAAGTTATATCATTTAGAAGCTATAATTCGATGCTTTAAAGGCAGAAGGGGAGGACACGGCGGTCGAGAGGCTAATAGGCGTAAGAGATACGGAATTTAATGTCTCTCACGCTTATAACCCTTTCAACAGTCGTGTCGCTTATATCTACTCTTTTGTATATCAAGCGTCGTATTATCGAGACTATATAATAAAGCTAAAAACTGTGTCTTTTTTCGTTTGAATGCGCTTATTTCTGATACTACCTGTCGGATTTAAAAATATGCATTTGTAGTCCAATTCTTAAGTAAGGTTACATGCAATTTAACATCATGCTACGACCCGTAGGAGCCGGGCAAAGAGAAAAAAAAGTCATAGGCTATGCAAAAAAGAAGTAATAGGGCGAGCGGGCGATGTGTTGCGAGTGTTCCTTTCTTATCAGCCGATACCCTTACATCCCTTCTTTTGGATACAGATACCACACACAGGATCAGACACAGACCTTGCCGGCGAGGTCGAAGAATCCCTTGCCCGCCGGCCGGTGCAGAGCACCACGGCGAGACACCTAGTATACGTCCTCCCCCATAGCGACTGCCCATGTCGAGGCCGTTCCTCCTTGAGGCGCCCTTGAGCTAGTTGCCCCCTTGCCCATCTGGCTCCAGCATAGTGGTTGTACACTCGTTCTCTTTTCCGGTGAAGCTGTAAAGACCTCGCGGCAGCGTAGATCATTCACACACACATCCGTAGCGACTGTATTAGATTCGTGGTAAACGACGGGTGAATCCGCGGGGAACGGGTAGTGTTTCAATAAAGACACTTTCAAACTTAGTTTAAAACTGAGTCCGACTACTTGAGAAACTTTAAAATAAAGTCGCTGCAGCTTTAAGATAGTTTTGATGATGGATTGACTCCCGCGTGAAGCTAGGAAAACTGCGATGTTGAACAATTTCGCTACAAAATACGAAAAGTACAAAACTATCGGAGAAAAATATAAATTACGTCTCATGCCATCTCAGAATAACATGCCATGCCATAATGACGTACCGAATAATATAAATTACATGCAAATTTAGTAAAGAGAATAGGAAACGACTTAATTACACTGGTGGAACACGGGTTTCACGGATCTTTTTACTGATGGCCATTAAGGAAAATAAGTTCTTGAGTGGCAACCACGTATCGGAAAACGAAGAGGAGCCGGGATCCCAAAAGATGGAGAAATTATCTGGTGAAGGCTGCAAGTAAAAGCTGAAGGTGAAAAGGTTGCCTGGAAGAGATTACCATTAGTGAAAAGGCCGCCCTACACACCTTGTGAATTCATAAAATTGTATTCTTATATTGTATCTTTGGTGGAACAATAAAGTGTTATCTATCTATCTATCTGAATGCAGACAGCAGAAGGCCGGCCGCGGGCGTCGTAGTGATCTTCGAGGAGATCTTTGTCCCGCGGTGGACTTCTTTTCGCTAAGATAAATTTGCTTACTGCTAGTATTTTAAAAGATTTTCTATGAATGACAAAATTCTACTGGTACGCGACTTTCGACTTTCGCAGGAAGTCGTTGGGTGCAGGTGACATCGGACCGGTTACGCTGGAAAGCAATTGGGGAGGCCTATGTTCAGCAGTGGACAAGTATAGGCTGGATGATGATGATGACGACGCGACTTTCACCAGTCAAATCTACCTTTGGATTAAATATTGAAACCTTCCATCAGTAAACTCAATAAACTGGAACTGCGAATATTTCGTGGCCCGACATTTACCTCCCGATCGATATGGGTCGAATTAGTGCGAGTCATTTGCCGTCGGTCAGATAGTGTCCGTTATTTGACACTTGGACTGACATCTGACCTCTTACGAGCCCCGAACGTTATTATTCTGTTTACCTTACACGTATTTATAGAACACTAGTAAGTACTTTGCTTGTGGTTCCGCCGAGCCACCTCAAATAAATCACGCTTATATTTCGCAATCGGGAGTGGCAGAGGTGTACTGTGCACACTCACTTATCGCAGACGATATTAATATAATACAGGTCACCATTCCCCCGATGGCGGGCTCTTCAGAGCGCGGCACAAGAGCGGCACCGGTGCGTTCTATACGAAGATCCTGGAGCCCCTCCATACTGCTGATGTCGACCACCCTGGGGTTTTTAGTCGGAGGAATCCGACACGCCCCGCGAGCTTCCACCTTCGCTGGCGGAAGTCCTATGTAGAATTTTTCCCCAGGAAAAAAAGGTCACCATGCCCTAATTGCAGCCTGTACGCATCTAACTTTTACCATTATTAATATTTGAAGACACTTCTGGGTAAAAACCGTGGGTTTTTTCCATAATTCAACCATAATACGGGTCACACAACCCTGTGAAGAGTCCTTGAAACAAAACTATTTATATCAAAGTAACATAATTAACTCAGTTATACAGGCTGGTCTTATCGTCGACTGCGGCATATATTCACCCTTCCGATTTCATTCTTCCTGCCCGAAGCGTAGTGGTTACATGCGCGCTTTCTTGTCTGGTGAAGCTGTAAAGGCCCCTCGGCCAACAGAATCATTCACACCGAGGATTATTCACACACAAAAACAAAAGCTTACCTTTCTCATTTCGGATAAAAATACCGCATACAGGATTAGACACATACCTCGCCGGTGAGCTCGAAGAACACTGCCCGCTGGCCGGGGCAGAGCACCATGGCAACACACCTAGTCTGCCTATATACGGATATGCCTCTCCGGCGAGAGAGTAGTTATACAATTTAATAATAACAACACCAAGAAAAATAATTATTAACGACTTAAAAGCTAAATAGAAAACATAGGATTATTTGTACATAGAATTTACATAATATTGGTTAGACCTTTGGACTGCAAAGTCCTCGCACCTCTGTCTCGTGGGGAAACCGGCATGCCTGAGAGTTTCTCGAAGGTGTGTGAAGTTCGCCAACCCGCACTGGGCCAGCGTGGTGGACTATCGCCTAAACCCTCTTAGATTGAGAGGAGGCCCATGCCCACAAGTGGGACAGTTTCTTAACAGCGCTAATGTTATTATTATTATATTAGAAGCTTTTATTTAACTTGCTATGTTCTTATGTCTGTCGTCCGACTCAAATTTTGTGATCCATTATCTAAGCTATTGCGGGTGTCTGATTAAGCTAAAATTTGACGTGTCTGTGTAAGTTTGGTTACAATGTAATATTATGGTACCATGGAGCCGGTTTGATGATGGAATCGGAAGGTGGCCAATGGAACCTCCCAGCTACTTAATATAACTCCACCGTGTTTGGGCTCGTTGGATTTGTCTTGACGAGTACTTTACCTGGTTGGTGTCCCGGGTTTGATTATCGAGCCGGAAGGATGTCATAGGAGTTCATCTAAATAAAATATCTTTATTGTATTTTCGCTATAAAAGCTTGTTTTTAAAAAGGCCCTTTTGTAATTAAAATGATTACCTTATAAAATTAACCACACGATTTCATGCGCTTTTGCCCCGGGTTTATCATGTGAATGATCTACGGTGTTGGCCGCGTGGCCGTTACAGCTTTACCGGACAAGAGGGCGAGCGTGCAACCACTACGCTCCAGCCAGAAGGGCAAGGGGACAACTAGCTGAAGAGAACCTCGAGGAGGAACCGCCTCGGCTTGGGTTATCGTTATATGGGAGGACGTATACTATCTTGCCGTGGTGCCCAGCACCGGCCGGCGGGCAAGGGCTTCTTCGACCTCGCCGGTGAGGTCAGTGTGTGATCCTGTTTGCGGTATCTGTATCCAAAAAAAAGGGAAGTAAGGGCATCAAGAGAGTCTGCAGAATATGTCGCGGAAGGCGATAGCGGCCGATACGAAGGGAGTCAGTTGCGTAGTCGCCTTATACAATACAGGTTCAAGACCGAGACCGAGATCGAAATAGTCCCCGCGTGTATCGTGACACGCCCGTGCGGTCGAGCCAAACGGAGGATATACTCACACACGTTAGGATTATCTTAACTTCAACTAAGGCAGGGATTTCCAAACTATTTTGGGCAAGAGACCCCTTTTCCAAAATGAACTGATACCTCAGATCCCTACAGCCAAATTACTTTAAAAATCCTATCTCTAAATTTTCCTACTGATCACCAAAAATTTTAAACTTTGCCGTTGGTTAAGTGAGTAAAGTACAACAATGATACTTCCTACTAAAATATTAGTAAATGTTATAAGAAGTTGGTACACATAACAAAACTTATACAGTATCTTGAAAGTTTCCAATAAGAACTTGTGTTTATTAATAGGGGTCGATTTTTAGACCTCGTCAAACCCCAAAATCAGTTGTCGTTTATGTCGACCCCTGGGAAACGGGTATCGAGCCACTTGGGGAATCCCTGGTTATTATAATATATCTGTCGAATGTGTATTAGTAAAAATATAATCTAATATTGCGTGCCGCCCCATCGCGCGCCGGCTATTTATTGTATGCCCTTGAGAACTTTAATGTGCACACCCGTGTGTTCACATGACATGTATGAATTCATCATCATCACAAAGATTTTTTTTTTTGGAAAATAAAAACCACATGGCCCCTCATAAGGAATTATTCGTATGAATGCGTTTACAAACATAAAATTCACAAACACAAACATCCAGACCGAAAAAAATATTTCTAGGTAACACAGCACATAAGCAGTGATGATAGCTTAGTGGATAGACCGTTGGACTGCAAAGTCAGAGGTCTCGGGTCCAAACCCAGGCACGCACGCACCTCTGTCTTTTCGAAAGCATGTGCGTATTAAAATTTAACTATTACTTGCTTTAACGGTGAAGGAAACATCGTGAGGGAACCTGCATGCCTGAGAGTTTCTAAAAGGTGTGTGAAGTTCGCCAACCCGCACTGGGACAGCGTGGTGGACTATGATCTAAGCCCTCTCAATTGGAAAGGAGGGCCGTGCCCCAATATTAATAATGGTGCACGTGGGACAGTGTCTTAACAAGGCTAATATTATATATTATTATTAATAACACAAAGATTTGTCACGTGCGGGAATCAAACCACTCGAAGCAGTGGGTGGAGTGGAATTTTTAAACACTGGACTAAATCGTTCGTTTAAATCAAAGTCATTCACTGCTGGTCAAAGCCACGGATGACTTAGCGCAGTGGTTAAGAGTATAAGCCGCTCCGCCTACTGTGTCTAACAGTCGCGGGTTCGATCCACGCACTTTTTGTGATGAACTCTTTGTGTGATCCACAATTATTTGTTCCGGTCTGGGTATTTGTGTATGTGAATTTTCATGTTTGTAAACGAACCCACAGGAACACCCACGACACAGGAATTAATCCTATTTTGGCACTAGGTTTTATAAAAAAAAGATCCCCATAACAACTGGCTTTGAGCTGCTGTTACCTTAGACCTTTAGCAAGTCATCGGTCCAGCTGGAGGACTGTGGGAACTCCACAGCCGCAGGTCTCGAGCTGGACCGATGACCGTTAAGCACCTATTGTAGAATAATTAACTATAGAGTAATTAAGACCTAGACTTATCTTACCGTGATCAAATAGACCGAGTCTTATCTGAAGGACAAGACAAGAGTCTCCGTAACCGGCGAGCGGGTATGAGACGAACAATGAGAGTGGAGGAAGCCAGAGAGGTATGTAAGGAAAGAACCTCTTGGAACTCTGTACTCTCTGCATACCCCGCAAGGGATCTGACGTGATGATATAGATAGATAGAGTTCATCATCAGCCCGTGTCAGTCCACTGCTGGACGTAGGCCTCTCCAATGGCACGCCACTGAGCTCGATCTTCAGCTCTCCTTCTCCAATCCCTGCAAACGTAGTATAGGGCGCCCTGTAGCTAGGTGGGGCGACGATATTCGTAAGGCAGCGGGCAGGGATTGGAGAAGGAGAGATAGATAGAGTACTTAACAAAATTCCGTAAGTTCTAAGAGAATACAAATAAACAACCTGTATTTGGAAGTGTTGTTTACCGGATTGTAAATAAGTACCCAAACAGGGCTTTGCGAAGCCATGGAAAGCCTTGGGAATTTGAAGGCTGTCTATACCTTGTTTATTACTAATTATTACGAGAGTAACTCTTGTATAATTAGTATTGACATATGACGTCATTGTTATAACCAATTTATCAAACAATATTATTTATGATTAATCGTATTCGTATATTGACAATAATTAAAACAGGGGGTAGGCAGAGAGTACAGAGTTCCAACAGGTTCTTTCCTTACATACCTCTCTGGCTTCCTCGACTCTCATAGTTCGTCTCATACACGCTCGCCGGTTACGGAGACTCTTGACTTTTCCATCAGATAAGACTCGGTTTATTTGGTCGTGGTAAGATAGTCTAGGTCTTCCCCGGTACCTGCATCCTTCCACTTTCACATTGTATATCTGTTTTGTCATTCTTTCCTCTCTCTGCCTACCCCGCAAGGGATCTGGCGTGAGGTTATAGATAGATTAAAACAGTATTTACAAATAACTGTTTACGAGAAGATTAAATAAATAAATAAATGATATGTAAAATAATACTATGTAATGAAAATAATATGTGAATATTATATTTAAAGAATGTTATATGCTTATCAATTTTAGCCTATACGATACTAAATATTTGCATGCCATGAAGCTGGATATGGTGAAACACCTCAAACACTGAAGATCTTATGTAATACGTACCCATATTCGCAAATAAAGATATGATTATGATTGTCTGTCTGTTACAATAAATATAATACACTACTGCTACTCCCATTTGAGAGACGTAGGCGTGACGGTGTTATTTTTACAAGCTTTAACTTGCTATGTAACTTGCTTTGTTTGTATGTTTGTCTTTTTCGGTTTATATTTTGTGATGCGTGTTTCAAGCACTTGTGGGTATCCGATTGAGTTGAATATTGACATACTTATGAAGCTGGTCTGACGATGAAGCCAGAATATGGCCATACGAACATTTTCAACTAGACAACATAAGGGAACGTTGCCCGTTCAGGGGGAACGAGACGGAGATCTTTAAAATACCACGCTTGGTCACAGGGGGGAAAGGGGGCTTAGGTTTTCATCACGTAGTCCATATCCTCTAGAGAAATCTCGCGCTTTACCGAGGCAAATTAAGCCAGATTATTGGTTTTTAGCTTTCTGTTTGCAAAAAATGATTGACAACCGTATTTATGAATTACTACGTGAAAACTAGAGGGGGAGGGGCGGGGGGGTTGGCATATACTACGGGTGGTCACCAAGGAGGGGGGAGGGGGGTCAAACGTAAAAAATGGGTCACGTAGGATGGGTACGTTCCCTAACTCACTTGTGTTTAGGATCGGTGGATCGGTTTTGACACAAATTATACGAGTACATTCAGACGGTGAACAGGGTCTGATGATAAAGCCCGAAGAATTCCATGGGAACTCTTTAACTAAGTACAGTATCGTGTTTTCGCTATAAAGGCTTGCATATGAAGTTTTTTTAATTTTAGAATTAATGAAACCAAATTATATGACAACATTAACATTTTAGACCGAGTCTTATCTGAAGGGCAAGTCAAGAGTCTCCGTAACCGGCGAGCGTGTATGGGACGATCTATGAGAATGGAGGAAGCCAATGAACCTGTTGGAACTCTGTACTCTCTGCCTACCCCGCGAGGGAGCTGGCGTGATTATATAGATAGATAAATAGATTAACATTTTATTTTCATGATAGCCAAGGGGTTCCACACAAACATTTATATACGAATGTTAGCAACAAAACGCCTTGCTTTATTTAACAAATGATTGAATGGTTCGATTTCCGAGCCATGCAATGACGGACGATTTAGCGCACTTTCTTTTCACTTAAGAGCTTAAGCATTGTGTCTAATTGTCGCGGGTTCGATTTCCGCACGGGACAAATCTTTGTGTGATCCACAATTATTTGTTTCGGTCTGGGTATTTGTGTGTGTGAATGTTCATGTTTGATAACGCACCCACAACACAGGAACACAACCTAGGGTGGGGCTACATTTAAAAAAAAAAAAATCGGAAAAAAAGATATTTTTCCCATGTTTCAATACAGTAATGATTATTTCAGCAATCATACTTGTGAATGGTGCTGCTTGTGGGGACTGGTCTATCCGGAATCCTAAAGACACTTACTCTTTAGAAATTGCATCATTATTCTCATATCTCGATCACAAAAGCATCACACAGGAGCTAGCTCCTTTCTTACTGTCAACTTTTTAATTGTACCCTAAATTGTATCCACATAATAAGACTGAAAAAACTTATAATAATATAATATATAATAAATAATATTAGCCCTGTTAAGAAACTGTTCCATCGTTGGGCACGGGCCTCCTCTCAAACTGAGAGGGTTTAGCCCATAGTCCACCACGCTGGCCCAGTGCGGGTTGGCGAACTTCACACACCTTCGAGAAACTCTTAGGCATGCAGGTTTCCTCACGATGTTTTCCTTCACCGTTAAAGCAAGTGATGGTTAATTTTTAATACGCACATGCTTTCGAAACGATAGAGGTCCGTGCCTGGGTTAGAACTCGAGACCTCTGACTTTGCAGTCTAACGGTCCAACCACTAGGCTATCACTGCAAATTGGAAAGAAAAAAAAAGAAAGAATTAAGTTACAGACACACGCTGAACCGCAATTACAGATAAGTAAGTCCGCTGATTATCTCAGCGAATCTTCTTATTGGAGGCCGCCGTCCAATACCGTGATAGATCTTTTAAGCCTTTGTCTATTTAAACAACTTAATTATAGTAAGATAGTCTAGGTTTTCCCTTTCACTGTATTCTGTATAGTCATAATTTCCTCCGACAGTCAAAATTAAACATAAAAAGTTTTTTATTTATCTATCTATCTATATATAACCTCACGCCAGATCCCTTGCGGGGTAGGCAGAGAGTACAGAGTTCCAACAGGTTCTTTCCTTACATACCTCTCTGGCTTCCTCGACTCTCATAGTTCGTCTCATACACGCTCGCCGGTTACGGAGACTCTTGACTTTTCCACCAGATAAGACTCGGTTTATTTGGTTGTGGTAAGATAGTCTAGGTCTTCCCCGGTACCTGCATCCTTCCACTTTCACATTGTATATCTGTTTTGTCATTCTTTCCTCTGGCATTCTTTCTATATGCCCGAACCAACGGAGCATGCCCTTTCTCATCTTTACACCGATACTATCTTTCATACCTACTCGCTGTCTTACTATGCTGTTGCTAATGCGGTCGGTCAGCTTCACTCCGCACATCTTCCGCAGAGCTCGCATTTCTACCGCATTTATCCTACTTTCATTCTCCTTCTTACATACCCAGCTCTCGCTACCATATAACAGCGTTGGGACAAGAACTCCCGAGTAGCTTTCCCATCGCACCATTCACTCTGTTCCCTGCACTCACACTTCTCTCTATGTCAGCGGTGTATTCTATATTTTATTTTATTTATAAGGACCAAAAGCACGTATATATAATGATAGAGAGAAAATTATTGATTACTTAAGGCTGTACCGCCCGTTTGGAAAGTCTTTCCTGTGGAGAAGAAGGGCCAGAAAATCCACGGTTACTCATTTCAAATATTTTACAATTATTTTGTATACATTGCATTCGTAGGATGCTAAATAGATGTAAGTTAAGTATATACAAGCTGTAACATAATAAACGCAAGACCTGAAAGTAGTTTGTTCTATATCGATAACTGAATTGATTCCAACTATTTTTAAAGTATTTTACATTTTTTTTTAAATTTGCTAAAATGCTTTTACTCCTTCAGTGCGCTATAAAAAACTAAATTTATTCTTGATTCATAGCAATAAGGAGATCACAAATGCATTCCTAACCCGTATTTCTCAAAATGCACACATACACGTACAAGTTTCATTGTTAATTGGGGTATAAAAGTGCTTAAAAAACTTTAAATTTGGAAATTTGGTTTTCGTTTTGAATTTATGAAGCAATTCTCTAATTGGGGTGGCTGAGGTCTTGCGTTTATTATGTTACACCTTGTATGTGCTTAAGTAATTATAATTATAATAATAAAAAAAAACACCGTCTCGCCTATATTCCCCACGCGGGGGTGGCAGAAGTGTACTGAGTACACCCACGTTTCGCCGACGATGTTAGGTCCCATGTAATAGGGGGCGAGCCGATTGCCATATACCGGGCACAATGCCAGACTCCGGACTCGTACTGGGAAGTTTTCGTTAGAAAAACTAAACTTGTCCGACCTAGGATTTGAACCCAGAACCTCGTGATTACAAAGCAATACGCTTTGCCACTAAACCAACGAGGCAGTCAGTAATAATAATAATAAATCATTTATTGCAACTTAAGTGTCATAAAAACAGTTATGTGAAACTTACAGGCCCATAAAATATATACTTTACAGACTAACATACATCTATATCATCACGCCAGGTCCCTAACGGGGTAGGCAGAGAGTACAGAGTTCCAACAGGCTATTTCCTTACATACCTCTCTGGCTTCCTCTCCTTTCCTAGTTCGTCTCATACACGCTCGCCGGTTACGGAGACTCCTGACTTGTCCTTGAGATAAGACCCGGTCTATTTGGTCATGGTAAGATAGTCTAGGTCTTCCCCGGTACCTACATCCTTCCACTTTCGCTTGTATATCAGTTTTGTCATTCTTTCTTCGGACATTCTTTCTATATGCCCGAACCAACGGAGCATACCCTTTCTCATCTTTACACCGATACTCTCTTTCATACCTATTTGCTTTCTTACTACGCTGTTGCGATACGGTCGTTCAATTTCACTCCACACATCTTCCGCAGAGCTTGCATTTCCACCGCATTTATCCTACTTTCATTCTCCTTCTTACATACCCAGCTCTCGCTGCCATATAACAGCGTTGGGACAAGCACTCCATTATGTATGGCTAGCTGCGCCTTTCGGCTTAAGTGCCGGCTCCCAAGTAACTTTCCCATCGCGCCATTCACTCTGTTCCCTGCACTCACTCTTCTCTCTATGACAGCGGTGTATTTTCCATACATATAACATATAAAACCTTATAAACTACGACACATGTGTTCTTCCACTAAATCTCCTGAAGACACCCTTCGGCCAGAACTCCTCGCTTATGAAGGTCTCCAGCTTGGCGGTGGGAACTCGCACAACAAAGGAATTGAATGCCGTATTATTTACGAGTGCGAGTTCAGCTTCTCGACCCTCAGAGTGTAGAATGTCTTCTTACGGGCGTACTCCGCAATGTCCTCGGGTTTAGTGGTGTAGTGTAGCCGAGACACGTACAGCAGTGTTGGTACTGCTGAGCGAAGGAGTATGTCATCTTCTACCGGTGCAGTCCCACGCCGGTTTCGTCGGGGAGGCTTCTTCTTCTTGTCCACCTTGATGAAGCGTTCCTCATCAACTTGACCCTTCTTACGGGCCTTCCCTTTTGTCTTCTCTGGCGTGCGGGTGGCAGTATAGATTAAACATAAGCGTACTTAGATTCATGGTATCACTCAGTGTCTATACAAGGTGTAAGTAACATAATAAACGCAAGACCTCAGACACCCCGATTAGGGAATTGCTTCATAAATTTAAAACGAAAACCAAATTTGCAATTTAAAGGTTTTAACCTTTTTTTAAGCACTTTTATTCCCCAATTAACAATGAAACTTGGATGTGTATGTGTGCATTTTGAGAAATACGTTTTTTGGGAATGCATTTGAAATCTCCTTATTGCTATGAATCTAGAATAAATTTAGTTTTTATAGCGCACCGAAGGAGTAAAAGCATTTTCTGCAAATTAAAAAAAAATGCATTAAAATTTTTTGGAATTAATTCAGTTACCGATTTAGAACAGACTACTTTCAGGTCTTGCGTTTATTATGTTACACCTTGTATAGTCCTCTCTTTACAAAATAGAGACTTCACAGAGGTTTATACTAAAAAGTATAATAATAATAATAGAAAGAGAAAAAAAGGGTTTCTATAAAATATGTAAAGAGTGCGTACAAAATAATTGGTTATAGCTCCAGTGTGATGCCGAACGAGACAAAATTCTACAGTAATACGGTACATGTTTAATCAGTCAAAGGATAGAGGACGGACCAGTCCCCACCAGCAGCACCCGTTCACGAGTATGACTTGAGAAGCAGCCATCACTCTCCTCGACCATTTTAGAGGGAAGAGAGTAACCCGCTCCACAGAACCACCACTAGCAAAGACATTTTAGTGAGTATGACCAATCCAAGACTCTGTCGACATGTTTTTTCTTCTTGACATCCTTTCTTATCTGCACACTGATACTTTATTTCATACCTAAAGTTTCTTATTACGTTGCGAACCCTAAGGAATAACCCTTACAAAAAAATGTTCTTACCAATTTTTACGTAACAGCCAAATAAAAAAGACTATAACCCAACTAAGGAAAAAGTCAAAACCAACTGTGGATTCCGACATTTCCAACATTTAAGTGTATACGCTTTTATATCGCCGGGATGTCCATTTCAGATAGGCCTGCCGTCACTCATCTGGTTACCTGTTAGTTTTAAGGGTTTTGTTAAGGCGAGGGGGGCAAGGGAGGTCTAATTAATATGGTCGGTTTCTATACAATTTTGCTAGGGACATGCGCGTTATCCCGTCGTGAATCCAGTCTATGGAAGCCGGCGCGAGCTACCTAACGCTTGCGAGATTCCAAATCCAAATTTTCAAAAAGGAACTATAAATTAAAAAGAAAAGATCATTGAAATTAAATTAAAAAGATTCTAAATTCAAAAATTATATAATACGTGCGTTAGGTAAAAGTGTCTTTTGGTAACTTATTATATTTTTTAATAACATTTTGTCATTAAAATGTTATTTTGTGTTGTGTTTTTTTTAAATTTAATGTTATATCTGTATTTGTTATTTAAGTAGGTCAGTGTACCTGTTGCCGTACAACTGCGTAGGACGGTATCGTAGACGCGTAGAGTAAGCTGGGGCGGTAAGGATCAATTTTCTTTAGTGTAACGGTTTTGCGTTTAGAAGTTATTACGGTTTTTATGTTATATGAAAATCTGAATTCTTTTATCATGATTTGAATTTTGTTATGTAGAATGATTATTGGATATTGAAATTGCATAAAAAATAGTAATTTATACCATTAAGTGTTACTTTTTACTTAGAGTACATGTTTATTTGTTTACGTAATTTTAATTCTTTGAAGTGAAATGTCAGCATTTGTGAATCTGATGCCTAAACAATTTATCTTCATGGTCTAATTTGTGTTTTTAAATCTAAGTATCTGGCTCCAAAGTCGCACCATAATTCGAAACTATGAAATTGATAAATGAGTTTATAATTGGTCGCAATATAAAAGAAACAAATGAAAATTAAATCCCACTGTTTACTAAGAATATTGGTAAAAACAAATAATGCAGTAAAAAATATTTTAGCAATTCATTATTAAGTTTTTTATTCTTGCGCTTGTCCTATCATCTGTTCTGCTTATTTCCGTACGAAATGACTGGATTTTTAGGGAACATTTATGTATTGTACTGGTCCCCATTCCGAGGTCCGACAGACTGGGTTTAAATCCAAGATCGGACAAATGAAGTTTTTCTAACGAACATTTTCCAGTATGAGTCCGGAGTCTGGAATTCTGCTCGATATATGGCAATAGAGTCCCCTATTATATGGTACCTAACATCGTAGGCGAAAAGTAGGTATACTCAGTACACCTCTGCCACCCCCGCTTCGGGAATATAGGCGTGACGGTTTTTTTGTTTTATTCATGTGTTGTATCTTCTCCGCATTGTTAATATCGAACCATATTTTCACCTATAAGTTTCTATTACATAAACAAACATTCATTATATTTGGGTGTTAATTATCTTTTTAATTAATGTTTGCACAATATTTTTAGCTCGTGGTTAGAATTTCTCATTAACATAAATTAAGTGTTTCCACAACCTGGTCGCGTACCATAAACACTTTACTATAAGAAAGAGATGTGGATATACACGCCTATAGGTTTGTCTCTTTTTCAAAGTAAAGTAAGGTTAAAATAGCTTTGCTAAAGAGAAAATTGAATCAGTAAAACTAACCACCGTTAGTCTTATATTATCTCTCTATTATCGGATCTTTGGAAGGGTGGAAGAGGTATGTGACATCGATATTTTACTGAATTGCTATAAGAATAGGGGGTAAGCCGGCCACAATTCCGGACTTCTGATTGCTTTCGAATATTTTCTCAATAAACCAAAAATCTCAATAAGACTTTTGAATTAGCAACTGAACTTAACCTTATGATTACTGGCCACATCATGTATCACTAGACCAATCATCATTTCATTCATTCGGTGGTCTATTGGCGTATAATGCTAGGACAAACAAGTTCTGGTTTTTATATTGAAAAATTCTCAATATCAGTCTATAATTGTGCCTGATATGATAGCCGATTGCTCGCCTTTCATTTAATCGGGACCTAACAACGTCGGATGTGGGTGTACACAGTAGAACTATGCTAGCCCTTCTGAAAAATACTCGTGATGATGTCATCACATTAATTTCATGCAAATAGACTCGAACTATTAGTAATTATTGGAGCCAATGCTGGATAGATGCTATTCCAGCTCCACTTGAGTCATGACAACCTATTGAACTGTTATTAGTTAACATTCCCTCTCTTCCTTCTATTGATTTAACATAATAACATTTTTTGTGCACTTTTTTTTTAATGAGTAAACCATATTGTCATTCTCATAAATATATATTTTTTTTTAACTTACCTGATGATCAACCTACATTGTTCTCCCATACTCTACAACAAAATGTAGATGAAAAAGTTTGTGAGTTTTTTATTTAAAAGAGTAACCGTGGAGTTTCTTGCCCTTCTTCTCCACAGGAAAGACATTCCGAAGTGGTGGTAAAGTCTTTGTTACTTTTCTGACGATTCATAAATACTGCAATAGTCTACATTAATAAAAAATATTCTGATTCTGATTCCAACCAAAAAGTCAGGTGAAAACCCGTGAATCTCAGTGAGATACGTAATAATTATAATAAACGTCGACTGCTCCGTTGATCTAGTGCCAAAGCGCATCGCTTTGTGATCACGAGGTTCTGGGTTCAAATATTAGGTCGGTCAAATGTAGTTTTTCTAACGAAAACGTCCCAGTATAAGTCTGGAATCTGGAATTGTGCCCGGCATAGGCTTACTACTATTACATAGGACCTAACATCGTCGGCGAAAAGTGGGTGTACTCAGTACACTTTGCCGCCCCCGCTTGGGAAATACAGGTGTGACGATGCTTTGTCCATTGAATCTAATTCACATAGTCCTTGTTCCACCTGCTAGGGTCTGTTCGCTGTTTATGTTTCTTCATTTTTGGCAATTGAATTTAGCAAGTGACTTATATAACACTAACTTCCTGCAAAGAGTCCCTATATTGTATTCCTTTGTCCCCCTGCAAGCCTATCAAATGTCACCGTTAAACCCGTGAATCTCAGCGAGATACGTAATTATAAAAAATAAACTCAGCAAAAGCTAATAGGTGCATATTCTAAGTTCTTTTTACTCATTTATACAGACTGCTGACTATAAAAATGCAGTGTCTTTGTTACATTATTAAAAAGAAATGGAATTGGTAAGTTGCCTGGATGTAGGAGCTAGCAATTTCAATTAGCTCTTATATTGACAATTCAAGACTTTTAATTTAATTAATATACATGTATAGAACAGAGTGCAAAAATTTGGCGCGCAGACTTACTAAAGTGATACAGAATCTAAGATTAGTAATCTCTATTATTTTAGTACACTTTTGCTACCTTCCCAAAAAGAAAGAGGGGCGGTATTGCACTACCTATAACTAGAACTGTCTAAATGTTTAACAAATTTCATTTAAAATGTCTGTAATGGTATGGGCGAAAGTGTAAACAATATTGTTTACAGCTATAGCCTAACGTCAAGAACACAGTTTTTTTTCACAAGCTAGGGACAAATATTGCAAATAGCGGTAGTTTAAGGAAGTTAGTACTTTGGTGTCAAATCGAAGGAAGACTTGAAGACTTAGTGTTGTATAAAGTATGACAACACCCTTCTAACTAACTAAATCTATGTCCTAGTTACTTGGTTTATTACTTCTCCAAAAAGGGTCTGGTAAGTGGCTAGACCTAAAAAAATACCTAATCACTAATATATCTTATAATCATACTTGGGCAAAATGTAATCAGATTAATGATTAACCACCCCCGCTTGGGGAATATAGGCATGATGTATTAATGATTAACGATTACAATTACATTTTGGAATCTTGTATATTCTAATTTTCACGATTGAATATTCTAAAATGCAATTGTAATCATAAAGCTGATTACATTTTGCCCATCTCTGCTTATAAAGTGTTAGAGAGTTTGCACAGACTTCAGATAATAGGACAATGTCAAGAAAATGTGACAGGTTATCGTATCGCCATTCTTCAGACATTGCATTTCTTACAAAAAAGTCTTATGTTCAAGATCAATATAGTAGAAGATATTGGGTGCCCGTCAGTCAACACATCAAAAAATATTACACAAAATGTGTTTCCGATATCGATAAAGTGAGCGTGGAAGAAATTGGTGGTTGTTTGCTGCTAACAAATTTTTTTAAATGTTTCGTAAGAAAACTGAAATTGAGACAGTTTCAGATTTATTTCCATATGTTTTTTAGATCTGGATAGTACACACAATCATGTCTGATATTCCAGAAGTGGCAGGAAAATATATAGTGGAATCTCCAACCAACCTTACAAGACCTTAGAAGTATTAAAAAAATATGTGAAATTATGTGTCAAAAAAAACAAAGACAGGCTTATAAAATAATATCATTTTCGGGTCAAAAATATTATGGTGGTTAGTTAACATTCCCTTAGGTAAGCATCAGTGATGCTACTGGCTTAGAAATTTATTAGTGTTCCATTTCACCCTAAATTCCCCACAGGACTAATTTACTTAGTGCTATTTTAGCACAGTTGTCATAATTACTTGATGGAGGCTTTAAACGAAATAATAGTTACATTATAACTATTAAATACTAGTTCAGAAAATGTGTTTTGTTATAAACCGTAAAATTGAGGTCAAAATTAAATTTTGACCTCAATTTCACGGTTATTTTATATCACACAGTCTTATGTAATCTAGTGGCTAGGTATAGTCCGACAAAGATCTTTTGACCCATAGATGTAATTGACAGGGAGGCGTTGGTGTGAAATTAGGGTTCACATAGGTAGGGTGGTATTATGATTAATATTTTGTAAAATTTTCCTATTTTTATAATTAAAAAACATAAACGGTCCTTTTCATCCTAAATTCCACACTGAAATGAGAACCAATTCGCTTAGATTTCATTTTTAGCACACCTATAAAATTTACTTGATGAACGCTAGTAACGAAATATTAGTAACATTAATACGATTAAGCAATGAAGCACTAGTATGTGAAATGTTATATATTTAGAAAATATTTTTTTTGTCAATAAATATTAAAACATAATTATTTACATCAATATACATCATAATTCTGTATCATAATCATCACATCTTTATTTTTCACATTTTACCTAATTTTTCCAGTTCCGTTACTTTACAGAGTATCTTATGACCTAGAGGGAAATTAAATCTGACTAAAATATCCATCTGCAATATCGTAGTTTCCAAAGAGACAAACCGATCCCAACGTAATTTTTAGAATTAAAAAAACTGTGTTCCATTTGACCCTAATTTCCCTACTGAAATGATAGAGGACGAATTTACTTAGCTTTTATTTTTAGCATTCCTATAGCAATTCCTTGATAAAGGCCACAAACTAAGTATTACTTTGAAACCATTAAAAGCATTTATATACGTATGTAACATACTCGTATTCTATTCGATTTTTTTTTTTATAATTTTTTTTTTTTACTTTTTTTAATAAAATATAACCCCACACTAGGAATTATTCTTGTGTCGTGGGTGCGTTTATTAACATGAAATTCACATGCACAGACCGGACCGAAACAAATACTTGTTTTGTCACACAAAGATTTGTCCTGTGCGGAATCGAACCCGTGACTACTCAGTCCAGTAAGCCGAGAACTCAAGGTCTTACTCCACTGGTCCAAGCCGTCCGTCAAACCCCAATTTTTATCCCAATTTTCTGGTTTTGTCATCTCTGTAGGAATGTTTTTGTTATGGTACCTTATTAATAATGCTCAAAGAAATATTGTTCTCCTTGGCATTATAATTATACTTCCTGTACTTCGATAAAAACCATCAATCATAATACATGTATTATGTATTATTACAATAGTTTTGCAGTCGAGAGGGTACTAAATCTGATTGTAATAATGATTTGTCTGTCTGCAGTATAGTTGTTTTGAAACAGATTCACTGATTAGCGCACGATTTAGCGCAGTGGTTAAGAGCTTAAGCCCTTCCGCACACTATGTCTAATAACCGCGGGTTAATTTCCCGCACGGGACAAATATTTGTGTGATCCACAATTATTTGTTCCGGTCTGGGTATTTGTGTGGGTGAATTTTCATGTTTGTAAACGCACCCACGACACAGGCATTAATCCTAGGGTTGGGCAACGTTTCTTTTAAAAAAACAAAAAGCCTAATTTTTTAATGTCTTTAGGTATTACTGTCCTCAGAATGGGATTTAGTTTTATTTGATAGAAATCTAATTTTCTAGCATAGATATTTTATTTTTATTTGTAATAATAGGTATACCGATGGTCTTTAGATTAAATTAGCTTTATTTTTTGCCATAGGGCATATTTTAACGTTTGATCGGTGTGGCAACAGGTTACTGAATAATAGTATAAAAGTTTTTATGTGATGTAATTTTTAGGTAGGAGTCTACTTATATACCAACTAAGAAACATATAATGTAATTTGGTAATGTTTTAAAACTATTTTCCTATGTCTAATCTACAAAAATACATTTATTAAAATTCCAGTAGGTTACAACATTAAAAAAATACCATAAAAAAACGCTTAAAATTCAGTGTATCAAAAATAGTGTTGTGATAAAACAATTTTAATGTAACGGGATAAGTGGATTTTCTCCTAAATCATTAGTGAAAAATTCACTTGAGTGGTAATTTATTTGTATAATGTGAGTAAGAGTGCTTAAATGTCGGAAGGGCCGTCCAAATTTCCATCTCTGCTGACACCAAAATGCAAGACACACGAAATGTGGGCCGCTATGACGAGGTCCATTGAGATACTGGTGGCATTCTTCGAGTATTATGCACAGAGGTAAGATTAAATATTTTAGAAAAAACACATTTTTGTAACATTTATTTTTCCACTTTTTATGTAGTTAATGGTGTCTGACTGTAATAATCATTTGTCTATCTGTTGTTACGGAACAGATAAACCGTTTTCAACGCATTTTTTTAAGTTAAAAAAATATTTACGTTCCTTTTCACCACTGAAATGATAGAGGACTCATTCACTTAAGTTTCATTCTATATCATCTGTTTCATCAGAGTTCCAACAGGTTCTTTCCTTACATACCTCTCTGACTTCCTCCTCCACTCTCATAGTTCGTCGCATACACGCTCGTTGGTTACGAAAACTTGAGTTGCCCTTCAGATACTTCAGCAAAATACTAAAATGATTTGTAATACATCTATGTATCTATATTGTTAGCATTTTTTAATTGAATTATTAGTAACGTTTAGTAATACTGGTAATTTTAGTAAAAATGTCTATATTGATTTCAGTTTTAGTCGAATATTTTTAGCACGAATGGTAGACATTTATCTGAAAAGGTTGGCAACACATATACAGTGACATGCGAGCGGTCCGCTACGGACGTATTCTGACTTTAGGCGTGGCGGCCGGCGGATGCAGAGACTGGACTGAGAGAGTAATTTACTGTACAGTTAAAGTTAGCTTTTGTTGAAAGTCTAAAGTAATAAATACTTGAACAGTGAATTAGTGGTTTCTCTCAATATCATTAAGGCAATCCTTGCCGGGTAAGCGGAAAGTACAGAGTTCCAGAGGTTCTATTCTTACAGATTTCTATCGCTCCACGGTCGACGTTCGTCTCATACCCGCTCGCCGGTTACGGGGGCTCCTAACTTGCATTGTAAGATTAAATTATTTCGGTTATGGGGACTCTTGATTTGTACTGTAAGAGTAAATATTTTCAAAAATAAGAGTGTCTAGTGATTAGAGCAAAGGCCGCACTACCCAATGGATCGAGTAGGCACGAGTTAGGTTACAACACGAGAAACAGTAGGTCTACCATGAAACGTAATTCCGAAGTTTCGGATCGAAATGTCGGGCGATTGCTACCACGAAGTAATTTCGTTCCGAAATCGGTCCCGAAGACGTTTAGTGGTGATTTGTGGATATCTAAAAGCAATAAATGCGTTCAAACTGGAATTATTTGGTGTTTTTAAAATATATTTTTTTTCTATTTCTAATATAGAGTACAAACATACGAATTAGCACGAATTTTGTAAGAATCCTTTTAAAGATCGAAAGCAGAAGGGCATCCGACTAGGTTGCAGTGGCTTGTTTCTCATAATAAATCTAGTCAAATTGCTTTTCTTAAATACCCAAACAGCCTTTGTGGCCGTTCCCATACGTAAAATAACAAAATAAAAAATTGCCTCGTTGGTCTGTTGGCAAAGCGCATCGCTTTGTGATCACGAGGTCCTGGGTTCAAATCCTAGGTCGGACAAATGTAGTTTTTCTAACGGAAAATTCCCAGTATGAATCCGGAGTCTGGAATTGTGCCCGGTAGCATTTTTTGCAAATTAAAAAATAATTTCGGTCGCCCCCTATTACATGGCACCTAACATCGTCGGCGAAACGTGGGTGTACTCAGTACACCTCTGTCATCCCCTCTGGGGAATATAGGCGTGACGGCGTAAAAACAAAAAATAATAACAATACTTGTGGGATCGAACTCACATCGATTTCTTGTGTATGTTAATATTAAATGTGCTACCTCAGTTTAATGACTGCTGGCGAAATTTTAAAACATTATATTCAAAGTTCGCGCCTTTATGTCATTATGACACATTGACATTTAACAGTTTTACACGACTAACTTAGAATGTTCCTAAGTTACCATGTGTCTGATAACACACGAGTGCACTTTATAATTATTTGGTTTATACTACTTCTTCTTCTTCTTCTTCAAGTTATGGCTTCACACTAATTATAAGTGTATTTTGCCAGTGTCCAGTGAGATATATAATCGTGTTTGTTTAAATTAACTCGACCCCCCCGATGAATTTGATGACAATGATGATTATGAAATTAATGAAGTAACCCACCCTGGATAGTAAAGCGGTGGATACTTTACATACAAATTGCAACGGTCGTTTTGAGGAAAGTTGAAAAGGCTTGTTTTATCACTTTGTTACGCTTACCTTCACTCATGCACATATATGAACACATATTGGGTAATATTCCACCAACATTACACATTATTAGTCGAAATAACACAAGTTTTGGAAATTAAAACAAATTGACAACTTCACTCTTCGACTTCCCGCCAAAACTCCTTATACTACTTCATTTAATACCAAGTTTTTAGTAAACGGAAACATACTTCTCATCTGTCATTCATTCACGAACAAAGTCTATGGCGGAGTTTTGGCGGGAAGTCGAATAGTGAAGTTGTAAATTTGTTGAAATAAAACTATTTTTTCGGATTTTATCGCGGTTTATTTTGATTTTTAAGTTCCCGACGTTTCGAGTGCTTTGCAGCACCCATGGTCACGGGAAGGACTGAGGTGTTAGACGTCCAAAAGGCATAGTTGTTCCGGGGTACCCTCAAACTTCTTAATTATTTTTGTTTTTGTTGGTCCGATCTACGCAGAATGAGCTCACGGTGTCTTGAGGTCTTGCAGTGTTATGCTTGGTTTTAGATTTGATTATATTAATTACTGGATCCCAAGACGATGGAAGCACCCAGCCATCTTCTCTATTGAAATTAGGATGTTTTTTAATTTCAATAGCCTCGCGAACCATCCTTGGTAGGAATCGGTGTTCTTTCACGAGGATTTGTGGTCTATCAAATCTGATGTTATGGCGGGTGCGGTCAAGGACATGTTCACAGACTGCAGACTTCTTTGAGCGACGGTGTTTTAGGTCAGCTATGTGTTCTTTAACCCGAGTTTTTACTGGTCTTTTTGTTTGTCCTATGTAAGAGAGACCACATTCACAATCAAGCTTGTATACTCCTGCATCTTGAAGAGGGATGTGACACTTGACAGATGGTAAAAACTGACTGATCTTCTTTGGCGGCTTATAAAATGTTTTAATTGAAGCACGCTTCAAGATGTAGCCAATCTTGTCTGTGACTCCTCTTATGTAAGGTAGTACAGCAGGGAGACGCTCGACTGTGGCTGGTTTCACTCGGTCACTGTGACGTTGGCGTGGGACTCGAAGCTTATTGTCGTGCAGGACTTGCTTGACATGTTGAAGCTCGGCAGCCAGATGTTTCTTGTCACAGATCCCTTGTGCTCTCTGAAACAAAGATTTACCCACAGTAGCTAACTGTGATGGATGGTGGTGAGATTCACCGTTTAAGTACCTATCAGTATGGGTCTTTTTTCTATAAACCGTATGGCTTAAGGTGTTGTTGGGGTTACGGATTACTGAAACATCTAGGAAAGCTAGGGAATTGTTTGCCTCCAACTCCATTGTAAACTGAATTTTAGGGTTAATGGAGTTAAGATGATTAAGGAATACATTAATTTTATCAGATGGTAATATTGTGAAAGTATCATCTACGTACCGCTTGTAGAAACTTGGCTTTACAGGTGAGGTACGAAGGGCTGTCTCCTCAAAGTCTTCCATGAATATATCGGCAACAATGGGAGATACAGGGGAGCCCATCGCCACACCATCTACTTGCTTGTAGAACTGCTCCTTCCACAGTAGGTAGCCAGATGTAAGGCAGTGTCTCAATAGTTCTGAGTATTCCGCTGGCATGTTGTTCTCCGCTAGTTTCCTTTCTACAATTTCGACACATTCTTGTACAGGTAAGCATGTGAATAGTGACTGGACATCGAAACTGACCATAGTTTCATTGTCAGTGAGATGTAGATTTTTGATCTCACTAACAAAATGGTATGAATCCTTAACATGTGCTCTTGTGTGTCCTTTGAGTGGCGAGAGCACTTTCGCTACGTGCTGAGCCAATCTGTAGGTTGGTGTGTCGATTTGGCTAACAATTGGACGTAGGGGAGCATTCTGTTTATGAATTTTTGGGAGCCCATACAACTGTGGTGGTTTTGCGTACGAAGGTATTAGTGATTTGACGTCCAGATTCAATGTTTCGGAGTGTTTTTTTTTAAATCATTAGATTGTTTAAATATACTGGTGGTTGGGTCTGTCTTGACCTTTTTGTATGTGTTTGCATCCGATAAAAGTTCTTGTATTTTGACATTGTAATCTGACGTATCCATTATGACCGTAGCATTACCTTTATCCGCGCGGAGAATAGTGATATCCTTCCTATTGCGTAAGGTTTTCAACGCTAAATATTGATTTTTAGGAAGATTTAGTTTGGGCACTGAACTTCGACGTAACATGGATGAGACATCCTGACGTATTGCCTCCGAATCTTCCCTCCCTATACTATTTTTGGATAGGACGTCTTCAACGGCGCTGATAATTTCCTCATATGGTATCCTTCGAGGTGTTACAGCATCCGCAATCCGAAAAAATAGTTTTATTTCATGTGTAATATTCGCGTAAATCTAAGAACTCAGTATGTAAATTTGTTTTTTGATTTCCAAAACTTGTGTTATTTCGGCTAATAATGTGTAATTTTGGTGTGTAATGTTGGCGATAGTTATGTGTTCTTATATGTGCTGTAGTGAAAGTAATTGTAACAAAGTGATAAAACGTGCCTTTTCGACTTCCCTCAAAACGGCCGTCGCAATTGGTATGTAAAGTATCCACCGCTTTACTGTCCAGGGTGTGGTACTTCATTAATTTCTTTATCATCAAGTTCACCGGGGAGACGAATTAATTTAAACAAACACGATTACATATCTCACTGGACACTGGCAAAATACACTTAAAATTAGTGTGAAGCCATAATTTAAAGAAGAAGAAGAAAGTCTGTGGTGCCCGACCGAAAGAAATAAATCCGATACAACTTCATGGTAGGTACACGCATCGTATTTCGTTCGTGTATCGTTCGGCTCCGAAGTTTCGGATTGAAACTTTCATGGTAGACCTACAGAGGCTTGTTTTGGTCTAGGCGTTTGTGCATATGAATTTCATGTTAGTAAACGCACTTACGACACTGGAATAATTTTTAGTGCTGGACTACAGGCTCGTAAAGCTGTGTTCTTACCGATCACCGAGGTTGAGCAGCGTTCGATTATGTCGGCCTGAGATGGGTGACCGTTTGTGGCATTTTCATTTTCGAGCGTCTCCGTGCTTCGAAAGGCACGTTAAGCCGTTGGTCCCAGTTACCACTTAATGTGGTAGTCGTTAAGCCGAGTTGGAAGCCTTAAAGGCGGCTTGATAAGTTCCAACAGCAGGTGGCCACAAACCTGCCTCCACCAATCCGCACTGGGTCGGCGTGGTGGAGTATGACCTAATCCCTCTCACCTCGATTTGTGAGAGAAGGCCTTTGCCCAGCAGTGGGCAGTATAGGCTGATATTATTATACTGGACGACATTTATTTTCAATGAAAAGAAATACCGGTCTCATCTGTTAGTCCCTGAGTGGTTGAGTGTTACACTCAAGTTTCGCTCAGGTATCTCAAGTTGTAAGGGTAAAACTAAAAATTAAATTTCAACAAATGGCGCATAAGAATCCTCCATCATTTCATTTGACTGTACGTAAATGTGAAAGTTAATTAAACTAGAAAAGTTTTAATACACCCATCTGAATACTCGTGTAACATCACTACGACTAACTATGAAACTATTTACTCCACTCTTTCACGACTATTACTACAAAAAGGGTTGGCAGAGATTAAAACATTACTATTTTAAAACGTCCAATGTCTAGTCATCATTTATTTTTAGAGAAATAAAGCTATTCTTGATGAAAAAATGGATGGATGTCAGTACCGCCGAAGACCTTTCTTCTTATCTATTTCACCATACCTCTTGCGGGTTAGACAGAGAGTACAGAGTTCCATCAGGTGCTTTCTTTATAGCCTTTTCTGGCTTCCTCCACTCTCATAATTCGTCTCATATACTCTCGCCGGTTACGGAGACTCTTAATATTATTGATATTTTTAAAGAAATATAATGTGTGTGTGTGTGTGTGTTTGAGTGATATACGCTGTTGGCCGCGAGGCCTTTACAGTTTCACCGGACTTAAGGGGGAGCGTGCAACCACTACGCTCGAGCCAGAAGGGCAAGGGGGCGACTTACTCGAGGGCGCCTCAAAGAGGAACGGCCTCGGTTTGGACAGTCGCTACGGGGGAAGGGGGTGTACTAAGTGCACCGGTTGGCGGGCTAGGCTATGGATCTACGACTTCGTCGTCGTCGTCCGTATCCGGAGCGGAAAGAAGCGATGTCAGAGCATCGGGGGGATCGGTGAGAAAGAAATATCATAAAACCAAAACTTTTATAGGAAAACACAACAAAGATGTCTATACAGTTGAAGAAGGTTCCTATGGCTTCCTTTGAGCTCCATCATCAAGCCCTGGACACCATCCAGGCCTAAAGGCCAAGACAAATTCAATGATTTCAATCACGCCGAGGTTATATCGAGTTATATTGGCTTCATCGTCAGAGCCACCTGGTTGAATAGTTCTTGTCATTACCAATCCAACAAGCCTAAACACTAGTGGGTTACGTTGTATAGTTCTCTTGTTCCTATAGCCACCTTCCGACTCCATCTTCAGACCTGCTCCATGGTACCATATTATAGGTACCATATACTTTTCTATACTATCAAAAGATTTGAACCGGAAAGACAGACAGACAGATATATGAACATTGCAAGTTAAATAAAAGCTGGTAAAAATAGAAAGATGAAGGTACCGGGGAAGACCTAGACTATCTTACCATGACCGAATAGATCGTGTCTTATCTGCAGGGCAAGTCAAGAGTCTCCGTAACCGGCAAACGTGTATGAGACGAACTATGAGTGGAGGAGGCAAGAGTGGTCTGTAAGAAAAGAACTTGCTGGAAATCCGTACTTTCTGCCTACCCTATAAGGGGATCGTGAAGATATAGATAGAAAGACATATATAGGGTTAGGGTTATTCATAGTATTTTCTGCAAACTCACTCGATTTATGTACGCTAGGGGAGATGTGAACGATGTTATTATAACTGCGCGAGATCGTGACATACGGTTAAAAAATATTACCAACTGAAATAAAACTGTTTTATGGATTATATCGCGGTTCATTTTTGATTTTTAGTTCCCGACGTTTTGAGTGCTTAGCAGCACCCATGGTCACGGGAGGGACTGAGGTGTTAGACGTCCAAAAGGCATAGTTGTTTCAGGGTACCCTCAAACTTCTTAATTATTATTGTTGGTCCGATCTATGCAGAATGAGCTCACGGTGTCTTGAGGTCTTGCAGTGTTATGTTTTGGATTTGATTATATTAATTACCGGATCCCAAGTCGATGGTAGCAGCCAGCCGTCTTCTCTATTGAAATTAGAATGTTTTTAATTCCAATAGCCTCGCAAACCATCCTTGGTAGGAATCGGTGTTCTTTCACGAGGATTTGTGGTCTATCAAATCTGATGTTATGGCGGGTGCGGTCAAGGACATGTTCACAGACTGCAGACTTCTTTGAGCGCTCGCATAATAAAATCCGTAAAATAGTTTTATTTCATGTGTAATATTCGCGTAAATCTAAGAACTCAATACATCACCAACTTTTATTTTATATTTATTTTGAATTATTTATATAAAAAATACCGTCACTTTTTTACAGCCCCAGCGGGTGTGGGAAAGGTATACTTGTGTTCAGTCACATATCGCTCCCGATAATATAGGGGCGGGCTTACGACCTAGCATCGGCACCGAGCCAATTGCTCTTACAACGGGCACGATGCCAGACTTCAGACTGCTACTGAAAAACCGAATGAGGTGCCTCGTGATCGCTAGAAGGTCTAAGACCTTATTAGGATTTCTTGGCATAATTTTCAGTACCAGCTAGTCAAGAATGCTACCTGGTATAGAGTTGGGACAAAATTAATAGTGAAAAAATTATATTGCGATTAACTTTATCGCGATTTCCTTTGGGTTTTATGTTCCCGATGTATCGAGTGCTCTACAGCACCCATGGTCACGGGAGGGACTGAGGCGTTGGACGTCTAAAAGTCAGTGTTATTCCGGACTACCTTAAGCAATTAAAATATCCATTGATTGATCCTACAATTAACAAATTGAGTGAATAATGCCCAACACTGGTGTAAAAAGCCTCGCTTCCTATTACATCGGGACTTAATTGTTGGCAAAATGTATATGCACACAGTACACTTCTGAATAATTCAGCTTAAAGAATACAACCCTGAAAGTCGGGAGCTAGGAAGTTGAGCTATTTTTTTAACAATCCTACTAATATAATAAATGTGAAGGTTTGTATTTTAAATGTTTGGATGTTTATTGCTCAGTCACACAAAAACGGATGAACGTATTTGAACGGTATTGAGTTCTTAGATATACGCGAATATTACATATAAAATAAAACTATTTTAAGGAATTTATCGCGGTTTATTTTTGATTTTTAGTTCCCGACGTTTCGAGTGCTTTGCAGCACCCATGGTCACGGGAGGGACTGAGGTGTTAGACGTCCAAAAAATCGGACGTGTAACACCTCAGTCCCTCCCGTGACCATGGGTGCTGCAAAGCACTCGAAACATCGGGAACTAAAAATAAAAAATAAACCACGATAAAATTCGTAAAATAGTTTTTTCTTGTATTTGAACGGGTTTTGGTATACGCATAGTATATTACCTAAATTAACACCTAAAATACTTTTTCTACTGGCAAATGTTTGGTTCCTGTTTAAAGTCATTGCGAATGAAGGCCCGGGCAAAATCTAGTTTACGCCAATATGTTGGCCGTACTAACTTGTACGGCCAACATATTGGCGAGCTTTACTCGTCACGTTACGTATCAGTATGTCAGAAGGCGTGAAGGTCAGCGTGATATATTCGTACTGAACCCCAACGCGCGTTTCCCTTCTATATATCACGGCATTACAGGTGAACCATATAAACAAGGCACTTAGCTTCTATAATACATATCAGCCGATTTTTTTTTAAACACACTCGGATTTATTCCTGTGTCGTGGCTGCGTACAAACATAAAAATGCACATACACAAATACCCAGACCGGAACAAATTGTCCCGTACGGGAATCGAACCCGCTACTATTAGACACAGTGGGCGGAGCGGCTTAAGCTCTTAACCACTGCGCTAAATCGTCCGTAAATTACATGCGCTTTGCGCAAAAATTACTACAAAGTCGACAGTCGACTTCGTCCAGAGATTAAGAGCTAACGGCGCTCGACCCAATGGATTCAGTATTCACGGGTTCGGACACGTGACAAATATTTGTGTGACCCACAAATGTTGGTTTCGATCTGGTGTGTTTGTGTGTGTATGTTTAGACCCAGACCCGGACAAATAATTGTGGATCCCACAAAGATTTTGCCCGTGCGGGAATCGAACCCGCGACTATTAGACACAGTGGGTGGAGTGGCTTAATCTCTTAACCATTGCGTTAAATCGTCCGTCATGGATGTTTGTTACTCAATCACGCAAAAACAGCTGAGCGGATTAGGATGAAATTTAGCACACAGATAGTTTATTACCTGAATTAACATATAGAACATATATGAACTTTTTATCCAAGATAAATGTTAGGTTCCTATTTAAAGTTTGCGCAGACGAAGCCGCGGGCAGAAACTAGTTTATAATATTAGTAGTATAAAGTAGGTATGAGACGTGATGATGTATAAGACGAACTATGAGAGTGGAAGAAGCCAGAGAGGTATGTAAGGAAAGAACCTGTTGGGACTCTGTACTCTCTGCCTACCCCGCGAGGGAGCTGGCGTGATATAGATATAAAGTAGGACCATGGGTGCTGCAAAGCACCCGTGACCATGGGTGCTGCAAAGCACTCGAAACGTCGGGAACTAAAAATAAAAAAAAATAAACCGCGATAAAATCCGTAAAATAGTTTTATTTCATGTATAAAGTAGGACTTACAAATAGATAGATAAAAGCTATTCATCCTTTATTTTTTAAAGAACTGCATTGTTTTTGTATCTTATTTATCCGTAATGTACGTTCTGTGCACGGACAGGTGGTCTGTGTTCCATACACAATAAATGGGCCATTTTCCTTTTGTATTGTCTATGTTCCAAATGCGATGCTGCGTTTGTATAATAATGGCTCTTATTTTAGGGATTAAATGCTTCGGCAAATAGCCGACGGAGTGCAACGGGAGCGCAACGGAACCGCTCGGCTGCGTTCGTGATGTTTGCCGGCGCGCCGAGCGGGGCTGCGTTGTGTGGCATCTCCCGTACATTTCAGTACATTACAACTCCCCAGGTCGCATCACTGTCGCGCTCCCGTCACGCTGCGTCGCCTTTGTGGCGAAACCTTTATTTTAGATGGAGATGGAGGGACGAGCTGGGCATCTTTTTGAAAGACTGGCCTAACAAAGCAACGAACAGAGATGAGTAGAAAAAGTGGAGGCCTTTGCCCAGCAGTGCGAACAATGGCTCTTACGTCTAATTGCGGGTTGATCTAGTAGCAAATAATGCGCTTTGCGATCATAAGGGCCTGGGTTTTTAATCAAGTCGGACAAATATGATTTTTCTTACGAAAAAATCCCAATATCAGTTCGGAGTCAGGCATTTTGCCTAGTATATGGCAATATGCTCGCCTCCTAATACATGGAACCAATTATATAAAAAAATAAATAAACACTGTCACTTTTATATTCCCCAAGCGGGGGTGGCAGAGGTGTACCCTGTACACCCACTCTTCGCCGATGATGTTAAGTCAGGTCCAAACTAACATCGCCGGCCAAAAGTGGGTGTACCTTTGCATCTCTGTCACCCCCGCTTGGGGAATATAGAAGAGACGGTGTTTTTATTTTATTATTTAGTGCTCTGTATTCTCTGCCTACCCTGTAAGAGACCTGGCGTGATGATATAGATAGATTATACTATTATAATGACGGACTGCTTAGTCCAGTGATTAAGAACTAAAGCCGCTTCGCCCACTGGATCAAGTAGTCTCGGGCTCAATCCCTGCTCGAAATTAATTTGTGTTACCCACAAATATTTGTCACGGTCTCGGTGTTCGTGTATGTAAAATTCATGATTGGAATAGTGTGGAACTAAGAAAAGAACTCTTTTTTGGGCCCAAATCATACAGCTGATGGTTGCTAAACAGCTGTTCAAAAGTAGTCTTATTTGAGCCCAAACCATACAGCCGACGACTGCTAAAACAGCTCTTCAAACGTAGTCTTATTTGGGCCCAGATCATACAGCCGACGGCTGCTAAACAGCTGTTTAAAAGTAGTCTTATTTAGGCCTAAATCATACAGCCAACAGCTGTGAAACAGCTGTTAAAAAGTAATCTTATTTGGGCCCAAATCATACAGCCGACGGCTGCGAAGCAGCTGTTCGAAAATAGTATACTTTCTCCTTGTATTACTAATGACCGCCTTTGATAACCCCTTTCGGTGTTAATTTCGGTAATTTCCGTGTGTTCAAGCGTTTTTGCCATACGTATTACTGGAATCAAACATGTGGCTTACAAATAGGCCCTCTTAATATTTTTTCGTGACCGTAGTGCTTTACAACTGGGCTTATCCTAGTTGTAGTCTCCTTCTCTATGGCTGATCTGCCAATGTTTTTGTGTCTCCTGCTTTGCAAAGGAGAGAAGTGGAATTTTTATTTTCCTCCGACTCCTCCTGTTTTTCTTTCTAATTAAATTTGATGCGGGTTCTACGACATTTAAAGTGCTTCCCGGGACACCTCAAGGTTCAAACCTTGGCGTTATCTAAAGAGACTATTGTGGATACTGGCTTACAGGAGTTACAATGGTGGGAATGAGTGGCGGGTCAAACAAACCCCTTTCGGTAATAGGTTCGTTAAGATACGTATGCTAATTAAAGTCTCGTAAATACCTGCAAAGTACTTGATAAAGCGTCTCCTTAACCTGTCAATACTTATAAACCGCGTATAATCTCTTATCTGTATATACCGTTAAACCTATTAAGATAAGGGACAAAATATTTAAAGCCGCTTAAAGGATTGCCTCGTTGGTCTAATAGCGTATGATGCGACAAGCAATCATGTGGTCCTAGGTTCGATTTCTATGCTGGACAAATAATAACATAATAATATTAGCCCAGTTAAGAAACTGTCCCACCGTTGGGCTCGGGCCTTATCCCAAACTGAGAGGGTTTAGGCCATAGTCCACCACGCTGGCCCAGTGCGGGTTGGCAAACTTCACACACCTTCGAGAAACCCTTAGGCGTGCAGGTTTCCTCACGAAGTTTTCCTTCACCGTTAAAGCAAGTGATAATTATTTTTTTTATACGCATATGCTTTCGAAAAGACGGAGGTGCGTGCGTGGTTTTGAACTTATCACTGCTGGACAAAGTGTTCTTAAACACAATTTATTCCTTAAGCAGTGTTGCATAGGCGGACTGCGTACACCCACTTTTCGCAGTCGAACTTAGGATATAAGACCTAAGATCGCCTCGCACCCTATATAATGTCTTTTTTAAGTTTTTATCTTCGTTTAAAAAAAACGTAGCCCCACACTAGGATTTATTCCTGTGTCGTGGGTGCGTTTACAAACATGAAAATTCAGACCGAAACAAATAATTGTGTCGGCCAAGATTTGTCCTGAGCAGGAATCGAACCCGCGACTATTAATATGTAAATAGGGGGCGAGCCTATTGCCATGGTACCAGGCACAATACCAGACTCCGGACTGATTTTTATACTTTGTTTGACCCGAGATAAGATTTGAACCCAGGACCTCGTGATCGCTACACGCATTATTCGTCAAAACACCAACGAGGCAGTCCATAAGTGTTAATCATATTTTTAAAACACCGTCACGCCTATATTCCCCAAGCGGGGGTGGCAAAGGTGTACTGAGTACACCCACGTTTCGGCGACGATGTTAGGCCCCATGTAATAGGGGGCGAGCCTATTGCACAATTCCAAATTCCGGACTCTTTTTGGGGAATTTTTCGTTAGAAAAACTACATTCGTCCGACCTAGGATTTGAACCCAGGACCTCGGGATCGCAAAGCGATGCGCTTTGCCACTGGACCAATGAGGCAGTATTAATATTTTTCTAGCAAAAAATATGATATGTAAGGAAACAACCTGTTGGAACTCTGTACTGTCTGCCTACCCCGCAAGAGAACTGGCGTGATATAGATGGATAGATCTCAGTAACAGTCGGAAATATACACGTCTCATACGTCGCCCTCTATTAGAATGGGGCATAAAATCGTCGGCGAAATATGGGAGTACACAATCCGCCACTACCATACTGCTTAAGGAATAAATTGTGTTTATTTTTATCTATATCATCACGCCAGATCCCTGGCGGGGTAGGCAGAGAGTACATAGTTCGAACAGTTTCTTTCCTTACATACCTCTCTGACTTCCTCCACTCTCATAGTTCGTTTCATATACGCTCGTCGGTTACGGAGACTCTTGACTTGCCCTTCAGATAAGACATGGTCTATTTGGTCATGGTAAGATAGTCTAGGTCTTTCCCGGTACCTACATCCTTCCACTTTCGTTTATTTTTATAGATTGTGTTAATTTTTTAGAACACTTTACGGCAGATTTAGCGCAGTGGTTAAGAGCTTAAACCGCTCGGTGTCTAATAGTCGTGGGTTCGATTCTCGCACGGGACAAATCTTTATATGACCCACAATTATTTGTTTCGGTCTGGGTAATTGTGTATATGAGTTTTCATGTTTGTAAACGCACCCACGACACAGGAATAAATCCTAGTGTGGGGCTACGTTATTAAATAAAAAAAAAAACAAAAAAACTTTGTCCAGGTTAGAATTTGAACCCAGGGCCACATGATTACTTGTCTGCCCAATTTTTGAGGAATTTAGGCGTAACGCATTTATTTTTTTAGGAAATCTATTTTTCCCTCATTACCTATATACGAGATTATTCCAATCAAACTTAAAAAACTTTTGAATAAACCATCACCATTGTTAGATGTTTTAATTGTGATTTCAATCTGTAACAAGTGAAATATGAAGGCAACAGTATTTCCGAAGACATGGAAAAAAATGCTATTAGCAAAAAATGGCGTTTTTACGTTGAGTGAAAAAAAAAAAAAAAAAACTTTTGAAACTTCTCTAGAACATCATTAGTTGAAATCGAAAAGAAACATTTCAGCGGCTCAGTATTTTACACTCCAACTAAGTATAATTTTGATTTACTTTCCAATATATATTAGCAGTGATAGCCACTAGGCTAGACCTCTGACTTTGCAGTCCAACGGTCTAACCACTAGGTTAGACCGTTGGACTACAAAGTCAGAGGTCTCGGGTTCAAACCCAGGCACGCACCTCTGTCTTTTCGAAAGCATGTGCTATCACTTGCTTTAATGGTGAAGGAAAACATCGTTAGGAAATATATATGCCTAAGAGTTTTTCGAAAGTTTGGCTCTCAGTTTGAGAGGAGGCCCGTGCCCAACGGTGGGACACTTTCCTAACAGGGCTAATATTATTATTATGTATTACTAATGTACTAAATACAAACATAGCATATTTCAGCATAACTTAAATTAGTCTTACTGTCCCATTGCTGTGTAAAGGTTTTCTGTCTCAAATGAAGGCGAGAGAGAATAATAGGTCATCACGCGGACCCAGTGCGGTAAAGTTACCTTCTTTAAGTCTATTTCGCGCAAGCATTTGGCGTGATGATATAGGTATATCATCCCGCCAAATTCCTTGAGGAGTACGCAGAAAGTGCAGAGTTCCAACAGGCTCTTTCCTTACTCATACACGCTCGCCGGTTACGGAGACTCTTGACTTGCACTTCAGATAAGATACGGTCTATTTAGCGATAGTAAGATAGTCTACGTCTTCCCTGGTACCCTTATCCTTTACCGTTACTTTAAGGAATGTAGAATAAGTAATTAAAAATTCTTTGACTATTCGGTAATACTCCGTTCCAATCAAATCAGCCCATTGCAGTCCACTGCTGGACATAGGCCTCTCCCAATTCGCGCCACAATACACGGTCCTCCACCTTCCGCATCCAGTCCCACCCTTCCGAACTTCTTAAAGTCATCGGTCCACCTAGCTGGGGGCGCCCTACCCTACGTTTGTCGCGGTCTCCTCTCTAGAACTCGTCTGTTCCATCGGCCATCGGTTCTTCGACAGACATGGGCAGCCCACTGCCACTTTAGCGAGCATACTCCGTGAGCTATGTCAACTACTTTGGTTTTTTGACGGATAATCTCATTTTGGAGTTTATTCCTGAAAGAGACTCCGAGCATAGCCCGCTCCATAGCTCGCTGTCATGACTAGTATAATGCACTGGTTGTAGACTTTCGTCTTCAGGCATTGCGGTAAAGGCAAAGAGAAAACCCGACGTAGTTTGCTGAAATGCTGCCTAGCCCACTGGATCCTTCTATCGACTTCTTTCTCGAAGTTGTTCCTACCAAGCTGGATAAACTACCAAGGTGTATTCTCGAACAACTTCGAGCATCGATTGTTCGACGTAGACTCCGTTCCGCGATAATACAAACCAACAGTCTATATATTCCTTGAACAGTTTTATCTCCAGCGCCTCCTCTACCTACACGAAGGAAATTAAACCGTCAATCTAACGGAACGAATGGCGGAAGTGTTTTAATTAAAATTGATATAGAATGTAGTTTTGCATTTATACTTCTTGAAGATTTACATTTTAACTTCTCCATATTTATGTTTGTTTTTGAAACTTGAGGCTGTAGCCAAGTTCACTTTCTACAGTCGTTAACTAATAGAAAAGGGGAAAAAAAAAATAGACGATTGCAAAAATAACGTGTTTTTGTACTCCACGTACTTTAAAAAGTATATGGATTAGAAACTTAATATTTCGAATTATGATTTTTGGCTGTATATTTTAAAATCTGGTAAAATGGATGCACGATTAATCGAAATTTTGAAATTATCTCTACAGAAAGAAATCTAAAGAGTTCTCTATTGAAATAAAACTATTTTACGGATTTTATCGCGGTTTATTTTTGATTTTTAGTTCCCGACGTTTCGAGTGCTTTGCAGCACCCATGGTCACGGGAGGGACTGAGGTGTTAGACGTCCAAAAGGCAAACATCCTAATTTCAATAGAGAAGATGGCTGGGTGCTTCTATCGACTTGGGATCCGGTAATTAATATAATCAAATCCAAAACCAAGCATAACACTGCAAGACCTCAAGACACCGTGAGCTTATTCTGTGTAGATCGGTCCAACAAAAATAATTAAGAAGTTTGAGGGTACCGCGGAACATCTATGCCTTTTGGACGTCTAACACCTCAGTCCCTCCCGTGACCATGGCTGCAAAGCATACGAAACGTCGGGAACTAAAAATCAAAAATAAACCGCGATAAAATCCGTAAAATAGTTTTATTTCATGTGTAATATTCGCGTAAATCTAAGAACTCAGTATGTCATCTCTATTGTTTTATATTTTGAAAGAAATAAAGAAAAACGTTTATTCAGTGACACAAAATGCACGGCAAATAATATAAAATAAAATAAAAATGTAATGTGGCACTGAAATGGTATGCACTCAGCACAATGCTGAGGCAACTCAAGTGCCACGACGCTGGTCTTCCGTGTATACCAGTTCAAATTGAGAGCGTAACTGCGCGCAATTACAAAACAAAGAAAAAAAATACAGAATACAATTTTCTGATTACAATTCAAAATGCTTAAGAAGTAATCAGTAGAATTTACTTATAAACATAGCAAATAATTGTAGCTAAGTTTTTATAAAGCGGTTTCTTTTTCAAAGTGCATTTTTTTAGAAAATGATAAAATTTGTATTTGCGCATACGTTTCAAAACTATTTTTCGGATTTTATCGCGGTTTATTTTTGATTTTTAAGTTCCCGACGTTTCGAGTGCTTTGCAGCACCCATGTTCGCGATAAAATCCGAAAAATAGTTTTATTTCATTGACAAAATTAGTTTTTTCTATGGAAACATTCTCAGTCACGTTCCGGAGATTGGAGCTGTGCTCAGTATAATGGCCGCGCTCATTATTAAATTAGGACAGTCGACGAAATTTGTGGGTACATAGAACACCTCTGCCCTTTAGCAATTATTGTCGTGACTTTGATATTTTTTATTATTCTGTTCCGTTTTTGCCCAAACCCTCCAGTTGCCCAGCAGTAAAGGCGTGACCCAATACATTAAAACTATCATTTGTGTTAATTGTGTCTCGCTTGCCCACCGCTGGGAGTAGTCGCGCTGTAATTTATCAAATACTTTATAAACGAACTAAATTAGTGTGCGCTCACCAAATTAATTAGATTAAAACCATTTGTGTTAATTAACGTTTTATGTGTATCGTTCAGATGGAGGTCATGCTGAGTCGGTTACGCGTTGTATAACGCCATCATGTCGTGTACACCCACTTTTCGCCGATGATGGTAGGTCCCATGCAATAAAGGCCGAGTCTATTCTTTTCGAAAGGAAAACGTAGCCCCACACTAGGATTTATTCCTGTATCGTGGGTGCGTTTAAAAACATGAAAATTCACATACACAAATACCCAGACCGAAACAAATAATTGAGGGTCACACAAAGATTGGTCCCGTGCGGGAATCGAACCCGCGACTATTAAACACAGTGGGCGGAGCGGCTTAAGCTCTCAACCATTGCGCTAAATCGATTTGCCATTATACCGGCCATAAGCAATGGCTTATAGACCACACCTTCTACACCCTTTATGAATTCTACTCGGTTAAGCAACATAAATAATTTTATTGGGACTATTATATTAATATAACAATATAAGAATATGAATAGGAAAGAATAACTACAATTTAGAAAAATATACGAAATTATTATGAATGAATGATATTATTATAATTTAGAACGACGGACGATTTAGCGCAGTGGTTAAGGGCTTAGCCCGCCCCGCCCATTGTGTCTTATAGTCGCGGGTTCGATTCCCGCATGGGACAAATCTTTGTGTGATCCACAATTATTTGTTCTGATCTGGGTATTTGTGTATGTGAATTTTCATGTTTGTAAACGGGGCAACGTTTAAAAAAAAAAAAAATTGAATATATATTGACATTAATGACATATTTTGTATTACCTATCATTTAATAAATATTTATTATTTGCATACCTGTTAGGTGAAATGTGCTGAACTATGAGATAATGCGACACCTTATTGTAATACCATGTTTCAAGCAAATAATTTCATAGACTCCGGACTGTAACTGGGAATTTTCTGATAGAAAAATTACCTTTGTCCGACCTAGGATTTGAACCCAGGACTTCGTGATCGCTATGCGCATTATTCGCCACTAAACTAACGAGTGGTAGAATCAGGGAATAGACTTATGGCCATCTATCACGCCAGATTCCTTGCATATTAGGTAGAGAGCACAGAGTTCCAACAGGTTCTTTCCTTACAGACCTCTCTGGCTGCCTCCACTCTCATAGTTCGATATACACGCTCGCCAGTTGCGGAGACTGAATCATGAATAATTTTAATTATTGTTTTATATATGTAAGTTATATGGGGGTCACGTTAAACCAGTTACGTATAGAATATCTTTCTATCTATATGACTACGCCAGAATCCTCGCCGAGTAGGCAGAGAGCACATTTCCAACAGGTTCTTTCCTTACAGACCGCTCTAGCTTCCTCCACTCTCATAGTTCGACATACACGCTCGCCAGTTGCGGAGATTGACTCATGAATAATTTTAATTAATGTTTCATATATGTAAATTTGATTGCCCACCTTTGCAAGTCCATATGCACGACATATCCCGTGCAATCCCACTTCAGCTTTGCCGACTTTAAGCCTACATCTGTAACCCGAGTCAAGATCCGCAGCGTGGTGTTTCTGACGCAATCCGTCCGCTTAACACCTAAAATGGTGCATTCCATTGCTCTTTGGCAGACCTTGAGTCTGGGTTTCTGTTGTTCAGTCAGCGACCAAGTTTGAACAACGCAGAAAACACATATCCACGTGTTTACGCTTGAGGGACAAAGGAGGGTCGCCCTTCATCATATCCCTCATGGACCAGAAGCTCTTCCAGGCATTCTCTATCCGTCTAGAGACTTCTTTATGTTGCCGGTTATGAAACGAGACAATCTGACCCAAATACATGCACTCATCGACATAGTGAATGATCTGGCCATCTACCTCTATCCTTAATGTTGTAAAAACGCTCGAGTCAGCGCTTGAAACGCTCGCGTCTTCTACGTGTTTCAACGCTCGTGAGCGTCGACTCAGCGCTAAACGCTCGACTTTAGCTTTCATTTTTACAACACTATCTACCCTACGTTTCGTGGTGTTGGTCATGAGCTGAGTAGTTGGCCCGGAATCCCTGAAGACGGTCACAGATGTCGTGGTCGACTGAAACGAAGATGGCGTTTCGACTTGGACACTTTAAAGACATGGATACTACTAGCCCAGGATCGATCTATGTCGAGACAGTAAGGGGATCCCTATGCCCAACAGTGGGACTCAGGATAGGCTTAAAAAATATATATGTAAATTTAGATGGTGGTCACGCTAAGTCAGTCACGCATAGAATATCTTTCTATTTACGCCAGAACCCTTGCCGGATAGGCGGAGACTGCTTTTCAAACAGGTTCTTTTCTTATAGACCTCTCTGGCCTCCTCCACTCTCATAGTTCGTCTCATACACGCCGTACCATTAGACGACCATTTGTTTAATGGTTTTCCTGTGGGAAACAGAACACCATTACACTTCATTTCCCGAAGATATCGTAACGCGTCGCGTTTGGCCATAGCCGATAAAGGCCCAAGCCGAGTTTAGTATAAATTTAATCTGAATATTATTCTAGACCTAATTTAAGTGGCTAAACTGTTAAAAATGGGTTGAATTTAGGCTTAAATAGTGCTAGACTGGCGTATTTTCAGTTATCTGGGCAAGGCAGGGCTTTTAAGCCTTATAGCCTTAAACTAGTGATATAAAACCGAATTTGTCCGACCTAGGATTGGAACCCAGGATCTCTTGATCACAAAGCGATGTGCTTTGCTACTAGACCAACGAGGTAGTCTTGCTTAGGGAAATCGCTTAAAGGATTAATTTAATTGGAATTGAATTTTTTTTTTTTTTTTTAGAATAGCCCCACACTAGGATTTATTCCTGTGTCGTGGGTGCCTTTACAAACATGAAAATACACAAACACAAATACCCAGACCGGAACAAATAATTGTGGATCACACAAAGATTTGTCCCGTGCGGGACTCGAACCCGCGACTATTACACGCAGTGGGCTTAAGCTTAAGCTCTTAACCACTGCGCTAAATTGAAAGGAAATTGTCGAAAATTGCCCCAGAACCAACAAACATTTGACCCATACATCATTATTTATCTATTTTATTAAAATAATGGCTAATATCCGCATCTAACAGACAATTTGCAATCTAAAACGAATTTTTCAAAGTATTGTAAGTACGTATATCAAATGGACTCTGTTAAAAGTAGTAGGCCTACATATTAGCTATCTAGATTGCTTGTCTTGTTAGACTAAATACTTATATAGATAGTTCCTTAGTGTCGATAGGTGTCTATAAAAATATAATTAATCTTTAAATCCACTCAATATATTTTTAACTACACAATATAACTTCATATGTATTAATTATGTATATGTAATAATTATTTGTCCCGGTCTGGGTATTTGTGTATGTGAATTTTCATGTTTGTAAACGCACCCACGATACAGGAATAAATCCTAGTGTGGGGCTCCGTTTAAAAAAAAAAAAAAAAAATTCTACAAAATGATAACCTTAAAACCTAATAGTTTTTGTGCAATATTGCGATTTCTCCGCTTGTCCGTTTAATAATAAATGCGTTATGGGAATTGATGGGTGATTCGAAAACATACAAGTATTTTTTCATTGCTGTTGGTTCTGGGGCAAATCATGTATGGGCGCAGAACAATGTCCTTTTAATTGAATGGTCCCACAATTAAAAACTAATTGAATAATGCCCAAAACGGAAGGTTATATCTATATCACTTTCTTGTAGCATAGTAATATTAAAACAATTTTGTTAAAAGGTTGTGGCGTACGGTCCCCCCTGCCCACTCCACGTCTTCCGGTACATGGTTACCCCTCAAGAACCTTTCTGCCCGAAACAATAATTTATCAAAATGAAAAATTCATAATAATTATTTTCCTCAAACCCACTTTAAAAGCTGGATAAAAGCAAGCGTAGCGTTGTGAATTAATAAACAGATATTTCGGATCGATTTAATTCCGATCATATTCCGATGATGTTTTTCTTTAATGCTCAATTTTGTATTCGAAACGATGTGGAATATTTAATTATGTTTACTGCATTTTTTATCAATTGTGGAATAGAGTAACACAGGACCAGAACGAATGGCGTGATAGAGGAGAAGCCCACACTTAGCAGTGGGGAGATACAGGCTGTTTGATGATGGTGATAACTTTATTTTTGAAGATATTAAATTGAACTTTCATCGAAAAGTCGATTCCCTTTTTGGTATAATGAAGGGTAGTGTAGGCAGTCAGTTCTTAAGTCCGAATACTAGGACGAACAAAGTGTTATATCGGGTATTTCTATCGAAATATCGTTCTTTGGATATCCTACTAATATTATGAATGCGAAAGTTTGCATGTTTGGATGTTTGTTACTTAATAAGGATGGATCAGTAAGGATGGGAAATACACCGCTGACATAGAGAGAAGAGTGAGTGCAGGGAACAGAGTGAATGGTGCGATGGGAAAGCTACTCAGGAGCCGGCACTTAAGCCATAAGGCGCAGCTGGCCATACATAACGGAGTTCTTGTCCCAACGCTGTTATATGGTAGCGAGAGCTGGGTATGTAAGAAGGAGAATGAAAGTAGGATAAATGCGGTAGAAATGCGAGCTCTGCGGAAGATGTGCGGAGTGAAGCTGACCGACCGCATTAGCAACAGCATAGTAAGACAGCGAGTAGGTATGAAAGATAGTATCGGTGTAAAGATGAGAAAGGGCATGCTCCGTTGGTTCGGGCATATAGAAAGAATGCCAGAGGAAAGAATGACAAAACAGATATACAATGTGAAAGTGGAAGGATGCAGGTACCGGGGAAGACCTAGACTATCTTACCACGACCAAATAAACCGAGTCTTATCTGATGGAAAAGTCAAGAGTCTCCGTAACCGGCGAGCGTGTATGAGACGAACTATGAGAGTCGAGGAAGCCAGAGAGGTATGTAAGGAAAGAACCTGTTGGAACTCTGTACTCTCTGCCTACCCCGCAAGGGATCTGGCGTGAGGTTATGGATAGAGATAGATAGTTACTTAATAACGCAAAAACTTCAGTAGATATTTGTGTATTAATGATTTTTAGAAACACCCACGACACAAATAAATCCTAGTGTGGGGCTAGGTTTAAAAATCCAGACTCTGAACTGCTTTAGATATTCTATAATTAAAACTCTCAACTTTACGAAGAATGTAATAAAATCTAAACAATAATCTCTATCACGCCTATATTCTCTAAGCAGGGGTGGCAGAGCTGTACTGTTTTCACCCACATTGCCGACATTATTAGATTATAGGGGGCGATATTATTGTCATTATACCCGGACACAAATTCAGACTCCGGACTGTTATAGATACTTACTTTTAATAAAAAGAAAATCCCTATTAACGAAATTATTTTTCATGCATTATTCTAATTTTTTTATAATATATTTCGATCCTTCGGAATGAAAGATCACTCACCGTACATTACTACGGATTGTACCGGTCGAATCCATTAATCCAGTTCATTTATCAAGATGCGAGTCCGGGTAAATGAGTCGGATAACAATCCGGGTGACATTTTGGGAAAATGTTTTTTTTTTGCTTTAACCACCGATAAGCATAGCGTTGATTAATAAAAGAGTAGACGAGGTCACGCCTATATTTCCCAAGCGAGGGTAGTAGAAGAGAACTGTGTTCGCTCACATTGCCGAGAAAGTAAGGTCCCATTGCCGAGGATGTAAGGTGCCATTGCCGAGGCTGTAAGGTCCCTTTGCCGAGGATGTAAGGACCCATTGTAATATATTAATAATAGCGTTTATTGATTCAACTGTCATAGAGTTATACAAATTGCAATAAAGGGACGATCTGTTGTCAGATTTTTTCGCTAGCCTGTGTTATTATCTCAAGCTACTTCTGAGCGTAGGTTTAATTTGTTACCGAAAAACAAATGCAGTCGCCGGACTACTACTGAGTTAAAAAATCCACTAGATAAATGTAGGTATGAAAGATAGTATCGGTGTAAAGATGAGTAAAGGTATGCTCCGATGGTACGGTCATATAGAAAGAATGTCAGGAAAAAGGATGATATACAATGCGAATGACTATTTTACCATAAACTGGAACCGAAATTATTTCTGATGCATCATTTTAATATTTTTATTAAATTTCAATCAATCGGGATGACAGATCGCTCACCCGTACTTCACTACGGATTTTACTAGTCGGATCCATTACTCCGGTCCATTAATCAAGATGCGAGCCCGGGTAAATGATTCAGATATCAATCCGGGTGTAATTTTGAGATTATTTTTTTCTTAAAGCAATGTTAAGAAGGGCTTTGATTAATGCAGTAGTCTAATAGGCGTTTTTAGAATAAACAGATTTTTTAATGTTTTCTCTGAACGGGTATAAGTATTAAGTTAAAATTTGTGTCAACAGTCCCTTGCCAGTGTAAACAATGATGCTTCTAAGTCAATGCAATTAAAAGATACGGCCATTTAAACTCACGCATCAAAACCTTTGATACTTTCTGTTGACATAGAATTACGAATTTACAGTACCAATTAAAGAAAGTCGCCGGCGAGGTCGAGGAATCTCTTGCCCGCCGGCCGGTGCAAAGCCCCACGACAAGCCGCCCTCGCTAGCCCTCCCCCATAGCGACTGCCCAAGCCGAGACCGTTCCTCCTTGAGGCGCCCTCAAGCTAGTTGTCCCCTTGCCCTTATGGCTGGAGAGTAGCTGTAAATGAATATCATTCGTTTTTGAAGTGAAAACTTCTTTAGGCGCGTTGGGAATTTCTTGAGATGAGAAAAAGCAATTGACCTCGCCACACTGTTACCGCTACCGACACCTCTGTATATAAGTATATACATATATTGTGTATGTACGTACATAGATACACATGTACGTTGGCATTTTTGAGATGGGTAAAAACCATTGAACTCACGACACTGTTACCGTTACCGACACCTCTGTATATAAAAAAATTCAAAAAGTATTTCTTGACGATTCCAAAAATACACACGTAATTGTTTAAGTTTTCACTTCTGTCGGCACTCCGGGAGTGCCACTGAATTTTTATTTTGAAATTCGATTTTTTGCGCTAAAAACTATATTATAACATTAAGAGTCGTAAAACACGATTTATGTCCAAAACTGTGTCAATATTCTTATAAAGTATATCCCAAGTTAAGCTGTTTCATAATATCTGACAGGATAAGTACTTAAGTTAGCTGAAAAGCTGTCGATAGCGGATTAAGTTTACTTTATAACTTAATTAAATTATCTGAGTTACGTCTTCCTTAAAACCAAGCCATTTTTAAGATATATTAAACTTACTTCTGCCCATGAGTTCAGCCGCGTTAACTTTAGATAGGAACCCAACATTTTTTACAGGATGAAAAGTATCCTATCTATTAATCTAGTTAATAAACTATCTGTGTACCTAAGGACATTGTTCTACATCCATACATGATTTGCCCCATAACCAACAGCAATGAAAAAATGCGTGTATGATTTCAAGTTAGCTGCAAATTATCTTCATGCATTTATTATTAAACGGACAAGCGGGGGAATTGCATTATTGCAGTTTTTAGTATTCGATTTTGAGATTATAATTTAGTAGCCAACAATACATTTTTAAAATCGTTATGTAAAAATACACTAGCAATAATCAAATCGATCATTGTTATCTTATCTTATCTTGTTTGGCAATTTTTGTAGGGTTGATTTTCATCAAACGCACTTCGACCCAATGTCATCTTTTGTACTGTCCTTAGCCCTAGTGCTCTTACGTACCTGGTGTCCCAAATACTCCCTGTAAAAGGCTATGTATTCCGCCAGGGGGGAAGAGCCGATATTCTCCTGGTGTTGGATAGGCCACCCCCAGCAAGTTCATTCGCCGCGCAGCCAGAGCATCGATTTTCAGAGAATGTGCTTCATGGTTTCAGTTTCTGTTCCTGCATACCACGTCGCTAGCTAGGTTCATCTTGTGTAGATGTTCTTTTGTGCCATAGTGGCCTGTGTATGCTCCAATAAGTTGCCTTAGTTGAGTTCTACTGTGTCTTAGTATTCTCTTACTATCGTTTTCACTCCACGTGTTGGTGAATTCCTTGGAACACTCCCACTTAGCATTGTGTTAGCCTCCCACTCTTTTCTGTGTTGTTCCTTAGCGTACTTGAACAATACACTTTTATAGGCTCCATCTGGTATGCCTATGAATGGTTCAGGACCAATGAATTTTCCCATGGATCCCTTCTTAGCTAAGTCATCCGCTCGCTCATTGCCCTCAACCCCCGTGTGCCCAGGGACCCAGACAAGTCCGACTGTGTTGCGCGCTCCGCATCTGTTAAGAAGGTGTGCACACTCTACTGCCAGTGCCGAGTTTTTAGCTCATAGGAGCTGAGAGCTTTAAGGGCAGCCTGACTGTCGCTACATATATAGATTTCTTGATCAGTAGTATGTGTGTCCAATATTTGTCTTGCACACATGGTAATCGCATTAGTTTCTGCTTGAAATATCGAAGTCATCTTACCCATGCTTTGATATAGACCAAGTCCTTCAGTGTATATTCCGGCTCCTGTCCCATGTCTGGTTTTGGATCCATCAGTATACCATGTCCTCTGTCATATCATTGTTGAATGTAATCGATTAAATATAACCGATTGATAGGATGGACATCTCCAACCGTAATTTGATAACAACGTTGGCATTCGGAAAAGTCGTTGGCGACTTTGATTTAAGTACTTACAGTTCTTTGAAATATTTGTTTTGGATTGCAAATTGTCCGTTACATACGGATGTCTGCAACTAATATAGTAAAACAGATAAATTATGGTATAGGGCGTAAGTTTGTTAATTCTCGGGCCATTTTCGACGATGTCCTTTCATTCTTTGCGTAATTGAGTAACAAACATACAAACTGTAACATTTATAATATTGGTAGGTCATGTGACTTATGCGATTGGACCAAATTTATAGTTTTAATTAATTTATTGGTTAGTAGAGTACTAGGTCAGGTAGTTTAGTCTAGTTTGGCATGCGTTTATCCTAGTTTCCAAAACGTTTGATCTATTCAGGCTATTGTTTAGTAAAGTTTACCTATCGTGTAGGCTAGTTCGACAACCGTTCGGGTATTTTGGTCTAATTTGGTAATTATTTGGTCTACTTTGATGGTTTTGATGACTGGACTGGACTAAGCCCAGTGGTTAAGAGCTAAAGTTAATCCGCCTACTTGATCGAGCGGTCTCGGGTTCAATTCCCGTACGGGGCAAACCTTGGTGTGACACAAATGTTTGTTTCAGCCTCGATGTTTGTGCATGTAAATAACAAGTTTGTAAACGCGCCATACCACAGATATAAATACCTAGTATTCTGTTACGTATTTTTTTTAATAATAAGGTAAAAGCTCTCCCGACGGTTATATCCAGAAGTGGAAGTGAAAAATATCTATCTATCTATATCATCACGCAGGTTCCTTTGTGGGGTAGGCAGAGAGTACAGAGTTCCAACAGGGTCTTTCCTTACAGAACTCTCTGGCTTCCTCCACTTGCAGTTCGTCTCATAAACGCTTGCCGGTTGCGGAGACTTTTGACTTGCCTTTCAGAGAGGAGATATCTGTTGACATTCTTTCTTCCGACATTCTTTCTATACGCCCGAAGCACACCCTTTCTCATCTTTACACCGATACTCTCTTTCATACCTATTTGCTTTCTTACTACGCTGTTGCGAATACGGTCGGTCAGCTTCACTCCGCACATCTTCCGCAGAGCTCGCATTTCGACCGCATATATCCTGCTTTTATCCTCTTTCTAAAAAAATAATTTTAAAATAAAAGAATATTTATGGTTAGGTTTGACAACCCTTAGATCTAGTTCGATAAAGTTTAGGTCTTCTTTGACAAAGTTTAGTAAATTAAAAAAATACATTGTTCTGCAGCCATACATGATTTGCACCAAAGCCAACGGCAATGAAAAAATTACTTGTGTTTCAAATTACCCATAAATTCTCTTAAGGAATTTATTATTAAACGGACAAGCGGAGGAATTGCAATATTGCACAAAAAGTATTAGATTTGAGGTTATAATTCAGTAGCCATTCATACATATGAGGTTATAATGTGTGTGTTGACATTCAGAAAAAATGTCGGCGTCTTTGATATAAGTTACAATACTATAAAAAAATCGTTTTAGATGACAAATTGTCCGTTAGACACAGATATTTGCCATTATTTTAATAAAATAGATAAATAATGATGGCATGGGTCAAATTTTTGTGGGTTCTAGGCAATTTTCATTTAAACTATTTATTTTCTGATGTTTGGTAGATGTTTTTGTCAATGTTGGTTATAACTATTTTTTTTGGGACTAAGCCCGCTACAAATGGTCTCCTTAGATGACACCAAGGTATGAACCTTGAGGTATCCAGGTAAGCGTTTTGTCTTGAAACACGCAACAAATTTAATTAGAAAGAAAAACAGGAGGTGTAGGAAAATTAAAATTCCACTCTCCTCCATTGCAAAGCGGGAGACACGAAAAATTGGCACATCAGCCATAGGAAAGGAGACGACTACGATAAGCCCAGTTGCAAAGCACCACGGATACGCAAAAATATTAACAGCCTATTTGTGAGCCTCACGTTTCATTCCAGTAATAGGTATGGCAAAAACGCTTAGACGCACGGAAATTATCCCAATTTTCTACAAGATCCGTGTAGTAGCAGTGGTTATGATTCTTATAAGGGGCAATCAATCAATCAGCCTATCGTAGCCCACTGCTGGACATAGGCCTCTCCTAACACGCGCCATTGCACACGGTCCTCCGCCTTCCGCATCCAGTCTGTCCCAGCGACCTTTTTGAGGTCGTCGGTCCATCTAGCTGGGGGCCGTCCTACCTTACGCTTACCAAGTCGCGGTCTCCACTCTAGGACACGCTTGCTCCATCAGCCGTCGGTCCTTCTGCATATGTGACCAGCCCATTGCCACTTTAGCTTACTGAGTCTGCGAGCTATGTCGGTAACTTTGGTTCTTTGTCGGATTACTTCGTTACGAATTTTATCCTTCAAAGAGACGCCGAGCATAGCTCGCTCCATAGCCCGCTGTGCGACTTTGAATTTGTGGACTAGTCCCACTGTGAGTGTCCATGTCTCGGCCCCGTAAGTCATAAGGGGCAAGCCTATAGTTATTCGATTCTTTGTAAGTTGTAGTAAATAGTAAGGCGAACTTTACCGTTTAAAACATCTACCGACCTAGAATTTGGCCTCAAAATATCATGATCATGACACAATGACCCGAAACTAACAAAGTAGGTTGGAAGCTTCGAGAAGGCTCAATTTGTGGCCTAAATCGTCAGGTGATTGAACACTGTAATATAGTTAGTACCACTACCAACTCGCACACTGTCGACTAGTTATAACGAGGTTTAACTGAAATTCGGTCTGTATTTCTAGGTCAAATTTGCCAGTGAAAATTCTATATCTATATCATCACGCCAAATCCCTTGCAGGGCACGCAGAGATTAAAAAGTTCCAACTGGTTCTGTCCTTACAGACTACTTTGGTTTTCCCCACTCGTATAGTTTGTCTTATACACACACGTCACCAAGCACAATCTTTGCATTTGATCTGGATTCTTCCCGTTTAAAAACTCTACTCTTAGTTTTCTTTACATTCAAAGGACATTGTCGAAAATTGCCCCAGAACCAACAAACATTTGAACCATGCCAACATTATTTATCTATTTTATTAAAATAATGGCAAATATCCGTATCTAACGGACAATTTGCAATCTAAAACGAATATTTCAAAGTATTGTAAGTACTTATTTCGAAGTCAGCGACATCTTTAAAAATGAATACCTTAAGAAAATTTATGGGTGATTTGAAATCATACAAGTATTTTTTCATTGCTGTTGTTTCTGGGGCAAATCATGTATGGGCGCAGAACGATGTCCTTTCATAGTTTAAATATACATATGTAACTGATGTTGTGGTGTTTAATAAAAGGTGGTTATCAGTTCATGAATGTTCCGCTTTTATTTAGAGTTCACAGGTTATAGTTTATCGTACAAAAACTAGGGTGTAATTATTGCTGACGTATATACAGCCTGAGGGCCTTCAAGTTGCCAGCGTTTTGTTTTTATTCTCTTGGCGCAATTGATAGCGCATTGTTTTAACCACGTGACTTTCTGATGGAAAAGTCAAGAGTCTCCGTAACCGGCGAGCGTGTATGAGACGAACTATGAGAGTCGAGGAAGCCAGAGAGGTATGTCAGGAAAGAACCTGTTGGAACTCTGTACTCTCTGCCTACCCCGCAAGGGATCTGGCGTGAGGTTATAGATAGATAGATAGATAGACTTTTCGTTGCAAAATGTCATTCCCATACATTTTTCCGCTTTCTATTAGCGTTAACGACTGTAGATTGTCAACTCGGCTATAGGCGCTGGATAGCTAGATGCGCGAGGAACGACTGACGAGCCCGCGCTGTTTTATTACAACTCGCTGCGTAAGCGCTAGTAGGTAGGTGTGTACCCCTACACCTATATTACCTCCTGTCGAATATTTTAACCTTACCTATACCTATAATATCAGCCTATACTGCTCACTGCTGGGCAAAGGCCTTCTCTCACAAATCGAGGTGAGAGAGATTGGGTCATACTCCACCAAGCAGACCCAGTGCGGATTGGTGGAGGCAGGTTTGTGGCCACCCGCTGTTGGACTTATCAAGCCGCCTTTAAGGGTTCCAACTCGGCTTAACGACTACCACATTAAGTGGTAACCGGGACCAACAGCTTAGCGTGCCTTCCGAAGCAAGGAGACGGTCGAATATGAAAATGCCACAACGGTCACCCATCTCAGTCTGACCGAGTCGCACGCTGCTTAACCTTGGTGATCGGTAAGAACACGGCGGTCGCACAGCGCTACGAGCGCCTCACCACCTTTACGTCTTGTCAAATATTTTTCTATCGAAAACTTCCCAGTACGAGTCCGGGGTCTGGAATTGTGCCCGGTATATACGAACCCGAAACGTGGGTGTACTCAATACACCTTTGCCACCTCGCTGGGAAGTAGAGGCGTGACAGTGTCAAATATTTTATTTTATTTACTTAGATTACCAACAAATAATGTTGTGTTACTTAAAAAAACACATGAGAAACATACTTTGTGCACATTTCATTAAGTGATTTGGCGTGACAAAGGTTTAAAAAACCACTACCCATTATTTGTGCTTATTGTGTAATCTCTACTTTTTTTTCACTGCACGCCTTATTATATTCGCCAATGCAAACGTGGAAGGATGTAGGTACCGGGGAAGACCTAGACTATCTAATCACGACCAAACAGACCAAGTCTTATCTGAAGGACAAGTCAAGAGTTTCCGTAACCGGAGAGCGTGTATAAGAAGAACTATGAGAGTGAAGGAAGCAAGGAGAGGTATACAAGCTGTATCGTAAATAACGCAAGACCTCAGACACCCCGATAAGATAATTGCTTCAAAACTTCAATACGAAAACCATTTTTCCAAATTTAACATTTTTACCCCTTTTTTAAGCATTTCTATACCCCAATTAACAATGAAACTTGTACGTGTATGTGTGCGTATTGAGAAATAAGTTTTAGAAATGCATTTGAAATCTCCGTGTTGCTGTGAATCAAGAATAAATTTAGTTTATTATAGCGCGCTAAAGGAGTAACAGCATTTGTTGCAAATTTCAAAAAAAAAAGATACATTAAAAATTGTTGGAATCAATTCAGTTACCGATTTAGAACAAACTACTTTCAGGTCTTGCGTTTATTATGTTACACCTTGTATAAGGAAAGAACCTGTTCGAACTCTGTACTCTGTGCCTACCCTGCAAAGAAAGAAGAAAGAAAGAAAGAAAGAAAAAATATTTATTCAGCACAGCACACAAAAAATATATGAAAGGTAACAAAAGAAAATAAAAACGAAGAAAGACAAATAAACTGCTACTGCTTCTTGTGACGTTTGCCTCGGTGTGAGCTGCGCCGAAAGGCATTGGGCTCAGCATGTGTTGGAGGGGAACAAAGGATCTGGCGTGATGATATAGATAGATAGAAAAACTTCTATTGGATCGACAAACGATATTTTGTGAAATTTGAATACATTAAATTAAATTTTGCCTAACATTTCTTAGCAAGTAAGCAGCAGATTCTTCAAGAATCTTCTGTTAGTCAAGGGCGTATTTTTGGGAGTTCAGTTGTAACAGCCTTCAAATAACGTCGCGATCATAAACAAGCAGCCGTCAAAAAAGTAACAAAAAGTGTAGACATCGTAACTTCAAATTGCCACTTTGCATCATACATTTAGGAATATTTTCCACTTAAATATTTCGCGAAACAACTGAGCTTTTCTACTAAAAAGCTCTGTTTGAAAAAGCTTTATTACAGAATGTTTTGAATCCTCGTGGAATTTACAGGAGTGCTGTACTGGTGATATTTGAGACAATTTCACCAAAAAAATCAAGAAGCGAAAATTATTTTTAAAGCGTTTATTTAACTTGGAATGTCCGTATATGCAGACACACATACGAGGCATGCCTTTTTAAGTTCTGTCGTTTCCATATTTCCCGGAAATTTTGAATTTGGAACTTATATTGGAATGTGTTTAAATTTGGATTAATGCTATTGTTTAGTTACAGCGTCGATTGGAATCTGTCAGGTTACGTACGAAAATGAACCTTTCTAAGGAAAATGTTCGTGCAATAATTTTCTACAACTTTAGAAGAGGCCTGACACGGCTTCAGTGTTTTGAACAGCTAACATCTGTATTCAGTGATGAAGCCCCATGTCTGCGGACTGTCGAACGCTGGTACTAGCGTGGACATACTAGTGTTAGTGACAAATCTCGCGAAGGACGCCCAAAATCCGCCTTCACTGAAGATAACATCATTGCTGTGAGACAACTAATTCTCGAAGATCGTGATGTGACGTATCGAGAGATAGAGGCTCTATTAGGCATCTCAGGGACAACCATTCAGAAGATCTTGCATGAAGCGCTTGGTGTGAGAAAGCTAGTTTGCCGTTGGATACCGCATCTGCTTTCCGACGATCACAAGGCGGCCCGCGTCAGATGGTGTAAGAAAACTCTGCAAAGGTTCAACCGAGGAGAGTGAAATTACGTCTACGACATCATCAGTGGTGACGAATCTTGGATCTATGCCTACGATCCTGATTCCAAACAACAATCTACAATCTGGGTCTTTCAAGACGAGCCAAAGCCGACTAAAGTTGTTCGTTCTCGAAGTACTTCAAAGAAGATGGTGGCCACGTTCGTTGGAAAAACCGGCCTTGTTGCGCTATTGCACTTAAAGATCGTAGAACGGTTAACGCAGTGTGGTATACCACAGTTTGTTTACCACAAGTCATCGCTGAACTTCGAAAATCTAACTCAAAGCGACGCATTATCCTGCACCACGACAACGCAAGCTCACACAGCGCTCGTCAAACGATTGAGTATTTGAAGCAGGAAAAAGTAGAAATATGTGAAAGTGGAAGGATGCAGGTACCGGGGAAGACCTAGACTATCTTACCACGACCAAATAAACCGAGTCTTATCTGATGGAAAAGTCAAGAGTCTCCGTAACCGGCGAGCGTGTATGAGACGAATTATGAGAGTCGAGGAAGCCAGAGAGGTATGTAAGGAAAGAACCTGTTGGAACTCTGTACTCTCTGCCTACCCCGCAAGGGATCTGGCGTAAGGTTATAGATAGATAGATAGATAGAAAAAGTAGAAATTCTTGAGCATCCTCCATACAGTCCTGACCTAAGCCCTAAAGATTTCTTTACATTTCCTAAAATTAAGAAAAGTCTTTGTGGTCAAAGGTTCCAGTCCGGTGAAGAAGCAGTCGGCGCTTTCAAGTCAGCCATTTTGTACACCCCCAATTTAGAGTGAAATAAATGTTATAATAACTGGTTCGAGCGAATGGAAAAGTGTATTAAGCTACGTGGTGAATACTTTGAAAAACAATAAAAAGTACTATAAGGTTCTAGTTGTATTTTTTTCTTCAAACGACAAAACTTAAAAGGCATGCCTCGTACGGTCACTCCAAGTTAACGTAGAGACGTCTATTGTGTGTATGTGTGAATAAACTACGCTATTGGCTCCGGCCAGCGGGCAAGGGATTCTTTGACCTCGCCGGCTAGGTTGGTGTCTGATCCTGTGTGCGGTATCTGTATTCGAAAGAAGGAATGTAAGGGCATTAGGAGGGTCGGTGAGAACATGCCGCGGACGGCGGCAGCGGCTGATAGGAGGGGAGTTCGTAGTCGGCGGCGGCTACTAATGTCCATCTGTCTTTCCGGTTCAAATTTTGTGATCGATTTTTCAAGCACTTGCAAGTATCCGATTCCGCTGAAATTTGGCATAAGTATGTAAGTTCGATGACAATGCAATAATATGGCAATAAATTGGTCTGATGATGCAGTCGGAGGTTAGCCATAGGAACATGTGAACTATATATCCCCCTCGTATTTAGGTTGTTAGTATGGTATTGACAATCATTAAACTCGTACAACCAGATACTGTTCAGGGTCTGATGATGAAGTCAAAAAGTAGTTAATTGAACCATCCAACTACTTAATATATCCCCAACGTGTTTGGGCTGGTAAGATTTGTCTTGACGACTACTTGAGACCCGGATAGTGTCCAGGGTCTAAAGATGGAGCAGAAAGGGAGCCATAGGAATTCCTCAACTAAACAAGATATCTTCGTTGTGTGTTTGCTTTAAATCTTGTTTTAAAAATATATTATAATAAAACTCCACAAATTCACAACAAACGCTACTTTATTGCACTTTTGCACAACTTCGCAATAATCACTTGTCGTCCGTCCGCGCCGACGAGTCACGCCCAACTGCCGTCTTTTCGCCCGATCGCATTCCTACTCGCCGTTGACAGTTTGAATCATACTAGTGTTGCCAGCGCGGATAAATCGATTTAATAATTAGACGATTACATTTAAATATAAATATAGTAAAATAATCATACACAACAAATTAAATTTAACATATTTTTATTAATAACGTAGAAGACATGTTAAACCATTGGTCCCTATTATAGTTTGAAGCTTAATAGCCACGTTTGAAGCTTAATAGCGGCTTGATCAGTTCGAAGAGCAGGTAGCCACAAACCTACCGCCACCGCACTGAGTCCACGTGCTGGAGTATGGCCTATTCTCCCCAACCTTAATTGATGAGGCGGCCTTTGCCCAGCTGTGGGACAGTACAGGCTTTATTTATATAACTTAAATGCTCTATAGTCAAAACAAATGGAGTCGCAAATAAAATCTATTTAGTATTATAATATTGACGGACGATTTAGCGCAGTGGTTAAGAGCATAAGCCGCTTCGCCCACTGTGTCTAATAGTCGTGGGTTCGATTCCCGCACGGGATAAATCTTTGTGTAATCCACAATTATTTGTTTCGGTCTGGGTATTTGTGTATGTAAATTTTCATGTTTGTAAACACACACGACACAGGAATAAATCCTAGAGTGGGACTAGGCTTTCTTAAAAAAAAATGATAAGCATTCAAATTAACACAACTCCTTTGCTACATACCATTTCAAACTTTACTTCTATATTATCACGCAAGATCCCTTGTTGAGTAGGCAGAGAATACAGAGTTCCAACAGATTCTGTCCTTACAGACCTCTCTTGCTGCCTCCATTCACATAGTTTGTTTCTACACTCTTGCCGGGTACAGAGACTCTTGACTTGCCCTTCATATAAGACACGGTCTATTTGGTCATGCTAAGATAGTCTATGTCTTCTCCGGTACCAACGTCCTTCCATTTTCGCATTGTATACCTGTTTCGTCATTCTTTCTATATTCTCGAATCACCAAAGTATACCCTTTCTCATCTTTACACCGATACTATCTTTCATACCTCCACGCTTTCTTAATACGCTGTTGCGAATAGGGTTGAAACTTTCCCGTATCTGAAATACGAATCAATTTCCATTTTAGTACTGTTTAAGTTGGATTTCGTTCTAAGGGTCTTTAACCAATTTGACAAATGGCCGTTGGAAGTTCTTTGTATTGTTGAATAATGATGAAATATCATTTCTATTCAGAAATTTATTCCCTTATTCGCTACTAGTATCTGCCCGCGACTTCGTCAGCGTTTTCTTTAACCAAGAACCTTACATTTTTGCTGGATAAAAATCCTAAGTGTTAATACAGGTTATAAACTATCTGTGTGCCAAATTTCATACAAATCCGTTCGGCCGTTTTTGCATGATTGAGTACAAACATCCAGATAACGGCGCTTGGGTTTTCTGGAGGGCCGTTTCAATGCCAGTAACGGTGAAAGGTGGATTTATCTTTGTTTTCATAGTGGATTTCATGGTGGCCGAACTTTAAGGAAATCCCGAAATAACACTGGGGTCCCGTTCGGTACACTGATCTCCCTTGAACATGCGCACAACCATTGGAGATTAAATCACATGGAATGCAGTGGGGTTAGCTGCTCTGCGATACGCCCGACCGCTTGCCATTGCCAATCGAATCACAACGCAGCGCCGTCCGCCATCTTAGATCGACTATCTGTCATCTGTGATTCCTCATCTGACAGATGTCATCTGTCATCGCGTCACAACTAAACACACTCCAGCAATCATAGAGTATGTCTATGACAAGATTACAAGGTTACTAAAATGAAAATAAACACTCGCCCTACGGACGGCTTAAATTGTTAAAAGCTTAAGTCGTTTCCCCCCACTGGATCGGGTATTCGTGGGGTCGATCCCGCACAGCCCAACGTTGTATGACCCACAAATATTTGTTTGGGTCTGGGTACCATATATGTATACCTACGATACAGGAATAATTTTGAATGTGAAGCTAAGATTTTTTTAAAAGATAAAAAAGGTTTGATTTTAAAATAAATGGTCGTGTAATGATGATTTAGCGCAGTAGTAAAGAGCTTAAGCCACTCCGCCCATTGTGTCTAATATTCGCGGGTTCGATTCCCGCCGGGACAAATCTTTGTATGATCCACAATTATTTGTTCCGGTCTGGGTATTTGTGTATGTGAATTTTCATGTTTGTAAATGCACCCACGCCACAGCAATAAATCCTAGTGTGGGGCTACGTTTAAAAAAAACCCTGCGGGGGGACGGGTATTAACAAATTGTCATATTTACATTTTTTAACTTACTAATCTACCACAGGATCGAACGCGGCCTCTGCTGAGAAAATCCGGCGAGAAACTAGGCGGGCTTGTCTTGTTTGTCTTCTCTATTTATGTTGTGTCATAATTTTCTGTATAGATACATACAGTTTTAGCCCTGTAAAGGTAGTATGGTTAATAATATTAGTAGCTCTGTTAAGAAACTGTCCCACCGTTGGGCACGGGCCTCCTCGCAAGCACAGAGGGTTTAGGCCATAGGCCACGCAGGCCCAGTGCGTGTTGACCAACTTCACACATCTTCGAGAAACTCTTAGGCATGCAGGTTTACACACGATGTTATTCTTAACTGTTAAAGCAAGACTAACAATAATATTTTTAAATATATGTAATAATGAAAAGCTAGAGGATTCTGGGTGGACCAGTCTCCAGAAGCAGCACCCGTTCAAGAGTACGACTACTTGAGCCATACATCCAGCAAAAGCTGGATGTAGGAAAGCTGGACCTGGTGAAGGTCGCAGGTAAAAACCCGTGACCTTCAACAGGTCATCATTCAATTTGAAGGGTACCTGCCTACGTCTTCCGGGGCGAGTCTACTGCTATTAAATAAATAAATAGGAGCAATCCACCCTCATGTTCTCATGATATAAATAATGGTTACGGGTACCCCTCAATTATTTAAGGGGCATAACTAGGTCTGCGGTTTTCTCTGCGGACGGTCGGGAGAGGTCAGGTATATAGGGTGATCGACCGTACTTTAAAATAGAGGTTCCGTAGCTCTGTGGTATCGGGCTTTGTTTTAACACGTTTTTATTAGCTCTTAATGTATTTATCTATGAATCTATGTAACGGAATCTTTCAATGCAATTTTCACCAACTCCAAGGCATCCGATTAACTTAGTATATATCGGCGCGACGCTAGGATATCCGGAACTATTGAAAAATTCGATGAATAAATAAATTTATCTTGACATAGCACACATAGGCGCTCGTAGCGCTGTGCGACCGCGGTGTTCTTACCGATTACCAAGGTTCCAGCGTTCGACTCAGTCGGCCCGAGATGGGTGACCGTTTGTGGCATTTTCAAATTCGAGCGTCTCCGTGCTTCGGAAGGTACGTTAAGCCGTTGGTCCCGGCTACCACTTAATGTGGTAGTCGTTAAGCCGAGTTGGAAGCCTTAAAGGCGGCTTGATAAGTTCCAACAGCGGGTGGCCACAAACCTGCCTCCGCCAATCCGCACTGGGTCCGCGTGGTGGAGTATGACCTAATCTCTCTCTTCGATTAGTGAGAGAAAGCCTTTATCCAGCAGTGGGCAGTATAGGCTGATATTTTATATTATTTATAGCACACACGTATTTAAATGTATTATAAAAATAAAGTAGATGAGGGTAAACACTTTTAGTCCTACAAGTTTATATCTTATCACGACCAAATAGACCGAGTCTTATCTGAAAGACAAGTCAAGAGTCTCAGTAACCGACGAGCGTGTATGAGATGAACTATGAGTGTGGAGGAAGCCAGAGAGGTATGTAAGGAAATAACCTGTTGGGACTCTGTACTCTCTCCTTAACCTGCAAGGGATCTGGCGTGATGATATAGAAGTTTAGTCTTTGGAAGCTATCGGATAAGTGACTTAATTTTTAAAACCGGTGGGTTTAAATACTAAAATGAAGCTGTCATCACAATGAATATTTCATTGATATTTCGCTTCACACTATAATAATATCAACCTATACAGCCCACTGCTGGAAACAGGCCTTCTCTCACAAATCGATGTGAGAGAGATTAGGTCATACTCCACCACGCGGAGCCAGTGCGGATTGATGGAGGCAGGTTTGTGGCCACCTGCTGTTAAAACTTATCATGCCGCCTTTAAGGCTTCCTACTCGGCTTAACGACTACCACATGCAGTGGTAGCCGGGACCAACGGCTTAACGTGCCTTCCGAAGCACGAAGACGCTCGGATATGAAAATGCCACAAATGGTCACCCATCTCAGGCCGACCGAGTCGAACGCTGCTGAACCTTGGTGATCGGTAAGAACACCGCGGTTGCACAGCGCTACGAGCGCCTTAAATAATGATATAACTTCGCCCTAATATCCCGACTAGGGTCACCAGGATAAAAAATGTATAATTTCACAAGTTACGTATATATCACCTATGTTGTTTGTGCAAATGGACGCCACGCACACCTAGTGCGTAACGAAGGTCGCTTTTAGGCGCCATTTTAGTTAGCAATGCTTAGTCTAGACAAGACTTAGGCTAAGTATACCAATTAGTTCACCCTCTTTAAGACCGAATATTTACTTAACTTATTAATCGTTTGATAGATGACTTAAACGTTTATTGTTAAAGTTAAATGCTGCTTAAAGAGAAACAAAAAAATTAAGGCCTGGTTTTTGTGTCTCCCGCTTTGCAAAGGAGGGAAGTGGAATTTTATTTTTACTATTTCTCCTGCTTTTTTTACTAAATATATTTGTTGCGGGTTCTAAGACAAATAAAGGACTTCACGGGACTATGCAGACCATCCTGGCTTACAGGAGTTACAACGGTAGGAGGGTGTGGCAGAATTAGTCCCAATTAAAAAAAAATACGGCTTATGAAAGTCCAATTAACAACACCAAGAATTGGCCTGCTTTCAGTAACATTTTTTGACAATTGACAATCATGAAACAAAGAGAGGTTCGTAAGATTCGCAAACAATATTGAGTATTAAAAAATACATAAAGTTTTTCATTCTACCAGATATTTTGACGTCGATTCATGATTAATGTTGTCAGTTTCATTTCACGTCGATGTCATTGTGACACTATTTGACGTCAACAGAGTGGAAAAAACATGGCGGGAAACCTCCGCCATTTTGTTTTCCATTCCTTTGTCATGTTTGAAAATGTTCTTTTTAGTTCTTTTGTTCGTTATTTAAAATTTTTAAAGTGTTGAGAACAAAACATCTTTTTTTCTTGTATTCTTTGTTATGCCAGTCATCTAAAGGGTAATTTTCTTAGTTCTTAGGTTTTTAAAAACGTAGCCCCACACTAGGATTTATTCCTGTATCGTGGGTGCGTTTACAAACATGAAAATCCACATACACAAATACCCAGACCGGAACAAATAATTGTGGATCACACAAAGATTTGTCCCGTGCGGGAATCGAACCCGCGACTATTAGACACAGTGGGCGGAGCGGCTTAAGCTCTTAACCACTGCTAAATTGTCCGTCCGTAAATATTATTGTTACTGTTTTTTTTTTCTCCAAACCCGTGTCCATGCTGTTGGCTGCTAAGGAATTCTTTCGTCTGGAGCCAATCCTAGGTGCAGAATCTGATAATGCTTACCATGAAAATGCATTGTCATCGGAACTGGACCAACATGTCAATATTCAACTTTGTAGGATAAGAGTAATAATAATAAACCGAGTCTTATCTGATGGAAAAGTCAAGAGTCTCCGTAACCGGCGAGCGTGTATGAGACGAACTATGAGAGTCGAGGAAGCCAGAGAGGTATGTAAGGAAAGAACCTGTTGGAACTCTGTACTCTCTGCCTACCCCGCAAGGGATCTGGCGTGAGGTTATAGATAGATAGATAGATAGGATAAGAGAAAGTGCTTTTATTTCAGCTTGCAAAATTTGACAAAACTAGCAAACATTGCAAGTTAAAAGCTTGTAAAACTTGCGCAATATACTACAAGTTATGGAGGTAACACTAAAATATTTAAAGATACGTGACTATAATAATAAATATAATATTAGTCCTGTTAAGAAACTGTCCCACCGTGGGCACAGGCCTCCTCTAAAACTTAAAGGTCTTAGGCCATAGTCCACCACGCTGGCCCAGTGCGGGTTGGCGAGCTTCACATATCTTCGAGAAACTTTTAGGCATGCAGGTTTCCTCACGATGTTTTCCTTCACCGTTAAAGCAAGTGATAGCTATTTTTTTAATACGCACATGCTTTCGAAAAGACATAGGTGCGTGCCTAGGTTTGAACCCGAGACCTCTGATTTTTCAGTCCAACGGTCTAATCACTAGGCTATCACTGCTATTACGTGACTATATCACTATGTAATGTTATCATTTTTATTTTGATCTGGCACTTACTGTATAATAATAATAATAGTAGACCTCGCTGTCAGTGGAGCACATTTTTTATATAATATATATGAGAATATTTGTTTATTTTGTATTTTTATATATGTTTTATAAGAAATTGTATTTCAATAAATACATACATAATAATAATATTAGCCCTGTTAAGAAACTGTCCCACTGTTGGGCACGGGCCTCCTCTCAAACTGAGAGGGCTTAGGCCATAGTCCACCACGCTGGCCCAGTGCGGGTTGGCGAACTTCACACACCTTCGAGAAACTCTTAGGCATGCAGGTTTCCTCACGATGTTTTCCTTCACCGTTAAAGCAAGTGATAATTATTTTTTAATACGCACATGCTGTACTTACTGTAATGAAACCCTTTGACACTTAGGGCTGTCAAACATGAAATTGTTTTTACTTATATAAAACAAGTTTCTGCCCTCGACTTTGTTCGCGTTGACTTTAGACAGGAACCTAACATTTTTCCGGGATGAAAAGTATGGTATGTGTTAATCCAAGTAAGAAGCTTACAATAATTTACTTACAAGTATTTAGCCATTTTGCGTGTTTGAGTAACAAGCATCCAAACATCTAAACTTTTACATTTATAATATTAGTAGGACTAACCGTGCCCCGCGGATTCACCGAAGCTAATACGGTCCCAACGCATCGCCCGCTCGCGCTTTTGCTATGTTTTCGCTTAGCGATCTTTCTGACTATTTTGCTCGGTTTCTGAGGGTCGTAGCGTGCCTATAATCTTTCCCAGAATCAAGCTATCAATAGCTAAAAGAATTTTTCAAATCCGACTGGCAGTTCCTGAGATAAGCACGTTAAAAGAAAAGAAAATAAACTTTTTCTAGTGCTTTATTACATTACGAGCTTCTGCTGACTCTGCAGACTATCTGTGTGCCAAATTTCATTATCATCCAAATCCGTAAAGCCGTTTTTTGTCTAATCTACATCCAACATCCAAACATCTGAACACTTTCGCATTCATAATATAAGTAGGAATATAGATTATCTCACTTTAGGAACTATTCCTGTGTCGTCGTGAGTGCATTTACTAATATAATATTAAATTACACAAACACCCAGACAGAACCAAAATATTTGTGGGTCACAAAAAATTACCCTGAGCGGGTATCAAAAAATTGTTTCAGTCTGGTTGTTTGTGTATTTAAGTTCCATATTTGCAAAACGATTTATAGAGAGAGCTATGCTCGGAATGTCTCTTAGGGATCGAATCCAGAACGAAGTTATTCTTCAGAGAACCAAGGTTACCGACATAGCTCAGCGAATTAACAAGCTGAAGTGGCAGTGTGCAGCACATATGCCGCAGAACCGATGACCGTTGGGGCAGACTGGTTCTTGAGTGGAGACCGCGTGTCGGCAAACGTAGTGTAGGGCGCCCTATAGCTAGGTGGGGCGACGATATTCGTAAGGCAGCGGGCAGGGATTGCAGGACGAGAGCTGAACATCGAGCTCAGTGGCGTGCCATGTGAGAGGCCTACGCCCAGCAGTGGACTGACACGGGCCGATGATGATTCGGAAAATGCATCTACCATACAGAAATAATTCCTAGTGTGGGGCTACGTTTAAAAATGAATGTCTTCGAAGCGGGCAACCCTAGGCATCTCGTTCGCCTATCATCGCCCAAATACTATTGAGTACTTGAAATCCAATCACATTGAGTACACGGAAATGTTATTCCATTTGTTTCATTCCTGCATTCTTACAGCCGGTTCCGGTATTTAACTTCAGGATAGATTTGCCCGCTACGGATAGAATTTCGACGTATTTTGCATGAAAAATCTGTTAAAAACTCTACTGCCAGTAAGCAAATACACCGTCACGCCTATATTCCCTAAGCTGGGGTGGCAGAGGTGTACTGAGTACACCGACTTTTCGCCGACAAGGTTAGGTCCCATGCCATAGGGGGCGAGCCTATTGCCATATACCAGGCACAATTACAGACTCCGGACTCATACTGGGCATTTTCGTTCGAAAAACTACATTTGTCCGATCTAGGAATTGGATTGGAACCCAGGACACAAAGCGATGCGCATTGTGATCACGAGGTCCTGGGAGTTAATCTATACATATGTTTAATATTGAAACCAGCTATTTCTGGTCTGTATCTATCGAAAGTGGAAGGATGTGGGTTCCAGAGAAGAACTAGACTATCTTAATGTGACCAAATATACCGTGTCTTATCTGAAGGACAAGCCAAGAGTCTCCGAAACCGGCAAGCGTGTATGAGACGAACTATGAGAGTGGAGGAAGCCAAAGGTATGTAAGGAAATAACCTGTTGAAACTCTGTACTCTCTGCCTACCCCGGAAGGGATCTGGCGTGATGATATAGATAGATAGAGATCTATATCATCACGCCAGATCCCTTGCAGAGTAGGTAGATAAGTCTGGTAAATAAGTCTGTATAAAAGGTAGATAAGTCTATATAAAAGGTGATTTTATTATTAACTAGCGACACGCCCCGGCTCCGTACGGGTGAATTATACATATGAACCTTCCTCTTGAGTCACTCCGTCTATTGGTGAAAACCGAATAAAAATCCGCTCGGTAGTTATAGAGTTTATCGCGTTCAAACAGACAGACACGGCAGATGGACTTTGTTTTATAATATACAGTAACTATTAGTTACCCTCGGCTTCGCAGCCCGGTCGACAATACCGCCACCTACCGGTTCAAACTATAGCTAAGGAACAGGTGACCCCATAAGTATATAAAAAAATCGGAATCGGTCAATCCGTTTAGGAGGAGAAGAATTACAAACACACTTATGTCAGAATTCTATATACAAGATGGATCTTTGAGACGGGGCAGTAAAGACACCTTCCTTAATCGTTGTCGTTACAGGAAAACGGTTTTAGAAGATTATCCTTAACTTTTTGTCACATTTTGAGCATTTGTGTGTGTGTGTCACACTACAGCTTCACCGGACAAAAGGGCGAGCGTGCAACTACGCTCGAGCCAGAAGGGCAAGGGGGCAACTAGCTCTAGGGCGCCTCAAGAAGGAACGGCCTCGGCTTGGGCAGTCGCTATAGGGGAGGGCGCATACTAGGTGTCTCTGCGTGGTACTCAGGGATTCGGCAATGCGGGCAAGGGATTCTTCGAGCTCGCGCGGCGAGGTCCGTGTCTGATCCTGTGTGCGGTATTTGTATCCGAAAGAAGGGCTGCATTCACGAGGTCCTGGGTTCAAATCCTACGTCGGACAAATGTAGTTTTTGAAATAAAATAAAAAAATGAACACTGTTAGGCCTATATTCCCCAAGCGGGAGTGGAAGAGGTGTGTTTTGTACACCCACTTTTTTTCGAAAAGATAATGCTCATGCAAATGCTAGATCATTTTAACGCAAACAACATCCTGCACGATCAGCAATTTGGTTTTACCAAAGGGCGTTGTACTACTGACGCCGGTGTAACTCTAATAAAGCATATCTTCGATGCCTGGGAGAACTCACAGGACGCCATTGGCATTTTTTGTGATCTTTCCAAAGCATTTGATTGTGTGAAACATGAAACACTGCTGCTTAAATTGGAGCACTATGGTATCCATTGTAAAGCACTTAATCTCTTAAAATCTTACCTAGAGGACAGACAACAGTGTGTTCAAATAAATCAAACTAAATCTCTAGGCTCTTTAGTTAAAATGGGCGTTCCACAGGGATCGATACTGGGTCCGTTCCTATTCTTAGTTTACATAAATGATCTACCTGAAGTAATTAAAAATCGAGCGAAGATAGTGTTATTTGCTGACGATACCTCTTTGATTTTTAAAGTAGGTAGACATGTTAATAACTTTGACGAAGTAAATGACGCTATTCTTCAACTACATAACTGGTTTACATCCAACAATTTAGTGCTCAATAACAAGAAAACTAAATGTATAAGGTTTTCTTTGCCAAATGTAAAAAGTACTGTACATGATATTATACTGAACAATGAGAAACTTGAGTTCATAAATGATACATCTTTTTTAGGGATAACGCTTGACTCCAAGTTACAATGGGGTCCTCATATTGAGAATTTAGGTAAGCGGCTTAGCTCCGCTGCCTATGCCGTAAGGAAGATCAGACAACTAACTGATGTGGACACCGCGAGGATAGTCTATTTTAGCTACTTTCATAGTGTCATGTCTTACGGTATATTATTGTGGGGTAGGGCAGCGGACATTGAGTCTGTTTTTATCTTGCAAAAAAGGGCTATTAGGGCCATCTATAACTTGAGTAGTCGCGACTCTTTAAGAGAACTGTTCAAAGTAGCTAATATCATGACGGTCCCATGTCAATATATTTATGAAAACATTATGTATACTAGAAAAAATTTAGATCTTTTTAATCAGCTAGGTGATAGACATTGCTATAACACACGACATAGAAATAAATGAGACCAACCGCAGTTTCGTCTGTCAAAAATTCACACGTCTTTCATGGGGCACTGTGTTAGATTTTATAACAAAATTCCCATTGACGTCACTAAACTTAGTGAAAATAAGTTCAAAGCTTGTGTAAAACGAACACTTTGTAAGCAAGCTTATTATTCAATAGAAGATTATTTAAAAGATAAAAATGCTTGGATAGATGCTATTCCAGCTCCACTTGAGTCATAACAACCTATTCAACTGTTGTTAGTTAACATTACCTCTCTTCCTTCTATTAATTTAACACAATATGTACTTTTTTTGTAAATGAGGGAACCATGTAGCCATTCTCATAAATAGTATTATTCGCTTTTTTAACTTAGACTCACCTGATGACCAACCTACAGTGTTCTCCCATACCCCACAACAGAATGTAGATGAAAAAGTTTGTAATTTCTTATTTTAAAAGAGTAACCGTGGAGTTTCTTGCCCTTCTTCTCCACAGGAATGACATTCCGAAGTGGCGGTAGAGTCTTTGTTACTTTTCTGACGATTCATAAATACTGTAATGGTTTACATGAATAAAAAATATTCTGATTCTGATTCTGATTCTGATTCTGATCTAGTAGTTGAATCCTGAACTTCGTGATCGCTTCTCGTCCTATACGCCACCAGACCAACGAGGCAGGAAACCTATTTTTTCATATTTCACAGCAATTACCCACCAATTGCTAATGTGAGATCACATTTCCCTCTTAATTTCCGAAAAGTTCTCAAACACCGCACTTCAGGACAAACTTAGTGGGACAACATTTAATATAAATATGGAAGTACGGATAGCAACGAAAGTCGTCGGACGTTGAAAATTATAAATTGGCAAAAACATACAAACAAACTTTTCCATTTAGGTTTTAGGTTAATGGCACACGCGTAGTTGCTTTAAGCGCTAGCGAGTAAGGAAACCGTAAAATATATTCAACATACATGCATGCACACACGCCTTTGTCCCACTGAGGTTGGCAAAATAACGATTCTGATATATCTCTTTCGCTTCACCTACGTTCATATTTCGCTTCATCGATTTTCCTCGATAAAGTGCTACGCACTTGGCCGTTTTCAAAGAGGCCATAAATTTAAAAAATATCTAGATAATAACGGCTGAAAGAATGACAAAAAATATATAGGTACGATGCGAAAGTGGGAGGATGTAGGTGGAAGGAAGACCTATTTTACCAAATATAACATTAATATTATTTTTGTGGCACATACTAAATATATTTACGTCTAAAATAAATTAATTTCAAGTACAAACGTAGTCGTTAGATATTGCCTTAACATGTTAATTAAGTCGGATTTCACGAGTTTAGTTAAGAAAATTGTACGTGAAATAACTGTATATTAAATAAGACGTATTGAGATTGATAAAATGTAAATTAGCTTAGAAATAAATGTTGTTAGTTCAGTACTTCTTTTGGAAAAAAATAATAGGTATAACGCACGATTTAGCGCAGTGGTTGAAAGCTTAAGCCGCTCCGCCCACTGTGTCAAATTGTCGCGGATTCGATCGGAAAATTCCCAGTATGAGTTCGGAGTCTGGAATTGCGCCTGGCCTGACCTAAGATCGTCTGTGAAAAGTGGGTATATTCAACTGTATATTTTAACACCGTCACGCCTATATTCCCCAGCGGGGGTGGCAGAGGTGTACTAAGTACACCCACGTTTCGCCGACGATGTTAGGTGTCATGTAATAGGGGGCGAGCCTATTGCCATATACCGGGTACAATTCCAGACTCCGGACTCATATTATATTTTAATTAAGTTTAGGAAAGAAACTGTTGAAACTCTATACTCTCTGTCTACCCCGTAACGGGTCTGGGGTGATGATATAGATAGAGAAGTTTTTCGATAAATGGCGGACGATTTGGTGCAGTGTTTAAGAGCTTAAGCCGCTCCGCCCACTGTGTCTAATAGTCGCGGGTTCGATTCCCGCACGGGTCAAATCTATGTGTGCTCCACAATTATTTGTTCCGGTCTGTGTATTTGTGTATGTGAATTTTCATGTTTCTAAACACACTCACGACACAGAGGTAATACCAAGTGTGGGGCTACGTTTAAAAAAAAGTACGTTTTTCCAATATTACTAGTCTTGCGAACCATCCTTGGTAGGAATAGGTGTTCTTTCAGGAGGATTTGAGGGCTATCAAATCTGATGTTAGGGCGGGTGCGGTCAAGGACATGTTCACAGACTGCAACTTCTTTGAGCGACGGTGTTTTAAGTCAGCTATGTGCTCTTTTACCCGAGTTTTTACCGGTCTCTTTGTTTGTCCTATGAAAGAGAGAGCACATTCACAATCAAGCTTGTATACTCCTGCATCTTGTAGAGGGATATGACACTTGACAGATGGTAAAAATTGACTGATCTTCTTCGGCTGTCTATAAAGTGCTTTAATAGAAGCACGCTTCAAGATATTCATTTATTTATTTATTTATAAGGCTTACCAACTAAAACACATACATAACATTCACATCAATCAGATTACATAGAAACTTAATATTTATATGGTTTTAAATTATAGGCTAGCACGAATTATTAATACAAATTATATATAAACCAAAATTATACAAATTATACTTAAGATCAGGCAACTTACATTAATAATAATACAATTTGAACAACAAGAAAGAGAATTAGAATCTGTAATAATAAAAATATCAAATTATTTTATTATAAAATGAATATAATGAAATGAACATATAGATATATTATTTTCCGATTATTCTTATTACTATTTTTTTTTAACAGAGTCAATGAATTAGACCCCCAAATATGGCTTTCTTGAACAATTCCATTTTTTCAGCGAAAATGTCAGTATTCAGTACATAGAAGTTGTCATTACATTTTCTGAGTATATAAGAGAGAGGTGAATTTTTCCCGTAATTATTACGACTGGTTTTAATTTGAAAAGGTTTATAATTGACTATTCTTGCTGATGACCTAGGAACGCTTATATGAATTTGAGTTAGTATGGAAGGACAGTCTATTTTATGATTAAGTACTTTATATATGAACATTAATCCCAATATAGCCAATCTAGTCCGTGACTTGTAAAAGTACCCACGCGTTTACAAACATGAATTAACAGACACCCAGAACCAAATAGTTGTGGTTCTTACAAAGATTTATCTCGGATGGGTATCGAATCCGCGACTTCTCGACTCAGTGGGCGGAGCAGCTAAAACTCCTAACCACTACACCAAATCTCAAGATCAATTCTACCAATTAAGTCCATCATTTTTTTTTTAATATTTAGCCACGTTCTAGGATTTATTCCTGTATCGTGGCTGCGATTACAAACATGAAAATTCACAAACACAAATACTCAGACCGAATCCGCGACCATTAGACACAGTGGGCGGAGCGGCTTAAGCTCTTAACCACTGCGCTAAACAGTCCGCCAAATTTAAAATCTTTAACGAATAAAATCAGTTAGATAAATGTGACATAAGTTATTCATAGAATAGAGTACAAGATAAATAAATTAAAAATGACAGTTTTATGAATTAATTTCAATATTTTCACTTTTATATTGATCTAGTTTCTGCCAGTGTCTTCGTCCGCTTTGACTTTAGACAGGAACCTTACATTTTCCGGGATAAAAAGTATCCTATGTGTTAATCCAGGTAATAAACTATCTTCAAGCCAAATTTCATTCATTCCGTTCAGCCGTTTTTGCGTAATTGAGTAACAAACATTGAAATATCTAAACATACAAACTTTAACATTTATAATATTAGTAGAACTAGCCACCGGCCCCGGCTTCGCACGGGTTAATCATACACAGAAACCTTCCTTTTTTAATATATAAATAATAGTGGGTCACACAAAGATTTGTCCCGTGCGGGAATCGAACCCGCGACTATTAGACACAGTGGGCGGAGTGGCTTAAGCTCTTAACCACTGCGCTAATTCGTCCAATTTTAAATCAACCATTGGTAAAAATCTTATGAATATCTATCTGTTCGGTACTTCTTCAGTTTATCTCGCTCAGGCAGACAGGGTAATTTATTTCATGGATATTTTTTCTGAATATTGAAATCTCCTCGTTTCGTAGTGGAAAATGATCGTAAGATTTTATTCATTACTGCGTTGCCCGTTTTGGTTAAAAAAAAACTCATTTTTTAATCATCGCGCCTGTTTCAATCCCTTGAGTAAAGTGCTGGTAAGTTACTTCTCGATTAGAGTTATTCCCCAGTTAGAACAGCTGATAGGAGGGGAAGTGATATTCGACAACTCAGAGACTTGCAAATTTAAAAGTCGATTAGTCTGATTCAGACTTTAGTCGAGGGTAGTATTTTTACGAAACATACCATATACCTGCTTGATACACACACATCGTCACGCCTATATTACCCAAGCGGGGTGGCAGAGGTGTACAGAGTACACCCACTTTCACCGACTATGTTAGTCCTATGTAATAAGGGGCGAGCCTATTGCCATATACCGGGCACAATTCCAGTCTCCGGATTCATACTAGGAAGTTTCCGTCAGAAAAACTTCATTTGTCCGACCCACGATTTGAAGCCAGGACCTCGTGATCACCAATCGATGCGCCACTAGATCAACGAGGCTGTACGTACTTAATAATTTAATAAATGTACTTTTTACAAGTCAAAGCCAAGCTTTTAAGCCCTCCAAGGTATGTACCGCCAGCAACAAACGTATTTGATCATTATAATAGTTGTAAGCTGTTGTATTTCCATAATAATAATAATAGTCCTATTAAGAAACTGTCCCACCGTTGGGGACGGGCCTGAACCCTCTCAAAGTGAGAGGGTTTAGGCCATAGTCCACCACGCTGGCCCAGTGCGGGTTGGCGAACTTCACACACCCTCGAGAAACTCTCAGGCATGCAAGTTTCCTCACGATGTTTTCCTTCACCATTTAAACAAGTTATAGTTAATTTTTAATACGCACATGCTTTCGTAAAGTCAGAGGTGCGTGCCTGGGTTAGAACCCGATACCTCTGACTTTGCAGTCCAACGGTCAAACCACTAGGCTATCACTGCTTCTTAAATAAAATAAAATATCAGTGTTTCCATAACCAAGATACTCACTAGTCAAAAGCTTCATTTTTTTCTCACTGACTTAAGAACAACCATAGGGATTAAGTTTCTATTAATAATTATGGTTTCTAAATGATTATCAGCTACTGATAAAGATATAAAAAGTATAAATGTACGCTTATAAAATACGCTACAGACAAGCTTCCATTGAAAACAATATATACCTTCTTAAACATAAAATAAAACTATCTATATCATCACGCCAGATCCCTTGCGGGGTAGGCAGAGAGTGCAGAGTCCCAACAGGTTCTTTCCTTACATACCTCTGGCTTCCGCCACTCTCATAGTTCGTCTCATACACGCTCGCCGGTTACGGAGACTTGACTTGTCCTTTAGATAAGACACGATATATTTGGGAATAGTAAATTAGTCTAGGTAAGAATAATAATAATGATTAAGTATAATTAAGACATATTATTATTCCACCAGTGTTAGCAATTGATAATAAAAATTACTAACAATCATTGATTGCCTCGTTGGTCTGGTGGCGAATTATGCGCTCTACGAGGTCGTGGGTACAAATCCTAGATCGGACTCGTTTTTTTATGTTTACTTCCTAGACTGCCTCGTTGGTCTAGTGGCAAAACGCTCCACTTGGTGATCACGAGGTCTTGGGTTCATATCCTCGGTCGGACAAATGTAGTTTTTCGAACGAACACTTTCCAGTATGAGTCCGGAGATGTAATAGGGGGCGACTATTACATGGGACCTAACATCGTCGGCAAAAACTGGGTGTACGTATAGTACACGTCTGCCACCCCCACTTAGGGAATATAGACGTGATGGTGTTTATTTTTATTTATTTACTAACAATCATAATTTTTCTTATCATTTCATTAAAAAAATAGCAACTTTTGATGCTGACGTGACCTTGAAATCTTTGTTCCCAAGACACCTTTCAGTCTTTGACAATAGGATAACCAAATTACACTGGCTGGAACCGTCTGGAATATTCACAAAACATTCCCCCGAATACAATACCGGAGCTCCAGAGTTCCGGAGTTCGCGATCCCATTAATTATTATGCTGTGCCGTTATTATTGCAAGTGAATATACATTTTCCATATTTGCTTTATTAAAAAACAAAAACATTCTGAAATTCTGAAAAATCCAGTTCTTCCTATAGTGAATGGCAATTAAAATAATGGGTTACAAAATTATTTTAATCTTACTGTGGCGTAATAATAATTGGGGGTAATATTAATTTACTCATCACTTAAAATAGTAACTTAGTCCAGTTGGTTACTTGGCACCAAGCCAAGTAACCGGCACCGACTTCAAATATTTATTTTTTGCTTTTTGAAGTCGGTTTATTATTATTAAAACGTTTTTTATGTAACAATTTTAAGTGATGAGTGAATTAATTGATATAAGTATATAAGTAATTATACTATATATAAGTAATTAATATGCCTATCTTATATAATTTTGCTTAGTTCTTCAATAAGGTACTTACAGTATTGATATATTACCTATAATAACGGAATCTATACATTTGTGCTGTTTGCCGTTAAGAAAACCCCTGGTGCATCATCAAAGTCCAAGGTTTGATACCGATTTCATTAAAACGGGACCACCTCGAAATTATACTAAGCCCAAAGTAAACATAACATTAAAATCAGTACGTTATAAAAAAACACAGATAAATTGTAAACCTCCTTCTTTTTTGAAGTCGGTTCATATTCTTATTAGTTCTATAGTAGGGTGCCTATAGGATTATAACAACTTAATCTACAGATCCGTATTATTTGTCGTTGATCCAATACCGAAGAAATTAAAATGGGACCACTTTAGAGCTATACTGAATCCAATGCGACTCGATCAGACGCGGTCTGCGCTTAGAACCTGCTATTTTATCTCATCAGTTTCATTTATTTGTAGTGTGGGGCTACTTTGGACAATAAAATAGTGGAGAATGTTATGCTTGAAATTACTATGAGATATTGAATAAGAAACGAGAAGATTTGCAGGAGAACCAAGGTGACTTTCAGAATCAGAATATTTTTTATTTATGTAAACCATTATTGTATTTATGAATCGTCAGAAAAATAACAAAGACTCTACTACCACTTCAGAATGTCATGCCTATGAAGAAGAAGGGCAAAATATTCTTCGATTACTTTTTTAAAATAAAAAACAAACATTTATTTTTTCCTCTGATTCTTTTCTCATGCCTCTCTTTTCTTTCTCTTTGGAAGTGACTCTTTACACAGAGAGGCACCAGTGCATTCCTAGCGGAGATCTCAGTACCTCTCTTAAAGCCGCAATGCTAGCCACCGTGAGTTTTAGTCGGTAAAAATTCGATAACACGCTCTGTAAGTTTACTCTGAGGCTCGAGGAAGTCATATCCAGGATTTTCTTCAGGTAAAAACTAATTACCAGGGTCATAACGTTCTTTCCGAACGAACGAACCCCCATTTGGACCCCTTGGGCTCACGGATACTCGGAATTATCTTAGCCCCCTGACCTAAGCGAAAGCTGTCGAAGGTGACTTCCATCTTCGTAAGTAATTTGTCATCTAAAGACGTAAAACTATAGCCACGATAAATGGCGGTAGAATCACCCTTTGGAACCAAACACTTCGTGCATACGAAGATAGACATCGGTGTGAGAGGTTCTCTAGTTTACAACTTAAACGTTAACTCATAAAATTATGAGAACAAACAACTTAATATTGTTCGGAAGAAGTCTTATGTAAGATAATACGTACTTTACTATGTATTTCATACGATAGATAAGGGCTATTTAGAGAGTCGATAGAGGCAATGGTACACTGCGACTTTCGATGCCTACGGTGAGAGTACGCACGCTAGCACGGCCATCAAATTATGTGCCCGCTTGGATGCATTCGGAAATGACCGGATTCACTTGAAGCCGAGTAGATGTACCCAGATGCACCCGCTTGACTCAGAGCGCATTTGCTCGGCTGCGAGCGCATTTGATTGGCTCCGAGCGCACCCAATTACACCCAAGCGCATTCGTTCAGCTCCGAGCGCAGCCACTTGGCTCCAAGAGGATTCGGTTAGCTTCAAGCTCATTAGCAAACGCATCCAGTCTACCACGAGCGCATCCACCCGGTTTCAAACACACTAACACGGTTTTAAGCGGATTCGATTGAATCTGAGCGCATTCACTTCGCTGCTAGAGCATCTACTCTCTTTCAAGCACATTTGCTCGACTTCGAGCGCATCCACTGCCCTCCGAACGCATCCGGTTCCAAGGGGTGATAGATTAGTAGATTTTTTTCTTAAGCTATATTATCCTAGAGGTCGGAGTTCCACGCGTTGGTCCGACCAGATTCGGTCAACGCTCGATTGCAGTGTTAGCGACGCAATTCATGTCGCAGAGGATAGGACCAATTGGACAAAGCTAAAGTACTTCATAAAGATTAGGACCCTTAGCACTGAGGAGTACGACGCAAAGAGGATATTATCCTACTGCTTGGAAAAAATTAGTGATTACATCAAAAATAACGATCGAGGTCCTCGGTTCAAATCCAAGGTCGGACAAATGTGGTTTTTCTAACGAAAACTTCCCAGTATGAGTCCGGAGTCGGGAATTGTGCCCGGTATATATGGCTCACCCCCTATTACATGGACCTAACATCGTCGGCGAAACGTGGGTGTACTTAGTACATCTCTGCCACCCCCGCTTGGGGAATATAGGCGTGACGGTGTGTTTTTTATGACAATTGTTAGTGCCCCAGAAGGCTTTATCTATACATATAATTAAACTGTAAGGAAGTCGTGTCTGTACATGGAATATTTTTAAGAAATAATAACCCAGGGGTATCGTACTATCGATGGAGAAGCCAATTCTATATTTTTTGGCTTTCGTGTCTGTGTGTTTGTCTGTCTGTCGAAAGGTATGAACCATCATCAAGTAAAAATTACCAAGGGATTGTGACGAAACTTTGCATGAGGATATCTTTAAATTTTGGCTAACATATTTTATAATATCTATTTCTGAAATTCGTTACCGATTGCGAAAAATAGTTTTTCCAGGAGAGACAAAAAATCTATCTATAAAAAAGCAAAACATTGATTTTTTAAACACTTTACTCTAAACCTGTTTGATGGAATTAAATGAAATTGTGTGTAATTGTAGCCTGTACTGAAGATCACAACTCCTACTTATTTTTCGAAAAATCTAACAATTTCTGAGGAAAAAAAAGAAAATCGATATTGATAAATCATTCATTGTTCCAAAACAAACTTAGCTACTAGATTGTTGCGGGATAAACCATAACACTTTATTACTGTCCCGAACTCCAATGTTACGACGTGAAATATGTCATTTTGCCTACACATGAATTCATGCATGAATTCATATCGGACTCTGGTTCGTCTCCTCACGATAAACTTTTAGTGGTTAAAAGCCCTCACTCGAAATTTTTCATACACGTTTGATTTAAACACTCAAACATGGTTTCGTGCATGAACCGATGATGCATTCAGAATTTTTTCTTCTAGAAAGAATTCTAATGATGAATGGGCCGGATACAAAACTTTATCGACGATTAATATCTTTCAAGAAGACTAACACAAAGTGTACTGAGAAAACTTTGCTACATACTTAGCTGGTAATGTACCGTTTTTTAGATATTATTACGCTAGATTATAATCTTTGACAGGGTAAGCGGAGAAGATTAAAATCAGAAATATTTTACCGATAGTTTTAAAATAAATAGATAAACTGATAATCCTTCTTGAAAAAGAAGGTATTGATTTTTTTTTTATGATACGGCTTTAGAATTTTGTGTTGAATAAGATCGCGCTATAGTTTAGTTTATATTTTACAAAGCCTGAACCCGGTGATAGAGATAGTTGATAGAGAAATAAGTCTGGTGTAAGTTAACAAAATATACAATATATTCTCTACACAGTTCTTCTAGGATAGCTGTTATTTCTTCGTACTATAATGGTAGTAGGGATCTCACTAACACTTTCCAAGTGTTTTATGTCTGGAAATAATATTCAAGATACTTTTTATGCCGGAAAGAATTACGGTTCTTGCGTCATAGCTAGTATGTATTCATATTAAAATGGCTAAACGAATTTAATTGAAACTTTATATGAAGGTGTCTAACATCGTATAATTAAACAGAATACTTTTTGTCTCGAAAAATAGCACCACATCTGCGGAATATCTACTATTTCTTCAAACTTATACGGCTGAACAGATTATAAAAAAACTTAATATTAAAAAACCACACAGCTATACAATGCGAAAGTGGAAAGATGTAGAACAACAACTATTTATAGTTTCACAAATTATTTACAATTATATAAAAAAAAACAGTAGAAAAAAAAGAATATACATATTTACATAGGACCACGCCGCTATCAATTAGTACTTTACCTAGAACAGGACGTAGATATCGGGAAAGACCTAGAATATCATGCCATGACCAAATAGATTATGTCTTATCCTAAGGGCAAATCAAGAGTCTCTCTTTAGTGTATAAACGAACCATGAGAGTGGAAAAAGCCAGAAAGGTCTATAAGGAAAGAACCTGTTGGAACTCCGTACTTGCTGCCTACCCCGCAAGGTATCTGGCGTGATGATATAGATTGGTAGATAGTATCAAAGTACCTCAAGCCTTGAAATAATACGTAATAGATAACTTTGTTTAAACACTAGATCATGCCGATATTATCCGTCTAAGTGGTATATAAAATCACACCAATATGCATTTAGTGGGTTTTTAGCAGCGTGCATGAAGGCCTTAAGATATTAATCATATATTGATTAAAGCCTGGCAATCTTCCGATTTCCCTCTTCCTTTTCACATGTGACTAGAAGCCTGGAGACCTGCTGAAATTGTTCTACAACGAAAATTTACTCATATTAAAGTTGGTTTTATAAATACTTCTGCAAAACAAAGACGACTTGGTTTAAGCGATAAAACGGAGTCTGCTTAACTTACTTTGTCAAATAGTCGCAGGTACGATCCCCGCACAGCGCACTGGAATATTGATTTGGGATTTGTGATTTTGAAATAAAGAAGATATTTTATGCGCATACAGGCACAATGAGAAATGTTTGTTTGTTCATGTAATAATGTAATATCTAGAACGGCGGAACAGATTTAAACACACTATCACTGAAAATTGAAGGATTTTTCAGAGATTGTTTAAAACTTCTTTTTAGCTCAGGAAGTGCAAGATGCACATGATGCTGGGGCACAGTTGTTTTTATTTCGCCATATTAACAGGGCTGAACGGATTGAAAATAGACTTAATATGGAGATGTCTCTTAAGTCTTGGAATTATGCAATCCAAAAAAAGTCCTATCTACCTATGTCAAATTATAAAATAAACGCGTGCGAAGCCGCAGGTAACAGCTAGTACAGAATAAATTGAATTTCAAACACCGTCACTTTTCACCGACGATTGAGTTTGCGTTTCCACCAAATCGCACTTCCAAAGAGAGTTACCTTGGTTCTCCTGCGAATCTCCTTATTTATTCGATCTCGAAGAGTAACTCCGAACATACCTATCGTTACGTACCAAAACTCTCGCTCGTTTATCTAAATGGCAAAGGAAACCTCAACCATCTGAACACATTTGTGTAATTTATTGTCCCAACTACGGAGAGACCCTTGTCACTACACGTATTATATTAGGACCATTTGTTTCTGCACAATGCTTCATATTACGCTGACTTTATGACAGAACTTAATGGTATACACATACTCTGTGACCGCGTGGTCCAACGCTTAGGCCAATCTATAGGACCAAGTGAACTTTTATACTTATTTGGGTAAGGTTGACTTAAATTTATGGATAGCATAGTGGTCGCTGACATATAACAGCGTTGGGACAAGAACTCCGTTATGTCTGGCCAGCTGTGCCTTTTGGCTTAAGTGCCGGCTCCCACCTAGCTTTCCCATCGCACCATTTACTCTGTTACCTGCGTTCACTCTTCTCTCTATGACAGCGGTATGTTTCCCATCCTTGCTGAATGCGCATCCAAGATATACAAACTCATTCACTTGCTCCAGCATATCGTTACCAACCACAATCCTTGCATTCGTTCTGATTTCTTCCCGTTCAAAAACCATAATCATGGTTTTCTTTATATTCAAATGTAAGCCATTTTTCATGCAGTCGTCTTTCATAACTGTGCCTAGTACTTGCAGATCAGTGGCTGTTGGCGCTATTAAAACCGCGTCATCTGCATATAGAAGATGATTTACTACTAAATCACCCATTCGTTCACCTTCATTCATCGCTTTCAGTCTTTGAAGACCTTTTTGTTACTTGTTAACCCTGGACTGCAAAGTAAAAGGTCTCGGGTTCAAACCCAGGCACGCACCTCTGTCTTTTCCAAAGCATGTGCGTATTAAAAATTAATCATCACTTGCTTTAACGGTGAAGGAAAATGTCATGAGGAAACCAGCATGCCTAAGAATTTCTCGAAGGTGAAGTTCGCCAAGCCGCACTGGGCCAGCGTGGTGGACTATGGCCTAAACCCTCTCGGTTTGAAAGGAGCCCCGTGCCCAACGGTGGGATAGTTTCTTAAAAGGGCGTTATTATTATGATTATATAGGTAAATAAAGGATGGTTAGAGACTTAGCCGGGGTTTTCTAGCTTGATTTCTTTTTTTTTCAGTAGTTTCGGTTGGTGGCAAAATTTTTCTGTAAGTGGAGCCATCTTGTTACCGGTGGCGCATACGGGAGCTAATTTTGTAATTTGTTTTTTATTTATACGTAGGCGTATGAGGTAATTCAGTTTTGACGGACGATTCGGTGCAGTGGTTAAGAGCTTAAGCCGCTCTGCTCACTGGGTCGAAAAGTCGCGGGTTCGATTCCCGCACGGGACATTATTTATTCCGGTTTAGGTTTTTGTGTATGTGAATTTTCATGTTTGTAAACGCACCCACGACACAGGAATAAATCCTAGGGGGCCTACGTATTACTAAAAAAAAAACTCTGGCTTCCTCCATTGCCATAGTTCGTCTCATACACGCTCGCCGGTTACAAAGACTCTTGAGATAAGACACAATATGTTTGGTTATTATATGTCGTAATGACAAAGATAGATAGTCAGCCGATTCCGTCCTACTGTTGAGCAAAGGCCTACTCTCACAAATCTATACTAAGTAGAAGGATCCATTACCACATAGGAAGTCCATTCCGATCTCGGTCTCGAACCTATTCGCGCCTTTATTAAAAAGGCGACAATCCGATATTTCGCGAACGAATCCGATCACAGGAACCCCTTTATCGTAGCCGCTGGCGACTACGAACATAAGGATACGAACATAATATAACCCTCAAGAATTAATGTCGGCGGCTTCATTATATGTCACGGGTCATGCAAACTCTCATATCGCGTTCTAGACATGTATGAAGAATCGTTGTCTTTTCTATATTCAGCGCCATCTATGGGTGGATAGACGCAACTTTGTAGCGATGTATAAGGTCGCTAACACTACCAAAATGTAATCAGATTAATGATTACAATTGAATTTTGTAATATTCAATCTCAAAGTCAAAGGTCTCGGGTTCAAACCCAGGCACGCACCTCTGTCTTTTCGAAATGCATGTGCGTATTAAAAATTAATTATCACTTGCTTTAACGGTGAAGGAAAAACATCGTGAGGAAACCTGCATGCCTAAGAATTTCTCGAAGGTGTGTGAAGTTCGCCAACCCGCACTAGGCCAGCGTGGTGGATTATAGCCTAAACCCTCTCCGTTTGAGAGGAGGCCCGTGCCCAACAGTGGGACAGTTTCTTAACAGGGCTAATATTATTAATATTTAATCTTGATTCAAGATTTAAAATGTAATTGTAATCGTTAATCATTAATACACTATCACGCCTATATTCTCCAAGAGGGGGTGATTAATCATTAATCTGATAACATTTTGCCCATCTCTGGCTCTACCTACTAATCTACCACCGGATCCACCCTGTGTCCGCGTGATAAAGTATGACCGCATTATACCTCACCTCACATATGCGGCGACGTGGTATGTAGGGGCTGCGGCACAGAAACTGAAACCATGAAGCACGTCCTCTGTCACTGCGACGCTCTGGCTGCGCGGCGAATGGAACTGCTGGGATTGGTCTATCCAAACCCAGAAGAACTACGGCTCTGTCCCCCTGCTGGAATCTACAACCTAATACAGGGAGTACTAGACACTTAAGGTATGTAAGAGCATTAGGACAAGGACAGCAGAAAAGTTCCCATGGGTCGAAGTGCGCCAGAGGTCTCCTCGGTCCGGTAAGCCAACATTAAGATAAGATACCTCACCTCGATGTGTGAGAGAAGATCTTTTCCCGTCAACTCGGAACCCAGGGTCCCCGGATCAGCTCTACATACGCTACAAGGCCAAAACTTCTGTTCACGAAATAAAAGCAGAAAACTCATCTCCACCAACATGGTTTATTCGACAGGCGTTTATCAAAGATTCGTGACGTAATTATAATTTAAAGGCGCTAGAGAGAAATGTAAAACATTTTTTTTATTAATTGAAATTCAGAAAACAGAGCAATAAATTTACTTGTCAAATACAAAGGCTTTTGAGTTACTATAACGCTGTAAATTGAAGGGAATATATTTAAGAAAAATAAATATATTATTGGCTGCTTCGTTGGTTTAATGGCAAAAATTGCTTTGTGATCACGAGGTCCTGGGTTCAAATCCTAGGTCAGACAAATGTAATTTTTCTAACGAAAATCTGCCAGTATCAGTCCGGAGTCTGGAATTGTGCCCGGTATATTTCAAAAGACTCGCCCCCTATTACAAGGGACCTAGCATCGTCGGTGAAAAGTGGGTGTATTCAGCCATGGCATAGCTTAGAGAATATAAGTCCCTATAACTGTATATTTTAATTTAGCTTAGAAAAGAAACTGTTGGAGCTCTGTACTCTCTGTCTACCCTGCAAGTGATCTGATGTGATGATATAGATAGAGAAGTTTTTCAATGAACGATGGATGATTTGGTGCAGGTGTTAAGAGCTTAAGCCGCCAATAGTCGCGTTCGATTCCTGCATGGGACAAATCTTAGTGTGACTCACAAGTATTTCTGTATCTTGATTTTTCTACAATAAATCCTACGTTTTAATACAAAAAAAAATCATTTATATCATCACGCCAGCAGTTCCAACAGGTTTTTTCCTTACTTACCTCTCTGGCTTCCTTGACTCTCATAGTTCGTCTCATACACGCCGGTTACGACTCTTGACTTGCCCTTCAGATAAGACACGGTCTATTTGGTCATGTTAAGATAGTGTAGGTCTTCCCCGGTACCTACCCTCCACTTTCGCACTAAATTCATACATACATACACTAAAGCCTTTATCCCACTGGGGTAGGCTAGACTACAATTTGCCACATACTCCGAATCTGACACACCTCTTTCGCTTCATCTACGTTCATACATCTCTTTTTTTATCTCTCATTTGTTATCAAATGTTAACGTCCGTGATGCCACCAAACGGCCCAATGAAGATCAGCACTGGTTGCTTAAGAAGCAACTATTATGCTGAGTTGGGTTCGTTTTTGTAACGAAGTCATTCAGTCATTAATTATTACTAGTGGTCGCCCATAGGTCGATATTCGACCTATTCTTTCATCGTTTGCTGGTTATGTTTGACATTCAGTAAGACTATAGACAAATAATATTAAAGACAAACATCAATTTGACGTGTATTGTGTCCAATACGTGGTAGTGTGTGTAATGTTTTTTTCATTGATTTCTTTAAAGTATGTTTTATGCATAATTTAAAAAAAATATTAGCATTCTGCACTCCTTCCCTATATAAACTATAAGTGTGGGAAATTTCATACTCCTCCGTCCGCGCAATATTCGTAAAATGTGTACAAAGTTTTTGCTTCACGTATTAATATATAGATTATTGCTACAAATGTTTAAACAAGTAATGTACTGTCTGTATCGTATCGCATTTGTTACAAATAAACGTTTCTTTCTTTCTTTCTTTCTTTATACATTTCCGTCGATTAAGAGTGCTACGCACTTGACCTTGACCAAGCAGGGGTGGCAGAGGAGTACTGAGTACACGAACGTTTTGTCGACGATGTTAGGTCCCATGTAATAGGGCGCGAGCCGATTGCCATATACCGGGCACAATTCCAGACTCAGGACTCATACTGGGAAGTTTTCGTTAGAAAAACTTCATTTGTCCGACCTAGGATTTGAACCCAGGACCTCGTGATCACCAAGCGATACCCTTTGCCACTAGACCAACGAGCCAGTCGACATTAAATTCATATGTGAAGCAAAACCTAGTTTGCCTATAAAAAACCTTTAAAAGTCTAACAGATGCCCTATTTAATAGTATGAAAGTCTGTACAGCGGGCGGAAACGTGTCCGCCTCACGAAGCTGAATGAAAGCCCAGGGAACGCATAAAAGCGTGGAGCGGACGTGTCCGGGACGTAACACAGTGGGTGTCACTCCCCCACTGACGGGGAGGGAGACATTTAGCGGGGACATTTAGTACCCACCTATCGACAGAGTGGAAAATCTGATACTGAAATACATGCTTCATTGTTTCCTCGTAAGATAGGTAGGATAATCTATGATATTGTGAGGAAAGATTTGTGAACTACGAGGGTGGAGGGAGCCAGAGAGGTCTGTAAGGAAAGAACCTGTTGGAACCATGTACTCTCTGCCTACCCCGCAAGGGATTTGGCGTGATGATAGAGATAGATAGAGAGATGTTTTTGTTTGCAATTGATAAACTCTGAAACTGCTGGACCGATATCTGAGATACTGGATTTAAATAATTCTTTTACCATTAGAAAATTACACTATCCAGAAGTAACAGACTATATTTTTTTAGTAATAAGAAGATTAATAAAAAATAAAAACACCGTCACGCCTATATTCCTCAGAGGGGGTGGCAGAGGTGTACTGAGTACACCCACGTTTCACCGACGATGTTAGGTCCCATGTAATAGGGGGCGAGCCTATTGCCATATACCGGGCACAATTCCAGACTTCGGACTCATACTGGGAATTTTTCGTTAGAAAAACTACATTTGTCCGACCTAGGATTTGAACCCAGGACCTCGTGATCACAAAGCGATGCGCTTGCCACCAGACCAACGAGGCAGCCAATAAGATTAATCCTTCTAACAATATAAATGTTAAAGTTCGTATGTTTGGATGTTGGTTATTCAACCACGCAAAAACGTTTTTGGATTTGGATGGAACGGATTCAGATGAAATTTAGCACACCATTCGTTTATTACCTGTAATAACATATCGAATACTTTTACCCCGGAAAAATGTTAGGTTTCTGTCTAAAGACAACGCCGGACGAAGTCGCCGGCAAAAGTTAGTAATAAACCGACTTACGACGACTTACGACGTTAAGGAGTTCTCTGGTGTATCTTGCAAGTCCAAAGTTCAATACCGATTTCATTAAAATGGGACCTCCTCGAAACTATTCTACACCCAACGCAAAAAGAATCATCAAAATTAGTTCATAGATAAAGACGTTATAAAAAAACACAGACGAATTGTCAACTTCCTCCTTTTTTAAAGTCGGTTAATATTCTGATTAGTTCTATGGCAGGGTACCTAAAGGATTGACGTAATACCCATAATATCTCAATCTACGCATTCGTATTCCCCTGTAGTCGTAGTCCCCTGGTGTATCTTCGAAGTCCAAAGTCCAATACCGATGAAATTAAAATGGAACCACCATGGAGCTATACTGAACCCAATGCAAAAATAATCATCAAAATTGATTCATAATTGGCGGAATAATCGCGTAAGATACATACAAAAAAAAACCTTCAGTCGAATTGAGAACCTCCTTTAGAACCGTTTTAGACGTCGGTTTAAAAAGCTTAAGATATGCGCAAAAAAGTGTGTCCATGACTATGACCTATTTTATTTGGGGAATAAAATTTTTTTCGGATTTTATCGCGGTTTTTTTTGATTTTTAAGTTCCCGACGGTAAATCTAAGAACTCACTATTTTATTTGTATTAATAATATCTAAATTAGTGATAGCCTAGTGGTTAGACCGTAGGACTGTAAAGTCAGAGGTCTCGGGTTCAAACTCAGGCACGCCCCTCTGCCTTTGCGAAAGCATATTTTTATAGGGTGTGTATTAAATATATACACTTGCTATAACAAGGAAGCTTTTTTTGCTTGGTGAAGGAAAACATCGTGAGGAAACCTGCATGCAGTGGCAAAGCACATCGCTTGGTAATCACAAGGTACTGGGTTCAAATCCTAGTTCGGACAAATGCAGTTTTTCTAACGGAAACTTCCCTGTATGAGTCCGGATTCTAGAATTGTGCCCGGTGTATGGCAATAGGCTCGTCCCCAATTGCATGGGATCTAACATCGTCGGCGAAAAGTGGGTGTACTCAGTACACCTCTGCCACCCCCACTTGGGGAATATAGTGACGGTGTGTTTATATATTTAACAAAATATAACAAAAGGAAAACCTGTTGTGTCATTTGCTGACGTATTATAACTCTCTTCACGTCAAACCGTGTAAACGTGACATGTCTCGCTTTTTTTTTATAGAGCACACAAAAAAATGTCACCTTGATAATCGATTAAATCTATCTATCTATCTATAACCTCACGCCAGATCCCTTGCGGGGTAGGCAGAGAGTACAGAGTTCCAACAGGTTCTTTCCTTACATACCTCTCTGGCTTCCTCGACTCTCATAGCGAACTATGAGAGTCAAGAGTCTCCGTAACCGGCGAGCGTGTATGAGACGAATCTCATACACGCTCGCCGGTTACGGAGACTCTTGACTTTTCCATCAGATAAGACTCGGTTTATTTGGTCGTGGTAAGATAGTCTAGGTCTTCACCGGTACCTGTATCCTTCCACTTTCACATTGTATATCTGTTTTGTCATTCTTTCCTCTGGCATTCTTTCTATATGCCCGAACCAACTATTTAAAAAAAAATCTTTTTAAATAAGCATTTACAGCAAAATCATGTTGATACTATCTCATTTGAAGTGGGTAAGGCCTTCCGGCACCATCATCAGACCAGCTCCATGATTCGTACAATTATTGCATTGTCACGAAAGTTACATACGCCAACGTTCAGCTCCACAGCTTGGATGCTCGTAAGTGCTTAATAATGATATCAATTTTTTAATCAGAAAGAGAGACACATATAAAAGAATTAAGTTAAATTAATACGTATACAAATGAAAATCGACTTCCAAGCTAGACTTAAGGTTTAGTCAAATAGCCGACGGAGGCCGACGGGAGCGTCGGAAGCGGCCGGCTACGTTCGTCGTGACGTTTGAGCGGAGCTGCGCTGTGTGTCGTCTCCCATACATTTCAGTACATTACAACTCCCCAATTCGCGCCACAGTCGCGCCGAGCGGGGCTGCACTGTGTGGCGTCTCCCATACATTTCAGTACATTACAACTCCCCAATTCGCGCCACAGTCGCGCCGAGCGGGGCTGCACTGTGTGGCGTCTCCCGTACATTTCAGTACATTATAACTCCCCAATTCGCGCCACAGTCGCGCCGAGCGGGGCTGCACCGTGTGGCGTCTCCCGTACATTTCAGTACATTACAACTCCCCAAGCCGCGCCACCGTCGCGCCGAGCGGGGCTGCGCTGTGTGTCGTCTCCCGTACATTTCAGTACATTACAACTCCCCACGCCGCGCCACCGACGCGCTACCGTCGCGCTGCGTCGGCTAAAACTTGAGACAGCATTGCTAACAAAAATGGCACCAAAAGCGGCATCAGTCACGTAGTATATGTGCGTGATGCCTGTATTCAATATATTGAAAATTTGTCGCTGTCAATGTGTGTGTGAAGCTGACAATGTGTGTGTGCGCGTGCGTACTACAATTCATCTACCGTGTGGGTAGATACTTATTATGCGGTTTCCACGCGCGCGATGTTCCATCTCGACAAGTAATTCATCTGAGCATCCAAGTGTCTTTTTCATATTTCTCAGAAAAAAATATTTAAAGGACACCCAAATCTCGTTGAAACTTCTGAATAGGCAATAGTATTTTTTGTTAGTTGCTATAAAGTTGGTTTAACCATACTTCGTTAGAAATAAAACTAGTTTTTCGAATTTTATCGCGGTTTATTTTGATTTTTAAGTTCCCGACGTTTCGAGTGCTTTGCAGCACCCATGGTTACGGGTAGAACTGAGGTTTTAGACGAATCGTTTGAACATACAAACTTTCCCATTTATAATATTAGTACGATAACAGTTTTGATTCTTGGGGTGAAGAGGGTGACCACGATATCCGTACCGGGTGCCATCCGTATTAGCCATGCCACTGAGGCAGAGAGTAGAGTTTCAACAGGTCCTTCCCAGACGCTAGTAATAATAATATAAATTATATTAGCACATTATTAGGAACCTGTCCCACCATTGGGCACGGGCCTCCTCCCAAACTGAGAGGGTTTATTCCATAGTCCACCACGCTGGCCCAGTGCGGGTTGGTGAACTTCACACACCTTCGAGACACACTCTTAGGCATGCATGTTTCCTCACGATGTTTTCCTTCACCGTTAAAGTAAGTGATAAATATTTTCTTTTTAATACGCACATGCTTTCGAAAAGCAGAGGTGTGTGTCTGGGGTTGAACCCGAGACCTCTGACTTTGCAGTCCAACGGTCTAACCACTAGGCTATCACTGCTCTTATCCACGTTTACGTTTTATATATAGAAAATAAATAGAAATAGAAGAAAAGTTGAAAAAAGTCCCTTTTAAATGAATTATTGCACGAATTAACGAGCAAACAAAGCTGGGCTCGTTAGTGGCGACATTGGTCAGTGGAATAACGGAACAAATTGCAAACACAAACATTGGATCGCGGCCTTTGATTAAACTAATTCAATAGCATGTTAATCCCGTTTGACGTGACATTCGAAATAAAACTCTAAAGTGCAGAAATAAATTTCAAATTTTCATAGCAATATTTTAATCATTGACATATGGCAGAAACGCTGATTTGTTTTGTTTTGCAGGATTAGTCAAATGGAAGATTTTCCAGCCAGACGGGTGGTGTGTCTGGCGGGGCCAGGCACTCTCCCGAGAGTTGTTGTCAGGGGCTAGTATATATGTTACACGTCGTGCGCACTCTAATATCGCGTTTTAGACATGTATGGCGAATCGTCAGCACCATCTATTGGTAGGTAGTCATAACTATGTAGCGATGTATAGGGGTCGCTACTGACATATTATTGCTTATCTCTGTCCAAATGTAGTTAGTAGCGTGGATATAACGCGAATAGATTAAAAAATTAACACCGTCACGCCCATATTCCCTAAGCAGAGCTGACAGAGGTATACTGTGTTCACCCACTTTTCTTCGACTACAGGACTACATTGCGTCCTACATAGAGGGCGAGCATTTTGTTTTCTATCGAATAAATACACTTGGCCCGGCATAGGATTCGAATCCAGAACCTCGTAATCGCTACGCGCATTATTCGCCACTAGATCGACGAGTCATTCTAAATAATATAAAATACTGAGGTACCTACTAAATAATATGAAAGAACCTGTTGGAACTCTGTATTTTCTGTCTACCCAGCAAGAGATCTGACGTGATGATCGAGATTGAAATAAATAAAGCAATATAAAAATAAACTAGCTTTATGGCCCCACTGCTGGGTAAACGCCTTTCACAAATCGAGGTGAGAGAGACTATACTTAGGGTTGCCACCCTTACTTTATCAATACAATACTTTATAATTGTACGCTATTTCGGGTAAGTATACTTTATACTTTATAAAAACTGTAAAGTACGCGAAAATACTTTATTATGCATAGTTTCATTTTTCTAAGATTCATTTTACATAAATCATTAAAAATAAAAAATAAATGATCGCAATTCTACTTATAACGGCTGACTTAACTGGAGTATTCACAATTAAAAGCAAAGTGGCTGATGTCTGGTGTTAAAATCCGAATCTAAGGTAATCTAGGAAAAACACTGTAACATCTAACCTCACTTTCTTAAATAAACACTTAATACTATAAACACTTCCAAATAACTACTATCTTTCTCCAATCTATTCAAGTTATCATATTGTAAAGATGCTGTGTAGCTGTTAAGTAATGATAAAAGTGATTGAAAATTGCTAAAAGTAATTAAAAATATGTTTTTAAACAAAATGGCAAAGTGAAATAAATAATAAATACATAGAAATTAAAATACAAAAAAAAAGAACTTAAAGTTACACAAAGGGCGGCCTTATCGCTAAAAAGCAATCTCTTCCAGGCAACCTTGGGATGGAGAAAACGATTAGGTTGTGGAATAAACGGGGGTGCACTTGTTACATAGAAGTTTTAACTTATAGCAATAAATACTTAAATACAATATAAAAATGCAAACAATGTACTTTTTGCCTACCTTTTAAAACCAATGTACTTTATTTGCTGAAATAAAAGATGGCAACCTTAATTATACTCCACTATACAGAGCCAGTGCGATGTGGTGGAGGCAGATTTGTGGCCAAGTGGCCAGTGGTGGAACTTATTGAGCCGCCTAGCAGGCTTCCAAGAGTGCATAACATCTACCAAATTAAGTCAAGTCTCCGTAACCGGCGAACGTGTATGAGACCAACTATGAGAGTGGAGGAAGCCAGAGGTCTGTAAGGAAAGAACCTGTTGGAACTTTGTACTCTCTGCGTGATCCCTTGCGGGGTTTTAAATTAACAAATAAATGTAATAATGAAGAATAAACACCGTCACGACTTTATTCCGCAAGCGGAGGTGGCAGAGGTGTACTGTCTACACTCACTTTTCGCCGACGATGTTAGGTCCCATATAATAGGGGGCGAGCCTATTGCAATAATCGGACACAATTCCAGACTCCAGATTCATGGAGTTTGTCGATAGAAAAACTACATTTGTCCGACTTAGGATTTGCAGCCAGGACCTCGTGATCGCAAAGCACCTTATTTGCCACTAAACCAACGAGGTAGTTAGTGATAACAAGTAAGAAATAGGTCATGGGTACAAATCCTAGATCGGAAAGTAATGACACACCGGTGCGTTCCATACGGAGATCCCGGAGCCCCCCCAAAGTGCTGATGTTGGCCACCCTGGGGTTTTAGTCAGGAGTCCGACTCGCCCCGCGATCTTCATTTGAGGCTCGTGGAAGTCCTATGCAGGATTCTCCGCAGGCAGAGATGGGCAGAATGTAATCATTTCCACCGCATTTATCCTACTTTCATTCTCCTTCTCACATACCCAGCTCTCGCTGCCATATAACAGCGTTGGGACAAGCACTCCATTATGTATGGCCAGCTGCGCCTTTCGGCTTAAGTGCCGGCTCCCAAGTAGCTTGACGAAAATAATCAGAATAAATATGATTTTTTTTTCAAAATTATGCTAGATATTTTAATATATTTCATTTTTGTAAACGCACCCACGATACAGAAAAAAACCTAGTGTGGGGCTACGTCTATCTATCTATCTATAACATCACGCCAGATCCCTTGCGGGGTAGGCAGAGAGTACAGAGTTCCAATCAAAAAGGTGCTTTCCTTACATACCTCTCTGGCTTCCTCCACTCTCATAGTCCGTATCTTACACGTGCCACGTCTTTAACAAAAATAAGAAATAAGTGGGATACAACCCTTACTACCTTCCGTCATTTAATATTAATCTGACAAATGTATCTAATTAGCTTAATTAAGAAGATTTAAGGAATGAAGTATAAGAAGATTTAAGAATTTTTACTTACCAGCAAAGTTAATATCGCTGTCTCTATAACGTCGCCCCAGATATCTTGCGAAATAGGCAGAGATTACAGAGTTCCAAAAGGTTCTTTACATATTTCTCTCTATAATATTACGCTAGATCCCTTGCGGGGTAGGCAGAGAGTAGGTATAGAGTTTCTGACTGGTTATTTTCTTACAAACCTCCCTGGCTTTCTCCACTCTCATAGTTCGTACGTTTACCTCTGGTTCATATATTTGATAGTGCCTCGTTAATTTAGTGGTGAACAATCGAGGCCCTGAGGCCAATACTACGTCAGAAAAAAACGTAATATACAAAAGAACAATCTCCAGTATTATTCCAGAGTCTAGCATTGTTCCCCGCTCTCCTCTCCCACGCAACTTCGTGGTTCACCTGTCATGTTGTTTTGTTTAGCTTTGTGTCTTTCTAGCCTATTTCTTATGACCTAGTTGCCTAGTTATTGATTGCCATACTATTGTATCTGAACTACTGAGTACTTCAGATGAAAAGAATGATGATAGTATAACGCTATTAAGTTGATATGTCATCCTTTTCATATTACAAAGGACTGTACCGTCTAATGTATAGGGCGCCGTAACAATAAGGCTTGGTACGTCATCAAGAGAATGTTATGTATTTTCTATATAAGTAAGTATTTTTAAGATATATTTACGCGATTTGTGTATACATGATCAATTGTATTTTGAGGTTAGGTTTAAATATATACGAATTCTTTACCTATGTACGATTTTTTTACTATATGATAATTGTTGCTCTTATTGTTAGAACAGTATTATATATGGCGTGTATTAATAGGAAAATTACGTACATATTGATGAATTTGTTGGAATTTACTGCGCAAACGAAACTATATCGCGATTTAATTCGATACTAGCGCCATCCATTGCGGTCGGAGTAAAATTTCTCGCTATAACAGCAGCACTAGCAATCACAAAGCAAATACGAAGTGGAGATGGCGTAATCAAACTTTTCTATACAATTAAAAAATGCAACTGCGCGGGGCGGCACAGGGCGCGATGGGGGGTTACGTTCCACCCAAGTTTGATATATCTGCCATCTAGCGGGGAATGGCTAAAAAAACTAAACCGTAGGAGGCATTTGTATTTTGACGGGGACTGACTTGGAATTTTATTTCTCATTATTAATTTAACTCTTTGACTCAAAAAATTCCATTAATCATGCTAGTTAGCTCGTGGAGATAATTGCTGGGGAGGCTATTTTATGCCGACATTTGCCAAAAAAATTTAATTAAAAAACTATAGCGAATTTTCACTTGAAATAAAAATTAAACGACTTTATGATAATGACGTGTTTTATTTAAGTTCAACTTCACCAGGTTGCTGCCATGATAAGTAGGTTGTAACGTATGAATTCATACGTTTCTGCACTAAGGGGAAATATTATAATAAATTTTGAATCCGGCCTAGTTGTCTTAATACTGCCTACTTCATAATAGATGGAGGGCACATCAAGCCGCGTTGTAATTTGAACGTGATAAAACCGATTAGTAGATATTTTTACCAACAAAAACTAACATGTTTTAATCTAAAAGTAATATAATTTTAAACTCATAGATGCTCTTTACGTCGTTTTTAGTGTTTACGAGATAAAGAACGTAACCGCCACCTAGTGTTGAATAATAGTACTGTTTATTACTATTTTGAAGACATGACATAGACTACTCTTGAAGAAATTTAATAAATTACGAAAAAAGTACTTATAAGTGAATTGAGATACTATTTGGGTTACCATAATATCAATCCGATTATTTTTTACATTTTATTATGTAACATTTCCTATTATAAGTCTTTTTTTGACCTCGCCCACTGCTACTTAAGTTTGGAAATTCTAAGTGATATCGGTGACTTTGGTTCTATTCTCCTTTATGACGTAAATATTTGTCTATCCAAGAAACATCATAGCGTACTATTTAAAAATACAGTGGTAGAAATAGAAATAAAGCGCCAATCGCATAGTTTGCAGACTAGCGGTAATTACAAAGAGTTACAGATTAATCCTTAGACTAAGAATTAGATATTAAAAGCCCACTTGAATGATCTACGCTGTTGGCCGCGGGGCCTTTACAGCTTTACCACTTACACGTTAGCCGTACAACCCAAGAGAAGTGCGCCCAGAATAGCAAATGTGTGTGTGTTTGTGTGTGTTAGTAGCTCACTGACTCAGTTATAGCCTATTCACTCTGAAATAGACTGATGGAAGTTGAACCGAGGTCCGAATTGGCATGATCGGCATGACAGAATTAGTAATTCTTTAAAGGGGGAATGTATACGCTTCTACAACAAATTACCTATAGATATCCGAATGGCAAAAGGCAATCAAAACTAGATTGTGTAAGAAAGGGTATTACAAAATTTTGGATTATCTTGGCGATAACTCATTTTGGGTTTGAGCAGCTCCTCAATCAGCAACATTAAACAATGCTGTATAACATGATATTGAAAAAAAAATAGTTGGACTAGCCCGCTGAGTTTCTCGCCGTATCTTCTCAGTGGAGGCCGCGTTCCAATCCGGTGGTAGATGTAAAAAATGTTATAATATTGACGTTTGTAAGTGCTCTTGTATTAGCCTGAACAAATAAATAATTTTTGACTTTGACTTTGATCGGATTAAACCTCCTCGTAAGCCATTTCCGCGCAACATGCTGGAACACTGCTGGGAGCGATTCTCTCTCACCTCGATTTGTTAGAGACAAATAAAATGATTCTCTTTCACCTCGACTTTTGAGCGATACACGAACTATTCTCTCTGACCTTGGTTTGTGAGAGACACGAACTGATTCTCTCTCACCTCGATTTATAAGAGACATACAAACTGACCGACCGACCACGGTCCACTGGAGGACCGTGTGCAATGGCGCGTGTTAGGAGAGGCCTATGTCCATTAGTGGACTGCGATAGGCTGATTGATTGATTGATTGATTGATACAAACTGATTCTCCCTCACCTCAAGGACGTTGATCTGCGGCCATACATGATTTGCCCCAGAACCAACAGCAATGAAAAAATACTTGTATGATTTCAAATTACTCATAAATTCTCTTAAGGTCTTTATTATTAAACGGGCAAGCGGGGGAATCGCAATATTGTACAAAAAGTATTAGATTTTGAGGTAATAATTGAGTAGCCATTAATACGATTATATGAGGTTATAATATGATGTTATATTGTGTGTTGACATTCAGTTAAGATGTCGGCGACTACGATATACTCGTAAGTACTTGGAATACTTTGAAATTTTCGTTTTAAATTGCAAATTGTCCTTTAGATACGGATATTTGCCATTATTTTAATAAAATAGATAAATAATGATAGCATGGGTCAAATGTTTGTTGGTTTGCGAAACACTCACCTCGATTTGTAAGAGAACGCATTTACCCAGCAGTAGAAGATTATAGGCTGATTTAAAAGAAAAGAAACAGGTTATTTTCAGTTAAGCTATAAGGTCTATATTTGAGTAAAATCTAACACGATGTATCATTGAATATGAACCTTCTAATAAAGATATATTAGGTTGTAGCACCACACATTACAGACTATATCTCGTTTAGGCCCGGCAACTTCGGGTTTACGGCTGAGACGTGACTGAAAACAGCTTAATGTTATTAGTTTTCATACCTATACCAACATAGGCGCTCGTAGCGATATGCGACCGTGGTGTTCTTAGCGATCACCAAGTGTACACACGACTGAGACTGTCCCAAGAGCGCCTCCTATAGTGATCTCGAATAAAACACTAGTTTGGATTCGGATCTGGTCCATTTTAATTTAAAAGTATTATAAACGTAACAAAATTGCATTAACGAAACCATAACGCGGGGTAAATCGACGGTGGAGCCATCTCGTTTTGCCCTTAGAACTAATTAATTACAAATATTATCGATTACCCAAACATAACTGCCCGCCAAGAACCTGTTGTTATTTCTTCTTCTTTCTTATAACCAAGCAGCGTTCGACTCGGTCGGTCTGAGATAGGTGACCGTTTGTGACTTTCACGTCACACAGACACGTTAAGCCGTTGGTCCCAGTTATCACTTAATGTGGTAGTCGTTAAGCCAAGTTGGAAGCCTTATAGGCGGCTTGATAAGTTCCAACAGCAGGTGGCCACAAACCTACCTCCACAGCACCGCACTGGGTTCGCGTGGTGGAGTATGACCTAATCTCTCTTCCCTCAATTTGTAAAAGAAGGCCTTTTTCCAGCAGTGGGGAAGTATAGGCTGGTATTATTATCATACCATCTTTATGCTGTCGTCCAAATAGGAACGTAGTTCACAACAATTAACATTATCCACTTGTCAAATCACATGCAAGTTAAAAATAAACCAATATGGTATGCATTTAGTTTTATGAAATCGTAGCGACCCCTATACATCGCTACAAGGCTGTGAGTACCCACAGATGGCGCCGAATATGAAATCGATGACGCTCCTTCATACATGTCTAGCACGCGATATGAAAGTTTACACGACGATGCATATATCGTCGTTCTCAAATGAATATCTGCTATATGCAAAAAGTATAACTGTGAGATATTGAATAAAAATATTTTCCTGTAAAATTTTATATGAAGCAGATTTTTAAGCATATTTTTGTAGCGACTACACTTCATCGTTTAAAGTTTAGAGTCCCATAGCAGTCTTTTTAAATTTGATCAGTATACTACTCACACACAAACAACACACATGTAAACATGTCAAAAAAATTTCAAAAAGTGCACTTAGTTGATATTCATTTGATAAAGACAACAAACTTCGGGGAGTGGCCCCGCCAGACAGAGCACCCGTCTGACTGAAGGATCTTCGCTCTTACAAATCCTGCCACAATGTTCCTGCCATTAAAACCAATAACTTTTCGGTTACGGAGACTCTTGACCTGCCCTTCAGATAAGACACAGTCTATTTGGTCATCGTAAAATAGTCTAAGTCTTTCCTTGTTCCTACATTCTTCTTCTTTCATTTTTTCGATTTGATAGGTTCTTTGTTTTATAACCTAACTTAAGGGTGTTAGATGGGATTAGAACCTGGTGTCCTGTGTTCCAACTCGAACGTTTAACTCACTAGGCTATCATGGCCTGAATATTAAACTCCCGGCCGTTTAATTGAAAATAAATCAAAAAGTGTTTAGAAAATTTAATAAAAGGGTTTTTGGAAGCCGTATTAACATATCAAAAACCTGTTTACAGTAGGATTTCAGCTTTAACGTAATAGGATTACAGTGTATATTCGCTTGAAGTTACTGTTTTAATATAAAATGGATGGGTTTGAGATATTAAAAGGGAAAATATAGAATATTTTCGCATCAAAGTGTGTTTATTTGTTGACTTAAGTGTAGTCACTTGAATTGATGTAGATAACATCCTTTCACAGAAATTGAAATAATAAGACACTTAAAGCCGTACAGTTAAGAGGAGGAGGCTTTTAAAAAAACCTTTTTTGTAATGCCAGCAAGGATTATGGTTGATAACGATATGCTGGAGCAAGTGAATGAGTTTGTATATCTTGGATGTGCCTTCAGTAAGGATAGGAAATACGCCGCTTATATAGAGAGAAGAGTGAATGCAGGAAATAGAGTGAATGGTGTGATGGGAAAGCTACTTGGGAGCCGGCAGTTAAGTCAAAAGGCGCTGCTGCGCCTATGCACATATGGCAGTGAGAGTTGGGTATTTAGGAACGAGAATAAAAGCAGGAGAAATACGGTCGAAATGCGAGCTCTGCGGAAGATGTGCGGAGTCAAGCTGACTGACCATATTCGCAACAGCGTAGTGAGAAAGCTTCTAGGTATGAAAGATAGTATCTGTGTGAAAAGATGAGAAAGGGTATGTGCTCCGTTGGTTCGGGCATATAGAAAATATGTCGAAAGAAACAATGATAACACAGATATACAATGCGAAAGTGGAAGGATGTAGGTACCGGGGAAGACCTAGACTATCTTACCACGACCAAATAGATAGTGTTTTATCTGAACGGCAAGTCAATGGTCTCCGTAACCGGCGAGCGTGTATGAGACGAACTATGGTAGCCAAAGAGGTCTGTTAGGAAGGAACCTGTTGGAACTCTGTACTCTCTGCCTACCCCGCAAGGGAACTGGCGTAATGATATAGGTAAATAGAAAAAAACTTTTTTTAAAAAATCGTTGCAACCGTGACTCAGGCATAAATTCCAGTGTGGGCACTAGGATCTACGCCTGCGTCGTGGGTGCGTTTACAAACATAAAAATTCACATAAACATACATTCAATCTCGCAAGGAAACTCAAGAACCCTGGATCTCGTGGTGGCTACGTGCATACCACTACGTACCAGACCAATGAGGCAGTCTTAGGACCCTGTAATATTTGGAACTCATTCGATCCCGTCTCACAATTTTTAGTTTTTAAAACTTATATGTGGTTCTATTTGTGCTAAAACTTCCATGGCGGAATGAACCTCAAAAAGATTGATTGTTTTTTTAACTTCATTTGAACATATATCAGAATTCTATAACAGATTTTACCGACATTACTATATTGTAATTGTTACTAACCTTGGAATTTGCAATTATAATGTGAAGTGATGGGAACTTTGTAAGTGTGAGCTGGCTGTATGGGGCGAACTGCACTGTCCTCCGCACTAGTGGTCACTATATTACAGTAAGACAGTCCTCTTTAACCTTGATAACCATTATAATACACATTTAATAATATTAGCCCTGTTAAGAAACTGTCACACCGTTCGGCACGGGCCTCCTCTCCAACTGAGAAGGTTTAAGCCATCGTCCACCAAGCTGGCTCAGTGCGGGTTGGCGAACTTCACACCTTCGAGAAACTTTTAGGCATGCAGGTTTCCTAACAATGTTTTCCTTTACCGTTAAAGTAACTGATATTTTCAATACGCACATGCTTTTGCAAAGACAGAGGTGCGTGTCTGGGTTAAACCCGAGATCCTTGGCTTTGAAGTCCAACGGTCTAACCACTAGGCTATCACTGCTTTTTCAATACACTTTTACTCATTAGTAATTAAATACAAAATTATTGTTTAGATAGATAGATTGATAACTCTTTATTGTGCACCAATTACATAGATATTAAAATACAAAAAAAAGAACTTGGGAAATACACCGCTGACATAGAGAGAAGAGTGAGTGCAGGGAACAGAGTGAATGGTGCGATGGGAAAGCTACTCGAGAGCCGGCACTTAAGCCATAAGGCGCAGCTGGCCATACATAACGGAGTTCTTGTCCCAACGCTGTTATATGGTAGCGAGAGCTGGGTATGTAAGAAGGAGAATGAAAGTAGGATAAATGCGGTAGAAATGCGAGCTCTGCGGAAGATGTGCGGAGTGAAGCTGACCGACCGCATTAGCAACAGCATAGTAAGACAGCGAGTAGGTATGAAAGATAGTATCGGTGTAAAGATGAGAAAGGGCATGCTCCGTTGGTTCGGGCATATAGAAAGAATGCCAGAGGAAAGAATGACAAAACAGATATACAATGTGAAAGTGGAAGGATGCAGGTACCGGGGAAGACCTAGACTATCACACCACGACCGAATACACCGAGTCTTATCTGATGGAAAAGTCAAGAGTCTCCGTAACCGGCGAGCGTGTATGAGACGAACTATGAGAGTCGAGGAAGCCAGAGAGGTATGTAAGGAAAGAACCTGTTGGAACTCTGTACTCTCTGCCTACCCCGCAAGGGATCTGGCGTGAGGTTATAGATAGATAGATAGAAGAACTTAAAGTTACACAAAGGGCGGCCTTATCGCTAAAAAGCAATCTCTTCCAGGCAACCTTGGGATGGAGAAAACGATTTCGTTGTGGAATAAACGGGGGTGCACTTATTACATAGAAGTTTTAACTAATAGCAATAATAAATAGTATTCCACAGTCGTACCGCCTGGACAGTGTAAGACTTATCAAAGAAGCTGCTATTGTGAAGGGGCATTCTTAGGCTAAGATTTTCTGAGGACCTGAGGCATTGGGTGCCAGTGCTTTTCAGGTACTCGAAACGTTGTTTAAGATAGGAAGGGGAAGAAGGGTTAAATAATATATTGTAAAGAAGGGAAAGAATATGCGCGTTCCGGCGAAGTCGAATGGGTAGCCACTTGAGTTTTGTACGAAATTTATTAACATTCCTTATAAGAATCAAATCTTTAAATCTTAACCTCACATTTATATTAATTTAAACTTAATGCGGTACTTGCAACCTTTAGTCCTCCCGCCTATCTTTTTGAAGGCCTGTCAATTAGATTACTATCTATCTATTTATATCATTACGCCAAATCTCTTGCTCGCTACACAGAGAGTACAAAGTTCCAACAAGTTCTTTCCTTACCAACCTCTCTGACTTTCTCCGCTCTCATAGAATAGTCTTGTAGATTTGTTTAGTTATAATCTCATTAGCGTGTCTGAGGTTGCGTTGTTTAGATTACACGTAATATAACTTGTCTAATCTCATACATCACATATTTACTCGTGTTCGCACACATTCGCGTCTCACCTTGCTTTAACATTTAGGTGGGTACAGTCGGCAGCAAACAACGGTTAACAAAATGTTCAAACAATACTTGTGGCAGGTACGTTGTGGCAGGATTTAGTATAGAGATCTTCCACCCAGACGGGTGTTGTCTGGCGGGGCCGGTCTCCGAAAGTTTTCTTAAGGCAAAGCCTAAAATTAGTTTGTTCTAAATCGGTAACTGAATTGATTCCAACAATTTTTAACCGACTTCAAGGAGGAGGTTCTATATTCGGTTGTATGTATGCTTTTTTATGTATGTTCAGCGATATTTCCGTCAATTGTGAACCGATTTTGATGATTTTTTTTTTTCCTTTGGGTTCAGTATATCTTCAAGGTGGTCCCATTTTAATTTCATTAGCATTGGACCTTAGACTTAGAAGATACACCAGGGAACTCCTTAACTACAAACAATAGGCATGTGTAAATTGAGATATTATGGGTATTACGTCAATCCTATAGATACCCTACTATAGAACTTAGCAGTATATTAGCCCACTTCAAAAAAGGAGGTTCATAATTCGTCCTTTTTTATAACTCCTTTGCTTATGAACCGATGTTGATGATTCTTTTTGCATTGGGTGCGGTATAGTTTTGAGGTGGTCTTATTTTAATGTTATTGGTATTGGACCTTGGACTTTTAAGATACAAGAGGAAACTCCTTAACGGCGAACAGCACGAATGTATAGATTCCGTTATTATAGTCATTATATTAATCCTGTAGGTACCTTACTGTACAACTCGGCAAAATAATATAATATCGGTATATAAATATTACTAAATAATTCACTCGTAACTTAAAATTGTAAAATAATAATCTTTTATCAAAAAAGGTAAACCGACTTCAAAAAGCAGAAAATAAATATTTGAAGTCGGTGCCAAGTAACCGACTGCACCAACCAGCACCGACTTCAAATATTTTTTTTTTGCTTTTTGAAGTCGGTTTACCTTTTTTGATAAAAGATTTTATAATGTCTCTTTCATTTTCTTTTAAATTATGCAAAAAATGCTGTTACTCCTTCAGCGCGCTAGATAAAGTAAATCTGTTCTTAATAAAAAGCAATGGGAAATTTCAAATGCATTTCTAAAACGTATCTCTCAATACGCACATATACACGTACGAGTTTCATTGTTAATTGGGGTATAGTGCATAAAAACAGGGTAAAAAAAATTTTAAGTTGTTAATTTTTCATATTGAATTTTTGAAGCAATTATCTGATCGGGGTGTTTGAAGTCTTGGTATGTCAACTCCTAGCTGGCGGTTCGTCCTCTTATGTTCTTATTTCATAGATTTTTCGTTACATCAGCCCCATCTGTCGATTGCAAGTCGCAACTTTGTAACCGGCGAGCGTGTATGAGACGAACTATGAGAGTCGAGGAAGCCAGAGAGGTATGTAAGGAAAGAACCTGTTGGAACTCTGTACTCTCTGCCTACCCCGCAAGGGATCTGGCGTGAGGTTATAGATAGATAGATAGATAGAACTTTGTAGCGATGTATAAAATAGTTACCCCTTACCCAGTTTAAGTACGCTGTTACCAGTAACAGCTTTTGGTGAGAATTCTGTCCTGCAGTGGATGTGTTTTGGCTTATAATAATTATACCTACGGATTTATCGTCATCACATTCATCATCCTTCAGAAGGTCACTGTTGAACAAAAGTCTGTCCTATTGCACGCCACTGAGTACGATCCTCGGCTACTCTCATCCACCTTCTGCAGCCGTCTTACGAAAATCATTACTTCACCTAATCTTAAGGCATAATGCACTACGTTTGCCAATTCGTGGTCTCCACTCAAGAACTTGTTATCCCTAATTTAAGCATTAGTACTTACCATAAAGTAACCTTGGATTTTCTTGTCCTTATTCTTCATAGGAATGACATTTCGAAGGGTAGTGGTAGTGGTAGTAAGTGGAAGTGGTAGTGTCTTAAGTTTCTGCTACAAATATAGTGCGACTAGGATCTTTCAAAACCTGTATGATATTGAGAGGCAGGCTATAGTGTAAAATTTATTGATTTGGCGGACGATTTAGCGCAGTGGTTAGCTTAAGCCGCTCCCCCCAATGTGTCTGATAGTCGTGGGTTCGATTCCCGCACGGTACTTCTTTATGTGATCCACAATTATTTATTCCGGTCTGGGTATTTGTGTATGTGATTTTTTTATGTTTGTAAACGTACCCACGATACAGGGGGCTAGCCTATTGCCATATACCGGGCACAATTCCAGACTCCGGACTTGTACTGGGAAGTTTCCGTTAGAGAAACCACACTAGTCCGACCTAGGATTTGAACCCTCCTGGGTTCCTGGGGTCCTTATGATCACAAAGCGAAGCGCTTTGCAACTAGACCAACGAGTCAACAGCGCATTGAATATCTTCATTAACTATTGTAGCCGACTGTACACGCCTAATACAATTCAAATACTTAGTCAAGTTATGAGCCCAAATCTTAATTAGTATGCGAAATTGAATAATAATGAAGATTTATTTCGTGGGGACATAAATTGTGTGTTCCAACAAATAACTGGGAGAAAGCCTTTACCCACAGTGGGACAGTGTAAACTGATTTATGTTGGTTTTTGTATGGGCATTTGTTGAGTTTACAATTCCTGCAGCCAAGTTGACTTTCAGTCGTTCAAGCTTATAAAAAACGGAAAATATACGGAAATGGCATTTTTAACCGACTTCAAACAGGAGGAGGTTCTATTTTTGTCTGTACGTATTTTATTTTTATTAATACAAAATCTACAGCTCTTAAATATATTACAATCTTAACTTATCTTCTAAGCTTACAGCCAAGAAGGGATTTACATTTTTAACTTTCTTTTTTATAATTGTACAGCCAGTAGCGTAATATAAAAGATAATACGCACTGTGTATGTGTGTGTGCGTGTGTGTGTGTGTGTGTGTGCGCGCGCGTGTGTGTGTTCGCGTATGTGTGCGTGTGTGTGTGTGTGCGTGTGTGTGTGTGCGCGTGTGTGTGGGCGCGTGGGTGCGCGCGTGTGTGTGTGTGTTGGTCGCGTATATACGTATTGTTATTATTTGCTCTCCTGCTTTAAAAACTGCATAATATCTCTTTTAAGTTTACTCGTATTACTAGGCATGCCTTTTAAGTTCTGTCGTTTTCATATTTCCCGGCAATTTTGAATTTGGAACTGTTCTATATTCGAATGTGTTTAAATTTTGAATCTCAAAACAGTTGAAAGTATTAGGATTAATGCTATTGTTTAGTCACAGCGTCGATTGGAATCTGTCAGGTTACGTACGAAAATGAATCTTTCTAAGGAAAATATTCGTGCAATAATTTTCTACAACTTTAGAAGAGGCCTGACACGGCTCCAGTGTATTGAAGAGCTTACATCTGTGTTCAGTGATAAAGCTCCATGTCTGCGGACTGTCGAACGCTGGTATTTAGAATTCCAGCGTGGACATACTAGTGTTAGTGACAAATCTCGCGAAGGACGCCCAAAATCCGCCTTTACTGAAGATAACATCATTGCTGTAGACAACTATTTCTCGAAGATCGTCATGTGACATATCGAGAGATAGAGGCTCTATTAGGCATCTCAGGGACAACCATTCAGAAGATCTTGCATGAAGCGCTTGGTGTGAGAAAGCTAGTTTGCCGTCGGATACCGCAAGTGCTTTCCGATGATCACAAGGCGGTCCGCGTCAGATGGTGTAAGAAAACTCTGCAAAGGTTCAACCGAGGAGAGTCAAATCACGTCTACGATATCATCAGTGGTGACGAATCTTGGATTTATGCCTACGATCCTGATTCCAAACAACAATCTACAATCTGGGTCTTTCAAGACGAGCCAAAGCCGACTAAAGTTGTTCGTTCTCGAAGTACTTCAAAGAAGATGGTGGCCACGTTCGTTGGAAAAACCGGCCATGTTGCGCTATTGCACTTAAAGATCGTAGAACGGTTAACGCAGAGTGGTATACCACAGTTTGTTTACCACAAGTCATCGCCGAACTTCGAAAATCTAACTCAAAGCGACGCATCATCCTGCAACACGACAACGCAAGCTCACACAGCGCTCGTCAAACGACTGAGTATTTGAAGCAGAAAAAAGTTGAAATTGTTGACCATCCTCCATTCAGTCCTGACCCCTAACGATTTCTTTACATTTCCTAAAATTAAGAAAAGTCTTCGTGGTCAAAGGTTCCAGTCCGGTGAAGAAGCAGTCGACGCTTTCAAGTCAGTCATTTTGAACACCCCTACTTTAGAGTGGAATAAATGTTATAATAACTGGTTTGAGCGAATGGAAAAGTGTATTAAGCTACGTGGTGAATACTTTGAAATACAATAAAAAGTACTATAAGATTCTAGTTGTGTTTTTTTCTTCAAAAGACAAAACTTAAAAGGCATGCCTCGTACGGTGAAATATATCAGTGAAGTGAAATTTCTTATTATAGACTTTTTGTAAGCGGTTAATTACAGACTTTTGTTCATAATGTGTTGATGATCTAGCAACAGCAAACAAACTTGTGTGCCTCGTTCGAGTTTTAGGAGCACAGAAACAGAGGACTCTATCAATCAACTCTGCACAATCAATGTGCCTATTACACAATCCATGTAAGAAAACCATATCCAGTAATGTACGGCGGTTCCCCAGCATTGTGAGATTGTGATACCTGCATGATGCTTCGTAGTCTTTGGAATTTCTGAACTTTTTAAAGTTTAAGTGTTTTATTAACTTATATTGATTTTTTTCCCAATCGTTAACATGCGTTATGTAATGAGAGTTCCATATAGTACGGCAAGATTCGAGAATGCTTCTGAAATACGAGCAATGAAGTAGTTTTATGCAGTTAATATCGAGAAAGGTTTACTAAGACGCAAGATAACACCAAGGCTTTTGTAGGCTGAGCGCGTGATAGCATCGATATGGTCAGAAAATGTTAATTTAACATCGAGTAGGATTCCTAGATCTTTTACTAGCTTTTCTTTATTTATATTAAGTTGATTTACCTGATATTCAAATTTAATCGAATGAATCTTTCGTTTAATCAAAAATTTCGTTTAATCGTGTATTCCTTTTAACAGATTCTAAAATATCTATCTATCTATCTATATCATCACGCCAGATCCCTTCGGGGTAGGCAGAGAGTACAGATTTCCAACAGGTTCTTTCCTTACATACCTCTCTGGCTTCCTTCACTCTCATAGTTCGTCTCATACACGCGCGCCGGTTACGAAGACTCTTGACTTTTCCTTCAGATAAAACACGGTCTATTTGGTCATGGTAAGATAGTCATGGTCTCCCCGGTACCTACATCCTTATTCTTAATTCTTTATTGTACAAATAGTAACAAATTATAAAATTAAAATTAAAGAATAGGTAAATGTACAAAGGCGAGCTAACTAAAATATACGGGCAAAAGTCATATTTCGAAATATCAAGTGTCTAATCCATATACTTCTTGTAGTGTATGGAGTTAAAAACACTTTTTTTTCACGGTGGCCCCTGGAGCTATGCATTTGTTGACATTTTTCAATATCCGTCCAGGCATCCATCTCTATTCTGCACGACACAGGAGTAATTCCTAGGGTTGGGCATCGTTTTCTTTAGCAAGGCGACATTTTTAATGAGTTGCCCTAAAGACTAAAACAAACTACCTATATTAATCTTAATTCTGTTTTGTTTCATGTCCTGTCTTCGACGCAGAGCCCAGCTTGAGTAAGTATTCTATTTAATTTCTACTTTTTTCGAGAGGGTTGAACACCTACGAAATTGAGTGGGATTTAATCACCTAGGTTTAATATCCGTGGGTGATTAAAGGATACCAGTAACTAAAAGAAAACGAGTGAAATATAATCACCTGGATAGCGATTAGCCACTAGTTAATAATTTGATCACCCAGGTTGTTAAAGTAGATTAAAGCAAACTGCTATGAGGGTTTTTCTATTGAAACGTTCTAAGTAACATACGAGTATCAGCAACTAAAACATCTAATCAGGCCGTTAAACAACTGTTAAAATGTCTAATTTGACACCTGTAAAAGTACACTGGATGCCAGTACTGGTGAGATCGGTGTTGTCTGGATGTCGCTGTGGATGCCGCTCGTGGTAATATATTAAAGCGACACCGCGCGAAAATATTTCTCAAAAAAAGTTAAAAATGGTCAATTGACGCATGGTACGACTAGCCAGCACGAGGTCTTGGGTGGGAATCCTAAGTCGAAATAAAGGTAGTTACGGTTTCTTTATCAAATAATTCTAATTCCGGTATCTGGAATTGTGCCAGTTATTACAAAAGGCTCACCTCCTATTATATTGAGGGCTTTCATGTGTTTTGAATTCAGCCTTTTGTAACTTTTTAGTCTTTCAAATTTAATTCAAAAGCCTGAGCGGCTTAATCTACAATGACAATCAGATTGAACCCTTGTTATATTTAAGAAAAAAACTTTAATTTACCCGACAACTTAACAGCCCCATTTTTTCCAGGACCTCCTCAACAAGCTCGCCACAAGCGAAATCCCCTGCGGGCAGCAGCGCCGGAGCAGCCGCCAGCGCATCCAGCGCAGCCCCTGGAGAACGGACACCAACAGCCCACAACAAACAGCTCCAGAATGTCAAGGGACAAGACCACCCGCCGCATCCATCTGTAAGTAGGATGCCAAATACTTGGATGTCAATTGGGATCTGGATGTTAAATGGATTTTATTAACAAAAGCTTAGTAATTCGCCGCTATCTGTAAGTAGGATGTTATTTAGTTGGATGTTTGTTGGGAAATGGATGTTAAATGGGGTGTTGTTACAGGTTGTTATATTTATTGTAGATTTTACCTGTTATTATAACGCTTGATTTTTGTACTTATAGGGTTGTTCGGGTTGTTATATTTTCTGACTAAAGCTGTATTGGTAAAGAGTTGTGTATGATAAATTGTGTATTAAGGAAGGTATATGTAGTTGTTAGATATTATGTACGGTTGAGTACTTCAACTGGAGTTAAATGTTGATTATTGTTTCTTTTTTATAGTCATATAAAAACGGAGTTTGGAATCCATAAAAAGCAAGTAATAATATCTAAACGAATAAATATATAAATCAATGACAAATATAAACATAAAAAGTTTAATTCTCATACATATTTTATACATATTACTAATATTTCCCAGGTATTAAGACCGCATTTATAATAATAGTACATAAAGTATGATAAATAAATATTTAAAATTACATTGCGCTGGAATAAAAAGAAAACAAAAACTAAATAACATTTGGTAAATTACAAGACAGATAGGTGGAGATGGTAGCTGTTACTAAATAATACATATTAAAAAACTATTCAGCAACATGGCAACGACGTCTAATTATGAAAAAAAACCTTTCATCGAAATCTCGTATCGTAGGTGTTTTACAAACAAACTTATTTCTACCAAAATTTAGAACCAACAAAATACATGTAATTTACATACAAAAACGTCTCATGCGGGCTGTAAACCGCAGCTCAAGAAAACTTCGGTCCTCTGAGCTGACCATTAGGCGCGGATAGTACTATTTTCCTAGCCGTTTCGGCCACGGTGACCACTGTTTTCCTTAATTGTTGACAAGGCGTCGTTCATGTGCCTTCATATAACTATGGTGACAGTACCGAGTTACTATCTACCTACCTATTGCTGCCTCTGGCATCCTTCACTCTCATAGTTTGTCTCAAACACGCTCGCCGGTTACGGAAACTTTCTTGCCTTTCAGATAAGACAAGGTGTATTTGGTCACTACACTACAGCTGACATTATTTAACGTCCTGTACTTAAACAAAGTAATAAATTGAAGTTGCCTTTCCTCCAAAGAATCTCTCATTTTATTGACGCTACGGTAGTGAATTTAAATGACCATTTCATTTTGTCATTACAGCCAAACAGCGGATGTTAATTGGGGTCGGATGCCGAATGGGTAGTAAGGATGTTTAATAGCGGATGTTGAATGGGAAATTTAATTTAATTGAGGATGTTTTGTGGGGATGGATATTGTGGAAGTACATAAGTTAGGGTGTTTGTAACTGGAAATTTATACATTTAGTTTCGGGTTAAGGTAAGGGGCTACAGAATTATTATATGTTACGTAATAGTCGTAATTCAAAAAGGGGTCATCAGAGTTATTAGGTCTGCTTCGCATCCCACATTTGATCGAAATAAAATTATTTATAAAGGTCCACGTAAGAGGAAAAAAGCCGTTATTGAATTACTCGACTTTTGAGTTGGTGACTACCCCTGAACCGGCAAAAGATAGATATTTTTTAAATTGCAATTACTCTGAGACATAGACGCAAATGTTGCCAACTATCAAAAACAACCTAGTCTGATGAACCTAAAAAGTAATGAAAATATTGTGCCTAAGAATGGCGCCAAATTTACATAAGGACCAAACATATCTCGGCGAAATATGGGGGTACTTTGTGAACTACCAAGCAACCAAGAAACAAAGGGCGTGATTTCTGTTTATCATTAAAAAAAGAGAGGTATGTAAGGAAAGAACCTGTTGGAACTCTGTACTCTCTGCCTACCCCGCGAGGGAGGCAGCGCCCTCGCGGGGTAGGTAATGATACAGATAGATAGATAGATTAAAAAACACTCATTTATTTTTTCTCTATGGACCTATCTATGTCGTCACGACACATTTTACGGAGCAGGCATAGAATACAGAGTTTCAATAAGTTATTACTTTACAATCTCACCGGTTATAAAGACTTGACTTGCCCTTCAGATAAGACACGGACTATTTTCTTCAAGCAGTTAAACTCTTAGTGCCCATTAAAAAATATATAACCTTTTTTTATTAGTCTAAACAAAGGCCTTTGTCTAAAACAAGCCACGTTAAATTGGTTTTATCGTTTTTAAATAACATTAAAGAGTTTTTATATCTAAACTTTAAATAGCCCATTTAAAATGTATTGGAAAACAGAAATTACAGCTTAAGGGGGGAACACCACGCTAAATTTTAAAAATCTTTAAAAAAAAAGTCGGTTACTTGGCACCGACTTCAAATATTTATTTATTGCTTTTTAAAGTCGGCTTCATTTTTTTTTAAATTGATTTTTATTTTACAAAGTGACAAGTGAATTATTTACTAATATTTATATACCTATATTATATTATTTTGCTGAGTTGTACAGCAAGGTACCTACAGGATTGATATAATAAACATAATAGCGGGATCTATACATTCGTGCTGTTCGCCGTTAAGGAGTCCACTGATGTATCTTCAAAGTCCAAAGTTCAATACCGATTTCATTTAAATGGGACCACCTCGAAACTATACTAAGCCCAACGCAAAAAGAATCATCAAAATCAGTTCATAAATAAAGACGTTATAAAAAAACACAGACGAATTGTCGACGAATATTCTGATTAGTTCTATGGCAGGGTACCTATAGGATTGACGTAATACCCATAAATCTCAATCTACGCATTCGTCTTGTTTGTCGTTAAGGAGTTCCCTGTAGTATCTTCTAAGTCCAAGGTCCAATACCGATGAAATTAAAATGGGACCACCTTGGAGCTATACTGAACCCAATGCAAAAAGAAACATCAAAATCGATTCATAATTGGCGGAATCATCGCGTAACATATATACCAAAAAAAACATACAGTCTAATTGAGAACCTCCTCCTTTTTAGAAGTCGGTTAAAAATGGGCTCTATTTGCAGAAGATCCTTGAAGAATGTACTGCTTACTTGTTATAAGAAATATATATAAAAATGAAGATGAAAAGCTCGTGAATTTAATGTATAGAGTAAAGTTTTATTTTACGTAATTAATTTTTCAATATAATACTTTTAAAAAACGCTATCTTGAATATATATTGCAAATTTTCTATTCAATGGTAGATTGGATATGTATAAATTATTCACGAAACAATGCTTAAGATATGCTCTAAAACTTGTACGGATGACTTTTGTATTTTAATGAATTATATCTGAATTATTTGAAAAAACCTGCACTCTGGGTTCGCTGGGCACACTTTCCACTGTTATCAAGGTCAACAGACAGGGGAAATTTTCAAATTCTTTGACATTAGAAATTTTCAAGGTCATTGACGTTAGAATGAAATGAATGAAGTTTCATTTGGTACATTCAGATTTTGCCGATAATGTCAGGTCCCAAAAATGTGTTTCCCCAAGTGACGGTGGCAGGAGTATCATGTGCACCCTCGTTTCGCTTACGATAAGTGTACTTGCTAAGCCCACCAACATTTCTCCAACAACGTGAGAGCCTTAAAATACATTTTCCTAAGGGGCGATGGCAGAGTTGTAGTTTATATATCTACATTTCAGCGATGGTAGTGTACTTTGACCGTTCAAGAATTTAAGATTTTGTTTTTTTTTCTTTTAAAAAACGTAGCTCCATATGGATTTATTCCTGTGTCGTGGATGCGTTTACAAACATGAAAATTCATATACACAAATAATCAGGCCGGAACAAATAATTGTGGGTCATGTTAGTGCGGAAATCGAACCTGTAACTATTAGCCACCACTGCGCTAAATCGTCCGTCGTTTTTTTCGTATATTGACAGCTATGTTTACATGTAAGGCAGTAGCACAAAGTCGTGCTGTCTGTGCAGGCTCTGCAAATGACCCCAAACATACCTCCTTCAATCTCTCTTATCTGTAGAAGAGAAGATCTTTACCCAATTGTGAAAGAGAGTAGGCAAATTGATATTTGACGTTGCACCTTTTACTCCTCTAACTTAAGCCAAAAGGCGCAGCTGGCCATACATAACGGAGTGCTTGTCCCAACGCTGTTATATGGCAGCGAGAGCTGGGTATGTAAGAAGTAGAATGAAAGTATGATAAATGCGGTGAAAATGCGAGCTCTGCGGAAGATGTGCGGAGTGAAGCTGACCGCCCGTATTCACAACAGCGAAGTAAGAAAGCGAGTAGTTATGAAAGATAGTAGCGGTGTAAATATGAGAAAGGGTATGCTCCGTTGGTTGAATGACAAAACAGATATACAATGTGAAAGTGGAAGGATGCAGGTACCGGGGAAGACCTAGACTATCTTACCACGACCAAATAAACCGAGTCTTATCTGATGGAAAAGTCAAGAGTCTCCATAACCAGCGAGCGTGTATGAGACGAACTATGAGAGTCGAGGAAGCCAGAGAGGTATGTAAGGAAAGAACCTGTTGGAACTCTGTACTCTCTGACTACCCCGCAAGGGATCTGGCGTGAGGTTATAGATTATTAATTAAAATCAATAATTTAAAAGCGATAAGTACTAAAATAGTGTTATAGGTATAATTCTATGGCAAATAAGATTACAGAAAAAAATATTTGGCCCATATTTAAATTACATGCATATTCCTTATTCCGGATTCCAGAATAATACTAGGAATTTTTCGGGAAAAAAAACTATATTTCATCCGACGTTTACGACGCACTGTATTCGCAACTATGCTAACGATCAAAAATTTGTTTCACACATGAGACATTTAAGGTTTCGCCACCTAGCCGCCGCAACGCGACGGGAGCGCGACGGTGGCGCGGCTGGGGCAGTTGTAATGTACTGAAATATACGGGAGACACCACACAGTAAGCCTCGCTCGGCGCGACGGTGGCGCGGCTTGGGGAGTTGTAATGTACTGAAATATACAGGAGACGCCACACAGCGCAGCCCCGCTCGGCGCGCCGGTGGCGTGGCTTGGGCAGTTGTAATGTACTGACATATACGGGAGACGCCACACAGCGCAACCCCGCTCGGCAGGATGGCAAACGTCACAACCGAACGTAGCCGAGCGCTTCCGTCGCGCTCCCGTTGCGCTGCGTCGGCTATTTGACCAAACCTTTACGTATTTTATGGACGGCTTGATCCAATGATTAAGCGCTTAAGCCGCTGCACACAATGGATCGAACAGCCGAGAGTTCAATTCCCGTACGAGACAAATCTTGAAAATCAATCGTAAACCCAGACTTGGTCTGGATGTTTGTATATGAATTTCATTGTAATTTTAGCAGTATGTATATTTGTATTCAGAGGCGCGGTAATACATAAACTACTCATCCGATTTTGATGAATGATGTATCAATCGATTCGTTATTATAGCCCGGGTGGCATAGGACACATTTTAAATGAACAAAATTAATATGAGGGATATTCATCCAAAAAAGTGGAGGTCTCAGAATTTCATTTTAGCTTACTTATCCAATGGAATGTCAAATTAAAGAAGAAAAGTTCTGAATTTATAAATTTAGTCCGAAAATGACCTTTTGGCACGTGGCTAAAACTGGAACTAAGGCTGTCATCAAGTAAAATGTCACTTCATGACAGTTTACAGAGTTCGCTAGAGGTACCTGAGGAGTTACCGTTTGCTATGAAATTTACCGAAATTCTGTTTTTAATTAGCAGGACTGTTTTGAAACATTTTTTTATTGTATCTATCTATACCACTACGCCAGATCCCTTGTGGAGTAGGCAGAGGGTACAGTGCTTTTAACTGTACTCTCTGCCTTATGCCATAATTCAATTTGGTTTACTTCGCCCACATGATGCAGCTTGATTCAGTTCGTTGAGCCAGTGCGACAATAATCTCGAGTTAGTTACGTCCTGTGGTAAGTAAAAAAAAATACTAATTGGTAACCCTAATGCAGCCATGTCAAAGTTCACTGGTGGGCCGCAAAACCTAATCTTAAAGAAGGCAAACTACTAAAAATCTTAGCGAAATAAAGTACTATTATAGGACAAGTATATTTATTAAATTCCCAAAACGGTTTCTGACACGCTCGCGACCCGCTTTATCTGGCTGTTTTCAAAATTGATTCGGGCCGCAGGAAAATGCTCAGTGCGCCGCTCAAAGTTTGACATGCCTGCCCTAATGTATGTAAATGTGAACACCTATCAATGTCATCCAAGATCCAATAGATCTTTGTCGTAGTACAATATAAAAAATACCAAGCGACAATACTGTACTATATTTCGACAAACTTTCGAGGCGGTACACCAAAATATAGCTTTGAAAATAAATTCAATCACAAATAGAGCATTCCCAATCAAATATAATTTGTACGTTCATTTTATGACCTCAATTCCACCCATAATTTCCAACTGAATAAACTTTGTGCCTCTAATGACTTTGATTTAACTGTTACCTTTTTATAGGCTGATTTTATTAGGCTCATAGAATTGAATACCGTTTCAATAGCCTCTTGATTGCATTCAACATGAACTGTAGATACCAATCAGGGGTTACAACTCTTGAAGCGTCCATGGGAATAATTCTGCGAACAAAAACTCGATAAAACTTAAACTTAGCCACTACCGAACTGCTGCGTTTTGCTGGGCACTTATTCGCTATAACCAAACGCGGCGCGTTACGGTTTTATCGTGAATTTATCGTGTAATGTTATTCCGCATGCCACTGGAGTACACCAGGGTACTGGAGTACACAGGAGTTCAGGTACAGCCAAACCAACGCATCCAGTTGCGTCCGCGGTGGCGTCCGCGATATCGATCACATCTCCCTATGAACGCGCGTGCAGACGCCGCATAGATCGCGCCTGCAGGAAGCGAGACGTGTTGGTGTAAACAAGTTGGTACATATACTGGATACAGAATACAACGATCAATACTAAAATACAGGAACTGATCACCACCGTGCACGCAATCGCGGACGCGTATGGACGCGTTGGTTTGGCCTTACCTTTAAGCGATCATTTTATTAACTTTCATAACGCGTTACATAGTCATAGTGAGCCGAGGGCTCATTTTTCGTATTCCACTAAATCCAAATAGTTTGATGATGATGAGTTGTCTTTGTCAATCGAAAGACGTTTACTGCTAACTGCTGGACAAAGCCCCCCTCCCCCCCAAAGATCTCTACATCGGTCCTCCTTGTAGAAGGACTGCCCAGTTCCAGGTCTTCTGGTACGTGATCTCCATATCTGCCCCAACGGCAGTCAGTTCTGCAAACGATGTGCCTCGCCTGCTGCCACATAAGTTAGCTAATTATGATCGCTATGTCCGTTAATTTGAACTTTCTTACCGTGGCCAAATAGAAAGTATCTCTGAAGAGCAAGTCATGAATCTTCGTAACCGGCGAGTGAGTATGAGATGAACACACAGATAGGTCTGCCTGCTGTGTGGCAAATCCGAGCGCTATATCGAAAACATTGGTTCTTCTGCCGAGCTCATTCTTGATTCGTTCTTGCAAGAACTTCAAGCATAGTTCTCTCCATTGCCCTTTGGGTGATCTTGATCCTTTATGAGGCCAATCGTGAGCGATTATTTATACCTACTAACAAACTGATCCACTAGAATTTTAAAAATATTTCCGACAAGACCGACACAGTGAAAACTTCTATCATACAACCACGATTAAGTAGGTATATTATTTCTCACATAAGATGGGTAGTGACAGTTTTAAGTGGCAAACGAAATTAATATTTAATTCAATAGTATTAAGGCATAACACTATAAGTAGAGAAACAGGTCTATCTATCTATCTATCTATAACCTCACGCCAGATCCCTTGCGGGGTAGGCAGAGAGTACAGAGTTCCAACAGGTTCTTTCCTTACATACCTCTCTGGCTTCCTCGACTCTCATAGTTCTCATAGAAACAGGTCATGGCTCTTATTGCCATTGAAGTATAATTTTCTTTGACACTTACAACTTGACCCTTCCTTCATAAAAAATACTATAGCCGTTTCATTTCCGTGCGGTGTAAAATTGATTGTGGGGTGTGCGTGAAATGATTAGAGTGTCTTCTAGGTATCGAAACGTTAACGAAACGGAATTGGTACATTACACGTTGGAAATGCGTAGGATTAACCCCCCGTTCACGTAAATTTTGAACTTATAGGTTGAAACTTTTGCGATTGGTTGATTTTCTTTAATTGTTAAAAGTGTTGTTGGTTTATTTTAGAAAAAATATTTAACTGACTACCTCGTTAGTCTAGTAGCGAATACCTTTTCGTAACACGGAGACGCTGGAATAAGGAACTCTACAAACAGTTACCCATCTCAGTCTGACGAAGCCGGGTGTAACTGCACCTTAGTGATCGCTAGCATCTCTGTGGCAGAGCATACCTTCTCGAAGTACGGCGACGTTCAAATATGAAAATACCATAAACGGTCACCCATCTCTGACAGAACGATCCGGCCGCCGCTTAACCTTGGCGTTTGCTAAGATTGGATATGGAAATACCACAAACGGTCACCCTTCTCAGTCTGACCAAGCCGGCCGTAACTTAACTTTGTTGATCGCTAACACCTCTAGGTGGATTAGCTTACCTTCTCGAAGCAGGGCGACGTTCAAATATGAAAATACCTTAAACGGTCACCCATCTCGGACTGACCGATCCGGCCGCCGCTTAACTTTGGCGATTTCTAATTAAAGATAAGCTAAGCTAAGATTGGATATGGAAGTACCACAAACGGGCACCCATCTCAGTCTAACGAAGCCGGGTGTTACTTCACCTTAGTGATCGCTAACATCTCTATGTGGCTGAGCATACCTTCTTGAAGCACTGGGACGTTCAGATATGATATTACCACAATGGTCACCCATGTGGAACTGACCGATCTGGCCGCCCCTTAACCTTGGCGGTTGCTAAGATTGGATACGGAAGAACCATAAACGGTCACCCATCTCAGTCTGACCAAGCCGGGCGTTACTTAACTTTGGTGATCGCTAACACGTCTAGATGGTTAGTTTACCTTTTCGGAGCACAGAGACGTTCAAATAAGGAAATTCTACAAACGGTCACCAATCTCAGTCTATCCAAGCCGGGTGTTACTTAACCTTAGTTATCGCTAACATCTCTATGTGGCTGAGCATACCTTCTCAAAGCACGGGGACGTTCAGATATGAAAATACCACAATGGTCACCCATCTCAGACTAACCGATCCGGCCGCCGCTTAACCTTGGCGATTGCTAAAATTGGATATGGAAGTACCATAAACGGTCACCCATCTCAGACTGACCAAGGCGGACGCTGCTAACCCTTGGTGAAATCCAGGAACACTGCGGATAGGCAGCGCCATGAGTGCCTCCATTATTATCTATCTATGCCCCGTTGGTCTAGTGATGTATAATGCGCTTTGCGATCACGAGGTCCTGGGTTTAAGTCCCAGGTCGAACAAATGTAGTTTTTCGCTCGGAAAATTCCCAGTCCGGAGTTTGGAATTGTGCCCGGCTATAGCAATAGGCTCGCCCCCTATTACATGGGACCTATAATCGTCGGCGAAAAGTGGGTGTACACCTCTGTCACCCCCGTTAAGGGAATATAGGCGTAACGGTATTCTTGTATCTCTATATCATCACGCCAGATCCCTTACGGAGTAGGCGGGTACTATTATCATAGGTCTGGCTGGTATAAGCCTTATAGAGCCTACTTATGAAGATTATAAAACTTTGTCTATTTAGGATCTCCATTAGCCTCTGCCGTAATGCGGAAAAGCCTAAGTCCTTAGGTTATAAACAAAAGTTAGCACTAGATTATTAGGACTAGTTTTTGCGCCCGGTTCTGCCTGTGCGATCTTTTTTGACAAAATTAATGGGTTAATATTGGTCTGATTTGGGATCCGGTAATTAATATAATCAAATCCAAAACCAAGCATAACACTGCAAGACCTCAAGACACCGTGGGCTCATTCTGCGTAGACCGGACCAACAAAAATAATTAAGAAGTTTGAGGGTACCCCGGAACAACTATGCCTTTTGGACGTCTAACACCTCAGTCCCTCCCGTGACCATGGGTGCTGCAGAGCACTCGAACTGTCGGGAACTAAAAATCAGAAATAAACCGCGATAAAATCCGTAAAATAGTTTCATTTCATTGCCCTGTTAAGAAACTGTCCCACCGTTGGGCACGGGCCTCCTCTCAAACTAAGAGGGTTTAAGCCATAGTCCACCCCACTGGCCCAGTGCGGCTTGGCGAACTTCACACACCTTCGAGAAACTATGAGGCATGCAGATTTCCTCACGATGTTTTCCTTCACCGTTAAAGCAAGTGATAGGTATTTCATTTTTTTTGAAACGCACATGATTTCGTAGAAACAGAGGTGCGTGCCTGGGTTAGAACTTTGCAGTTTGCTTGGGTTAGAACGACTTTGCAGTCCAACGGTCTAACCACTAGGCTATCACTGCTTTATGTCTCTATCAAATTCATTCATTCATTCAACTAAAAGCGTTTCGATATGGTTAAGTATAAATGATCTGTGTAGGTAGTTACTTAGTATGTGTTACCGCTACAAACGGTTTGTTATAGATATAAATAATTTTCATTTAATAAGGCCTTTTTAAAAACAAACTTTTATAGGAAAAACACAACGAACATAACTTTCTTAGTAGAGGAGTTCCTATGGCTTCCTTCCAGCTCCATCATCAGACTTTGAACACCATCCGAGTCTTAAGTAAGACAAACCAAGACAAATCAAACGAGTCCAAACACGGCGGGGTTATATTGAGTAGTTGGGTGATTCCATTGGCCACCTTTCGGCTTCATCATCACATCCTGAACACTATCTGATTGTATAGTACTTGTCAATTCCAATCTAACAAGCCTAAACAGGAGGCGGTTGCGTTGCATAATTTACATGTTCCCATGACCAGCTTCTGACTCCATCATCAGACCAGCTCCATGGTACCATATTATTGCATTACCACCGAATTTACATATATGCCAAATTTTAGCATTCGGATATCTGATAGTGCTTAAACAATGGATTACAAGATTTGAACCGGAATGACAGACCGACATACGAACATTGTAAGTTAAATTCTAATAGCTGATCGACCGCATTAGCAACAGCGTAGTAAGAAAGCGAGTAGGTATGAAAGATAGTATCGGTGTAAAGATGAGAAATGGCATGCTCCGTTGGTTCGGGCATATAGAAAGAATGCCAGAGAAAAGAATGACAAAACAGATATACAATATGAAAGTGGAAGGATGGAGGTACCGGGGAAGACCTAGACTATCTTACCACGACCAAATAAACCGACTCTTATCTGATGGAAAAGTCAAGAGTCTCCGTAACCGGCGAGCGTGTATGAGACGAACTATGAGAGTCGAGGAAGCCAGAGAGGTATGTAAGGAAAGAACCTGTTGGAACTCTGTACTCTCTGCCTACCCCGCAAGTGATCTGGCGTGAGGTTATAGATAGATAGATAGATAGTAAGTTAAATAAAAGCTTGTAGATAAATCGTTTTGAAGGACATAATCAAAAATTGCCCCAGAACTAACAAACATTTGACCGATACCATCATTATTTATCTATTTTATTAAAATAATGACTAATATCCATATCTAACAGACAATTTGCAGTCTAAAACTAATATTTCAAAGTATTGTAAGTATTTATATCGAACTGACTCTGTAAAAAGTAGTACGCGTACCTATTAGCTATCTAGATTGCTTATCATGTTAGACTAAATACTTATATAGATAGTTCCTTAGTGTCGATAGGTATCTATACAAATATAATTAATCTTTAAATCCACTGAACATATTGTTGACTTCACAATATAACCTCATATGTATTAATGGCTACTAAATTATAACCTCAAAATCTAATACTTTTTGAAATAAAACTATTTTTTCGGATTTTATCGCGGTTTATTTTGATTTTTAAGTTCCCGACGTTTCGAGTGCTTTGCAGCACCCATGGTCACGGGAAGGACTGGGATAAAATCCGAAAAAATAGTTTTATTTCATGTGTAATATTCGCGTAAATCTAAGAACTCAGTATCTAATACTTTTTGTGCAATATTGCGATTCTCCCGCTTGTCCGTTTTATAATAAATGCGTTACGAGAATTTATGGGTGATTTGAAATCATACGTTTATATAAGTATTTTTTTCATTGCTGTTGGTTCTGGGGAAAATCATGTATGGGCGCCAAACAATGTCCTTTAAAATTATTATCCGGGATCTTGTACTATTAAATAATAATATTTTTTTTATGTATGAGCTGGATCCGTACAGCACGCGGGCGGTCATCGTAGCAATCATTGAGGAGGCCTTTGTACTGGAGTGGACGAGTTTCGTGAAGAAGATCGATAAAAAAATAATGATAATATCAGCCTTTACCGTCGCACTGCAAAAGCCTTCTCTCACAAATCTAGGTGAGAGAGATTAGATCATACTCCACCTCGCGGACCCAGTACGGATTGGCGGAGGAAGGTTACGGCCACCTGCTGTTGGAACTTGTCCAGCCGCCTATAAAGCTTCCAACTTGGCCTAACGACTACCACGTTACGTGGTAATCGAGACCAAGGGCATAGCGTGCCTTCCGAAGCACGGAGACGCTTGAATATGAAATGCCACGACGGGCACCCATGGGTAGACCGAGTCGAACGCTGCTTAACCTTGGTTATCGGTAAGAACACCGCGGTCACACAGCGCTGCGAGCGCCTTAAGGAGATAGATGATTGATACTAAAAATTATGATAATTAAAAGGCATCACCGTCCTTTTAGGCAGTTGGGTGAAAATCTAACATTCGATAAAACAGAATCTAGCGTTTTATTATTATATTCTCGAAGAAAATCAAACTAAATCAGTGAGAAGGAAAATGGAGGGCCGATAGCATATTCAATTGTCGACATGAATAATGGATGAGGCGAACTCGTTGCAGATACTCGTTGCTCGGCTGTGCCAATCATTATAGGCGTGATAGCTAAAAGAAACTCCCTACTGGAATAGGCAGAGAGAACAGTTTTAAGACGCATTTTGTGTGTGGAAACTTAGCTTTACCGGGAAAGTGGGCGGGGCTCCAGCCAGGACAGCAAAAGGCAATTAGCTCAAGGGCGCCTCATTGATAGTTTCACCGGTCTCTCCTGTGGAATAGATAGAGAGAGAACAGTTTAAGAAGCTTTTTGTTTGTGGGGTGTGATCTACGCTGCTGGCCGAGCAGCCTTTACAGTTTCACCGGAAAAGAAGATGAATGAGCAACCACTACGCTCCAGCATAGGGAAAGAAGCTCAAGGGCGCCTCAAAGATAGATTTACAACACTTTCTTGTGGAATAGGCAGAGAGAGCAGTTTTAGTAGCGGTTTTTCGTGTGTGGTGTGTGAATGATTTACGCTGTTTGCAGGGCTTCTACAGCTTCACCGAAAAGGAGGTGAGCGAGCAACCATTACGCAGTCAGAAGCGCAAGGAGGCCACTAGCTCAAGGCCGCATCAAGGAGGAACGGCCTCGGCTTGGGCTGTTGCTATGAAGGAGGGCGTATACTAAGAGTCTCACTGTAGTGCTCTACACCGGCCGGCGGCCAAGGCATTCTGATGCTGATATTAGTACAGGGCATATAGCGATTGTTATTAGATGATAGGTATTGTAGCGCTGGTAACGCTACGAGATCGCAGTGTTTTTTTTGCGATCACCAAGGTTAATCAGCGTTTAGCTAGGTCTGAGATGGGTGACCGTCTGTGGCATTACTATTCTTGAGCATCTCCGTGATTAGGAAGGCTCGTTAGGTAAACTGTTAGTCCCGGGTACCACTAAGTGTGGTACTCGTTAAGCCAAGTTGGAGGCCTTATTGGGGGCTTGACAAGTTCAGCTGGTGGCCTCAAACCTAACTCCAATAATCCACACTAGATCCGCGTGTTGGAGTATGACCTATTCTCTCTGAATTTGATTTCTAAGAGGTCATTGCCCCCCAGTGGGACGGTACAAGCTGTTTTATTCCACACTAGCAGTTTCCCGCTTGTACCCGGTCGACAACAGCGCCACCTACCGGGTCTATGTTTTATATCCTATGTTACTTCTGGATAGTGTAGCTTTCCAATGGTGAAAGAATCATTAAAATCGGTTCAGTAGCTCTTAAGTTTATTCGTTACAAACATACAAAAACACAAAACTTTCCTCTTTATTATATTATATTCAATATTATGACGATCAAGAATTAGATCAATCTATATTATTAAGCCAAATCCCTTGCGGGGTAGGCAGAGAGTAGAGCTCCAACAGGTTCTTTTATTACCGACCTCTCTGGCTTCCTCCACTCTCATAGTTCGTCTTATACACGCTCGCTTGTTACGGAGACTCTTAACTTGCCCTCCAGATAAGACACGGTCTATTTATTGTAAGACAGTCTAGGTCTTTACGAATTAGACCACAAATAAATTAGCTTAAGTTGCTTCCAAAACATAGAACCAAGTTACTTTTCCCATATATTCAGCCTCACTTGAAATTCCTTCTCCGAAGTTCGTACAAAGTTTTATTACTTTTAAACCAACGTGTTTTATATCTGTTTTGGTTTAATTACGCTTCTCTCTCGTTACCTGCGTAGATAGAGGCACAGGTGTATAATGTGCACTCAGATAATTTTGGAGCTCACGGAAACAGCTGCGTCGCTCCACAAATGACTCTGAAGTGAATATTATGTACAGTTTTATAATAAAACGCCTAAGGAGCTACCGCGATAAAAACCTTTTTTTTACTTCAAGAAGTATATGGATTTGAGACTTCAAATGTGCTTTATGACTCTATATTTTTGAATCTGGCAAAAGCAAAACACGATTAAACGAAATTTTCTCATTCACTCATTGGAATACATTTTTTAATACCAACGCGAAACGTTTAAAAATACGTCTCGTATACTATTATTTGAAAATCTTGTGTGAAAAATGAAAATTAATGGAATGGCGAGCAGTTATTTTCAGTTTAGTAACCTTGTAATCTTGTCATAGACATACTCTATGATTGCTCGAGTGTGTTTAGTTGAGAATCGATGACAGATGACATCTGTCAGATGACGAATCACCGATGACAGATAGTCGATGTAATATGGCGGATGGCGCTGCGTTGTGATTCAATTGGCAACGGGGCAAGCGGTCGGACGTATCGCAGCGCAGCTAACCTCACTGCATTCCATGTGACAATATTCCAGGACGAGACCCCAGTGTTATTTCAAGATTACCTTTATGTTCGGCCACCATGCAGACTACTATGAAAACGAAGATAAATTTACCTTTCACCATTACTAGCATTGAAACGGCCATACAGAAAACCTAAGCGCCGTATACTCAATAGAATTTACTTAAAATCATAAAGAATAATTGTAACGAACTTTTTGTAAACAGTTTTTTATTTCATAATGTATTTTTTTGGGAAATGATAAAATTTGTTTTATGCGCATACGTCGTTTATTGATAAGCGCGCGCTCTATATATCCGTCCCTTATTATTTATTTGTAAAGTAGTGGCATCACTTTTACTCTCCCAGATTATCAGTGGTCTGGTGATTTATTATCATCATCATCAGCCCATAGCAGTCCAATGCTGGACACAGGCCTCTCCAAGTGCCGACCACTGGTACGATCCTCGGCTACTCGCATCCAGTTTCTGCCAGCCGCCCTACAAAGGTCATCGCTCCACCTACATTTATTATCGCAGGAACGTAATTTTTGCATACTGACCCTCTTGCCTGGTGAACCTAAGAAGGCCCCTCGGGCAACAACGTACACATTTACACATACAGCGCTCGCAAACTAATCTGTGTCGCCATCTCTGGCTCATTTTTGTGTATGTGAATAATTATGCTGATGTCTAAGAGGCCTTTACAGCTTCACCGGGTGAGAAGGCAGCCGGAAGGGCAAGTGGGTAACAAGTTCAAGGGCGCTTCAAGAAGGAACAGCGTCGGCTTAGGCCGTCGCTATCCGGCCGTCGTTATGGGAAGCGCGTATAATATGTGTGTAGATAGCAGCCATCTATTTAAATTTTAAATTATTATGGTTTAATTTATTCAAATTACCAACTGAATCAGTTAGTCTAAGCAGAGTGCAGCTCGGTCAGTCACGGATGGGTGAACATTTATATCAATACCATTTTCAAGTGAGTCCTTGTCTTTGGAAGGCACGTTAAGCCCGTTAGTCCCCTTTACCACTTCAAGTGATTATCATTAAGCAAAATTAGAAGCCTTGGAGGGCAAGTCAAGAGTCTCCGTAACAGGCGAGCGTGTATGAGACGAGTAAAGTATAAGAGTGGAGGGAGTCACAGAGGTCTGTAAGGAAGGAATCTGTTAGAACTCTGTACTCTTTGCCTACCCTACAAAGGTTTTTCGTGAGGATATAGATAAGTATCCCTTTTTATCACTACTATCAACAGAATACTAAAATTCTTATTCTTAAAGTTTACCCGGATAATTATCCGGATGAAAAACTGATAGCCGGGGAAAGATCGGTCCAGATAAGTTTGTAGTAATGTATTTCTTTGTTAAAGTTTTTGTTTTACATCTTCTGAGTGAAATAACCTTTATTTTTTGGAGGTTTCACCTCGCTCATCCAGAGGCTGTTTCCAATGTATGTCCTATTTACATCTATGTATCTATATCATCACGCCAGATCCCTTTCAGCCCTCTTCGGCTTCCTTCACTTTCATAGTTCTTCTCATACACACTCGCTGGTTACGGAGACTCTTGACTTACCCTTCAAATAAAACACAGTCTATTCGGTCATAGTAAGATACTCTAGGTCTTCCCCGGTACCTACATCCTTCCACTTTTACATTGTATATCTGTTTTGTCATTCTTTCTGCCGATATTTCTTCTATATGTCCGAACCAACGAAGCATGCCCTTTCTCATCTTTACACCGATACTATCTTTCATACTTCATTTATCTATCTATATAAAGTAAATAAACATTACCACTCCTATATTTCGCACGCGAGGTTGGCAGAAGAGTTCTGTGTAAACCCACTCTTCGCCGACGATGCTAGGTGCCATGTAATCAGCTTCCTTTTTACTGGGCACAATTCCGGTCTCCGGACTGATACTGGTAATGTTTCTATTGTAAAATTACAGTCCGAACTAGGATTCGACCCCAGGACCTTGTAATCGCTACGGGCATTATTCGCTACAATGAAGCAACGAGGATCTATCTATATCATCACTCCAAATCCTTTACGGGATAGGCAGAGTGTATGTATGTTTATTTTTTACCACGCCCTACAGCCTAAACGGCTTTTACCGTTTGTGGTCAGATAGTAAGTCACTAAAAATCGTTTTGTTACAATCTTTGAATCGTCTAGTGGAAGAAAATCGGTGTGGGTGTGTCAGGGCACTCAGTCGTTGGTTTTAACGAGAAACGTCTACGTCAGCGAGTCGCTTTTAGTGTTAAAGATTGATAGAAAGGAGAGCCGATTTCAATCATTCTACGCAGTGCCCCGCCCCGCCCTGCTCCGACGTAAACTCAGCGAGCTAACTATATAAGCTAAATAATGACAGGATATGGTGTGAGGTGTGATTTTAAAGACGGTTCCAGTCAAAAAGCATCTGGTAATTTTGGTGTGTGTGTGTGTGTGTGAATGGTCTACGCTGTTGGCCGCGGGGCCTTTACAGCTTCACCAGACAAGAGGATTATTTTAGTTGTGAGCAATAATCTGTATAATATATCCAAAAACCAGTCTTCATACTTCATCGTAGGTTAGTTGAAAATGAAAGACCGGAAGAGCAAGAGTCGAAAATATATAAATAAATAGTAAGTTTTTTGAACTTCCATGTACTTCCACACTTCATGGAGTAGTGGGATGGTGCCGACCAGATGGCGACTACCGAAGGGATATCTGTAGTATATGCATCAATATATATAGTTGTTATCTTATCTTATCTTATTGTTGGCTTACTGGACCGAGGAGACCTCTGGCGCACTTCGACCCGATGGAATCTTTTGTGCTGTCCTTGCCCTAATGCTCTTACGTACCTGAAGGATCAAATACTACTTGTATCAGGCTGTCGATTCCAGCAGGGGAGCAGGGCCGTAGTTCCTTTGGATTTGGATAGGCCAATCGCAGTAGCTTCATTCGCCGCGCAGCCAGAGCGACGCAGTGGCAGAGGACGTGCTTCATGATTTCAGTTTCTGTACCACAGTTCCTGCATACCACGTCGCTGCACAGATTCATCTTGTGTAGATGTTCTTTCGTGCCATAGTGGCCTGTGAATGCTCGAGTTAGTTGCCTTAGTTGTAGTATACTGTGTTTTAGTAGTCTCTTGCTGTCGCTCTCACACCATGCGGAGACAAATTCCTTGGAGTGTCTCAGCCCTGTATATATATATATATATATATATAGTAACGCGCGCGCGACCTTGCGCCATCAGTATATGTATCACAGTAATATAGCCATGACGCAAGTTGCAAGTAGTTTTATTTCTCAGCTAGAAAACACCTTACTGGCACCGAGGATGGGATCTAAAATCTCGCAATCGTGGAAAGCCAGTACAAATATGGGTTGACGATGTAGTTAAATGCGTAGGCGAGACCTGATTAAGATTGCCTCAAGATAGGGATAAGTGGCGTAAGATGGAGGGGTCTTTTGCTCTGCAGGGGCTGGAATGATCTACCACCTCATGTGGCAATCGTTAAGTCAAGTTAGAAGCCTTATAGGCTTGATAAGTTACAGCAGCAAGTGGCCACAAACCTGCCTTCACAGCACCGCACTGGCTCCGCGTGGTGGGATATGACCTAATCTCTCTCACCTCTATATAGGGTATTTTCCCAGCGGTGGGACATTATAGGCTGATTTTTTTGAGGGGCCTGTTGTTGCCAGCCTTAGTCCAAGCTATGGTCAACAGTGATAAGTCGTGGGAAGCGGCAGCGACCTTTTGTGAGGAGGTCATCACTCTGAAGGAGGCGGAGCGAATGAGGGAGGCTGACTGCCTCGTTGGTCTGGTGGCAAAGCACATTGCTTTGTGATCTCGAGGTCCTGGGTTCAAATCCTAGGTCGGACAAATGTGGTTTTTTAACGAAAAAATTCCAGTATCGTCCCGGAGTTTGGAATTATGCCCGGTATATGGCAATAGGCTCGCCCCCTATTCGACCTAACATCGTCAGCGAACGTGGGTGTACTCAGTACATCTCTGCCACCCTCGCTTGCGGAATATAGGCGTGATATTGTGATCCTCTAGCTCAATGGTCGGCAAACCGCGACTCCCGAGTCGCATGCGGCTCTTTGACTCCTCGGCTGCGGCTCTTCCACGAAATGTTTCGTGCAGGCACGGAATATTACTTATTATCATGCCTTCTAAGAGACGAGTAAATATTTTTGAAACGAAAGACTATAAAAAAGGGTCACATTTATAAGAAGCAACAGTAACACGGATTGGCGCTCGCAAACATGTGTTTTATCCATAATTTCCGCCTAATTACTCGCGCCGAAATGTATTTTTACTGTGTAGTTAAAAAAAATACTTAAAAGAAATGGCTTTGGCTTTGAATAAATTTCAATTGTGTATTGTCTATATTTGGATCTTTTGGATGACAAAGGATGACAAATGCCGACCACTGCTCTAGCTGATCGACTCCGTCGCCGTAGACCAAGGCGGCGACAGCGTGTCTACGCCAACCTTATGCAACCTTGATAAGGGTCTGCAGGCGATGGAAAGGGGGACTACCAGTTGCCTGCGCACAACAGCCGGCACTCGAGAGGATAGTGCGTGTCATGTGCTCCCGATACGCGCCTCAAAAGTAGTGTGCGGAAACTGATTCCGCTATAAGTGGATGTCCACAAAGGTTGACAGTCGCTGGCGGGTCGCAGATGGTTGCTTACCTTCCCGTAACCTGCCCCAGCCACAGCGACACATTGGTGCACGGTGGGGACTTTAGCTTTTAGAAGTCTCGCTTAACCCCTCGCTTTTCCCTCACAAGCAGGTATCATATGTAGGATTTCCTACAACCCACAAAAAAAGGCTCATTTTTTATCTTTAGACTTCTCCAAAGAATGATTTGAGAGTGTGTGTGTGTAACCTAACAACAAAATTACCTTCACGACTTAACGCTTTTAGCATCCAAGTCACGTACAGAGCGAAATAAATAATTCAAGGAGATGGATAAAAATGTACCCTTTTAGTTAACCCAGGTGGAACTTCGTACGAGATGATTAACATGCCAGATTACTTCGACCAGAATTTTTTTATGGTCAATGCTCTTAAATTTGTGGGGCTAATCATAGTTTTATACCAATTGTAATTGAAAGAATTTCAATTAAAACATTTATTAATTGAATGAATAATTATACTTTATTAGATGACTGAAACCTAGTACTGGTATAGCTTTTATAGGCGTAAAGAATAGGTGTTCATTGTACACTTATTTTGCCTAGTTATTTTGAGTGGTAATATAATGGAATTTATCTTTACCATATCGACTCGGATTTGATATTATTAGGATACCATATTATAACAATAAAATAAGTCAACACCGTCACGTCTATATTCCCCAAGCGGGGGTGGCAAAGGTGTACTGAGTACACCCACTTTTTGCCGACGATGCTAGGTCCCATGTTATAGGGGCGAGCCTAATGCCATATACCGGGCACAATTCCAGACTCCGGACTCGTATTTGGCAGTTTTCGTTAGAAAAACTTCATTTGTCCGACCTAGGATTTGAACCCAGAACCTCGTGATCAACAAGCGATGCGCTTTGCCACTAGATCGACTAGGCAGTCATGATATTATTTGGAATTATTAGCATTCGACGTTATTAAAATTTGTGAAAATTATTATGGTTTTAGTAAGAATATGATTTTATAGTTGACATTATCTGTCTGTGACACAAGTGAGTACATCTCCTGCTAATACGAATAATATATCTCTATACGCGATACAATATATAAAACTTGATAATTACGTAGACTGTTACCACGATAGTTTTGATTTTCCGTCCTTAACACACTCCAAAATTACAATTAATATGAACGTGACAGCACGCTTTTTATAACTTCCGATTCCTCTGCAAAGTCGTCGGAACCCCGTGGTTCATACGGAACGTCGATCTCCATTCCGATCTCGGTCTCGAACATCCGCGTATTTATTAAAAAGGCAACAACCCGATATTTCGCTAACGCATATATACCCCCTATATATAGCCCCTAATCGTAGCCACCGCCGACTGCGAACCTAACTCCCATCTTATCAGCCGCTACCGCCGTCCGCGGGCCAGCTCAAGGGCGCCTCAAGGAGGAACGGTCTCGGCTTAGGCAGTCGCTATGGGGGAGGGCGTATACTAGGTGTCTCGCCGTGGTGCTCTGCACCGGCCGGCGAGCAAAGAATTCTTCGACCTCGCCGGTGAGGTCGGTGTCTGATCCTGTGTGCGGTATCTGTATCCGAAAGAACGGATGTAAGGGCATCGGGAGGGTCGGTGAAAACATACCGCAGACGCCGGTAGCGGCTGATAGGAGGGGAGTTAGGTTTGTAGTCACCGGTGGCTATGATTAGCGGATTTCTATGATTGGACGCGTTGTCGCCCTTTTAATAAATGCGCGAATAGATTCCAGACCGAGATCGGAATGGAACAAAATGTCAAATTTCAACTCCGTATAATAGGAGGAAGTGATTCTAATTCAGCTTACAAGATTTGGTCTACACCAACAGACTATCAAACAAACAAACTAACGAACATTGCAACCTAGATAGAAGCTTGTAAAAAGAAAAAGAAAGTACTTCCTCTAACCACCTATAAGTCATCTATCCACCGAGTTATTGGTCTGCCCACTCTTCCGTTGTCGTCTGAGTCTACTTTAGCCCTAAATCAATGCATAATCAGCTAATATAAAAACATGGTGTGAGGCACCACAAGTGCTTCTTATAAAACTATTCTTTTCTTCACCGCATATTCAATCGAGAACATGAATAATGCAAGGCCCGCTGTATTCATACTCACTAGCGGTGAATATGGGGTGAATATTGGCTCTTATCTTTGCATTATATTTTTTAAGTTTACTTGTTGTGCTCTTTGGGACGCTTTATGGGTCGATGCATAAAATCATTCAGGGTTTCGCCACATAGCCGACACAACGACGATGGCTCGGCTTCGAGAGTTTTAATATAGTTACGCTCGGCACGACGGAAAACGTATCGACCTAATGCAACCGACCGCTTACATCGCGCTCTAGTCGCGCTTCGTCGGCTATTTGACCAAACTTTTAGGGGTGATGACACATCGGCAATGTGCGATTTTGTGACTGTATAGATACTGTGCCGCGATTTGGCGACTTGCTGCGTTTGATGGCAGTAACCAAAGATATAATGTCTTATTATTCTGATTTCTGTGGCGGCAACAGAATCACGCGACTTAGCTGCATCGCGTTTATCGACTAATTTCGTCCGAACGTGGAATCAAAATAGCGTTTATGCGACTATGTCCATGTTGCATCTGTGGAGAGGTGAAGAAAGTGGAGAAGGAAATGACTGACAGCACGTCAGGACCTGTAACATTTAGTTGCTGTATCGACCGTCCAAAAATGCTTTCGGACACGCCATTGAGCTTCAAAAATAAATTAAATTGCCGACAGCAGAGCCTTAAAGCAGCAAGTCTGCTTTTGCCATAAAACAATTGATGCCCCCTAATTGCCCCTCCTACTACTCTCGGAACAGGAAGCATAGATTGTTTTCTGTTCCAACATGTAGAACAGTAACACGTGCTCGTTCGCCAATCTCGCGGACCCTCGCCGCACTGAACGTTCTCCTTGACGGCAGTACTGGTTGTGAGCTGTTTGCGGATGCATGGAGTAATATTTTGACTGAGTGTCTGAGGTATTGTGAGGGACTGAAGTGAATGAGCTTGTATATTGCACTTAAATAATAAAAATAATAATATTAGCCCTGTTAAGAAACTGTCCCACTGTTAGGCACGGGCCTCCTCTCAAACTGAGAGGGTTTAGGCCATAGTCCACCACGCTGGCCTAGTGCGGGTTGGCGAACTTCAGACACTTTCGAGAAACTCTTAGGCATGCAGGTTTACTCACGATGTTTTCCTTCACCGTTAAACAAAGTGATAATTAATTTTTATTACGCACTTCCATACTTTTAATCATTCTCCTTTGTTATATTTTCCTTTATACTAACGTAAATGGTGTACCTGCCATGTTAGAATGTAATTAATAAATAAATAAATCAATGCAGAATCAGCTAATATGGTATTTAAACAAGTGTTTCTAAGAAAACTATTATTTGCTCCGCAGCGTATTCAATCGAGAACATGAATAATGCATGACCCGCGGTATTCATACTTTGCTAGGGGTGTGGATATGGGTTAAATATTGGCTGTTATCGTTGTTTCACTGAAGTAAATAAAAATATACCGACACCCCTATCAAACGGGGCCTGAAAAAGGTTTACTGTTTGATAACCACATATTGTTTTCAAGGAAAAAATATACAAGGTGTAACATATATAACGCTAGACCTCAGACACACAAATTAGATTATTGCTTTACGAATTCAAAACGAAACTCAAACTTCCAAGTTTTAAGCTCTCTTGTATCCAAATTAACCACGATATTATTACTTTTGTGTGCCTATTAGAAACGCATTTGAAACAGCCGCATTGTTTTGAATAATGATTGAATTTTGTTTAATACAGTGAACTGAACGAGTAACAGAAATTTTTGATATATAAAAAAATTAACATACTTTAAAAATAGTTGAAATCATTTCAGTGGGCGATTTATAACAAACTACTTTCAGGTCATGCGTTATTAATGTTACATCTTGTATATACAATGCAAATGTAATCTAAACTCAACGCGGTCGGAGTCGCTTGCAGTAACTAGCTTTTATGTATATTTCTTATAACAAATACGCAATACATTCATTATTCTGTGAATTGAGCCCTTTTTTGGGAGTAATAGTGAACAGGACGAATAATACGTCGTGCGCCCTGTGGCTGCTGTGGCTAGTATGCGTCGTGAAGGAGGATTCAAATAAAAGCCGAATAATTTTGAAACAGTGCTCCACCCACCAGTTGTGACCCTCTTCGCGCAGAGTTTCTTCCTATATTCTTCAATGCCCAGTCGCTCGAACGTATGTGGCGCGATGTATCGCGCTCCTAAATACTATTTTGTTGGGTCACAACTAGTGGGCTTTGCATCGAGTTTATTAATCAGATAAACCAATTATGATACAATTATTCCTATCCCTTTCCCGGGTTACACTCTTCTAATTATTCCTATCCCTTTCAGGGTTACACTCTTCTAATTATTTCTATCCCTTTCAGGGTTACACTCTTCTAACTGTATACTAGTGTTATCAAGTTAGTCAATACCTTATTCTAACTTAAACTATTACATAATTTACTACAGTAACTTAATCTATTACATAATCTATTTATACAAATCATGCAGACGTCGTCCTGTACAAATAGTATGGCGAAACCAATGCGTTCAGCCGCGGCCACGGTGGTGTGTCGGAGTCGATCACGGGGGCGATCAGTATCTCCCTATGATAGCGCGTGCAGACGCCGCCCAGATAGCGCGTGCAGAACGCAGGACGCGTTGGTGTGAACATTTCTATACAAATATTACTGCAGGAGCTGATCGCCACCGTGCACGCCACCGCGGACGCGACTGGATGCGTTGCTTTGGCCGTCACGCCTATATTTCCCAGAGGGGGTGGCAGAGGTGTACTGAGTACACCCACGTTTCGCCGACGATGTTAGGTCTTATGTAATAGGGGGCGAGCCTATTGCCATATACCGGGCACAATTCCAGACTCCGGACTCATACTGGGGATTTTTCGTTAGAAAAACTACATTTGTCCGACCTAGGATTTCAACCCAGGACCTCGTGATCACAAAGCGATGCGCTTTGCCACTAGACCAACGAGTGGCCGTACTTTTAGGGTTAGGTTCCCCCTTAATATGATTATCATCAACCAAAAGACGTTCACTGCTGAACAAAAGCCTCCCCCAAAGATTGGCACAACGACCTGCTTTGTGCTGTACGCTTTCAGCTCACACCTGCGACCTTCACCAGGTCACCAGTCGACCTTGTATGGGACCTGCCCAACTTATTCTATTTCTATGCTACCCAAACCAGGGCGGTCTGCTAGTATTTTTATATTTACTTAACACAATAGACCCTGTCTTATCTGAAGTGCAAGTCAAGAGTCTCCTTAACTGCTGAGCGTGTAGAGACGAACTATGAAAGTGGGGGAAGCCAGAGAGGTCTGTAAGGAAACTGTTAGACCTCTGCACTCTCTGCCTCCAAGGGGTCTGGTGAGATGATACACATAGATACTTAACATTCAGTATACAACAGTCTTTCAGGCGTCCTAATACGATAAACAACGAGAATACGAATCACAACAATAGGATTAACAGCATTGGGGCTCGTTAGAGGTAATTGTGAAGGATTTCATGGCCGACTGCCTCACTGTGTAGTGAGGCGTGAATTATTCATAGGTTTTGTGTAGAACTTAGATGGGCTAAGAATGATTTAGCGGGAAAATTTCAACCATATACGAGGTTTTAATTAGGACATAAATATTCCATGACGTCATCCAATGTCACTTAAATTCTCTCATAGAGGTACTAAAAGCATAGAGGGAGCGTTAAAAAGATTATATAATTGCACTACTCACACTTATGTCATGTCGATGATAAGAAACGGTACAAATCTATCGTAATCAGTTACACTCTTGTACACTTTATTTTGACATTAATTATTACTTGAAGATTAAAAATTACCGAGAACACTGTTACTATATTATACTAACCGATAAATTTGTGTGGCGTCTACGTTAAAATGACAAGCCATATTTTGAATAAAAAGGAAATACGAACTATGTAGGAACAAAGATTTTCAAATTGGTTACCTAAATGGCGTCTTACCTGTTATGACTTACGGGGCTGAGACGTGGCCACTCACAGTGGGACTAGTCCACAAATTCAAAGTCGCACAGCGGGCTATGGAGCGAGCTATGCTCGGCATCTCTTTGAAGGATAAAATTCGTAACGAGGTAATCCGACAAAGAACCAAAGTTACCGACATAGCTCGCAGACTCAGTAAGCTAAAGTGGCAATGGGCTGGTCACATCTGCAGAAGGACCGATGGCCGATGGAGCAAGCGTGTCCTAGAGTGGAGACCGCGACTTGGTAAGCATAAGGTAGGACGGCCCCCAGCTAGATGGACCGACGACCTCAAAAAGGTCGCTGGGACAGACTGGATGCGGAAGGCGGAGGACCGTGTGCAATGGCGCGTGTTAGGAGAGGCCTATGTCCAGCAGTGGACTGCGATAGGCTGATTGGTTGATTGACCTAAATGGTACCAAGTATCCACAAAAAGTGTACAGCTGAACTGGGTTTATAATCCCTCTATGCTTTTAAGTCCTATCTCTATAACTTCACCTGTCACGTTTCGCGGGACACGACATTTTTTAGATACCAAAGCCACAAAATAAATCAATATAAGGTGAATATGACATTATTAGTTTCTCCTATACAAGCAAGCGTGTCACTGCGCGGGTTGAAGAGGACGTTACACTCCGCCTACTTCTGTATTTGTCATCTAACTGAGAGTGACAATCTGATGTAAACCACGACCATCGCGATGACGTCAGGGCGTAGTTGGAAGGCACAGTGCATAGTTGCTTATATTTTCTCCGTAACTACACCTTAATAAAGAATTGATACTAATACAATTTCAAACGAAAGAAAGACAAAACAGATATACCATGCGAAAGTGGACGGATGTAGGTACCGGAGAACACCTAGATATCTAACCACCAAATAGACCGAGTCTTATCTGAAGTCAAGAGTCTCCGTAACTGGCGAGCGTGTATGCGACGAACTATGAGAGTCGAGGAAGCCAGGGATGTAGGGAAAGAACCTGTTGGAACTTTGTACTCTCTGCCTACCCTGCAAGGGATCTGGCGTGATGGTATAGATACTAATACGATTTTTTGCTGGATCGTCCGACCGGCAGAGAGGTGATTTAGTTATTTTAAAAAAAGTAATAAAGTAACAAATATAAGTACGTGATATAAATATGAGTACGTGATATAAATATGAGTACGTGACCGGACTCAACAAAATATCTACCAATTTCTATCTAATATTTACAAAAAACTCTAAAAACAGCCAAGTCCCTTCAACCGTTCTCTATATTAGTGTCTGAATTATTTATCGGTATCCCAATCTGAAAGGTTAGATCAGTTTAAATGAATCCATCGGGAGAACCTTTCTTTTGACTGTTCCTTTGGTACTTCTAGACATGCCCAGAATAACGAAACATAGATTAATAAGGAAAGAACTTGTCGGAACTGTACTCTCTGCAATGGATCCGGCGTGATGATATAGATATACAAGGTGTAACATAATGAACGCAAGACCTGAAAGTAGTTGGTTCTATATCGATAACTGATTTGATTTCAACTATGTGTGGCAGGAACGTTGTGGCCGGATTTGTCAAGGGAAGATCTTCCAGCCAGAGGGGTGGTGTGTCTGGCGGGGCCTACCACTCTCCCCGAGAGTTGTTGTCGGGGGCTTGTATATATGTTACACGTCGTGCGCACTCTAATATCGCGTTCTAGACATGTATGGCGAATCGTCAGCACCATCTATTGGTAGGTAGTCGATGTATAGGGGTCGCTACATATGTTTAAAGTATTATTTTGCAAGAAACGCTGTGTGTACTCCCTTAGTGTGCTATAATAAACAAACCTCACTCGCCTCCTATCAGCCGCTACCGCCGTCCGAGGCATGTTCTCACCGGCCCTCCCGATGCCCTTACATTCCTTCTTTCGGATACAGATACTGCACACAGGATCAGACACTGACCTCGCCGGCGAGCTCGAAGAATTGCCCGCCGGCCGGTGCAGAGCGCCACGGCGAGACACCTAGTAGCGTTCCTCCTTGAGGCGCCCTTGAGCTAGTTGCCCCCTTGCCTTTCTGACTCGAGCGTAGTGGTTGTACGCTGGCCCTCTTGTCCGGTGACGCTGTAAAGGCCCCGCGGCCAACAGCATAGATCATTACACACACACAAACTTTATTCTTGATTCAAAACAATACGGAGATTTCAAATGCATTTTTAAAACGTATTTCTCAATTCGCTCACATACACATACAAGTTTCATTGTTGATTGGGTTATAAAAGTGCGTAATGCTGTGCGCTATTTATGATACACCTTGTATAGAGATATATAATCTTGATAAAAGATTATTAAAGTATTGCATACTCTAAATATATTCTCTATCTATCAATATCATCACGCCAGATCCCTTGCAGCGTAGGCAGAGAGAACAGAGTTCCAACAGGTTCTTTCTTTACAGACCTATCCGGCTTGCTCCACTCTCATAGTTCGTCTCATACACGCTCACCGGTTACGGACACTCTTGACTTGCCCTTCAGATAAGTCACAGTCTCTAAATATTTTATTTCTGATAAACATTTGGTCGCACGACACACACATAAAGATGAGAAAGGGCATGCTCCGTTGGTTCGGGCATATGGAAAGAATGCCAGAGGAAAGAATGACAAAACAGATATACAATGTGAAAGTGGAAGGATGCCGGTACCGGGGAAGACCTAGACTATCTTACCACGACCAAATAAACCGAGTCTTATCTGATGGAAAAGTCAAGAGTCTCCGTAACCGGCGAGCGTGTATGAGAGTCGAGGAAGCCAGAGAGGTATGTAAGGAAAGAACCTGTTGGAACTCTGTACTCTCTGCCTACCCCGCAAGGGATCTGGCGTGAGGTTATAGATAGATAGATTTGGTCGCACTTACATTTGCATGTATGTATAATCTATATATTAATACGTGAAGCAAAAACTTTGAACACCTTTTTACGAAAATTGCGCGGACGGAGGAGTATGAAATTTCCCACACTTATAGTTTATATAGAGAAGGAGTGCAGAATGCTAATATTTTTTTAAAATTATGCGTAAAACATACATTAAATAAAAAAAAAAACATTACACACACTACCATGTATTTGACACAATACACGTCAATTTGTCTTTAATATTATTTGTCTATAGTCTTACTGAATGTCAAACATAACCAGCAAACGATGAAAGAGTAGGTCGAATATCGATCTATGGGCGACCACTAGTTTAAATAATTATACATAAATATTTTAGTAGGTTTGTTTCTGTAACTAAGCGGACTTTCTCGTGTCGTTAAAGCTAATTGAAAATGGCAAAATGTGGGAATGACGTTTGGCAAGCAAAAGTCACATGGTCAGAAGAATACGCTGTCGATTGCGACAAGAGAACAGAAGAATAAATAAGACAATACTGCCTCGTTAGTGTAGTGGCAAAGCGCATCGCATTGTGATCACGAGGTCACAAATACCCAGACCGAAACAAATAATTGTAGATCACTCAAAGGTTTGTCCCGTGCGGGAATCGAACCCGCGACTATTATACACGGTGGGCGGAGCGGCTTAAGCTCTTAACCACTGCGCTAAATCGTCGTCAACATTTGGCACAGATATATTACCTGCAGTGCAAGCAATGATAGCCTAGTGGTTAGACCGTTGGACTGCAAAGTCAAAGGTCTCGGGTTCAAACCCAGGCACGCACCTCTGTCTTTTCGAAAGCATGTGCGTATTAAAAATTAATTATCACTTGCTTTAACGGTGAAGGAAAACATCGTGAGGAAACCTGCATGCCTAAGAGTTTCTCGAAGGTGTGTGAACTTCGCCAACCCGCACTAGGCCAGCGTGGTGGACTATGGCCTAAACCCTCTCAGTTTGAGAGGAGGCCCGTGCCCAACAGTGGGACAGTTTCTTAACAGGGCTAATAATAAAAAAAAAAATATTACCTGGATTTACACATAGGATCCCTTTTTATCCCGGAAATTTTTTAGGTTCCTGTCTAAAGTCAAGGTAAACGAAGTCGCGAACAGACACTATATAATAATATTAATGTCAGCTGCTGCCCACTGCTGGGCAAAGGCCTTCTCTCACAATTAGAGGTGAGAGAGATTAGGTCATACTCCACCACGCAGACCCAGTGCGGAATGGCAGAGGCAGGTTTGTGGCTACCTGCTGTTGGAACTTATCAAGCCGCCTATGAGGCTTCTAACTCGGCTTAACGACTACCACATTATGTTGTAACCGGGACCAACGGCTTAACATGCCTTCCGAAGCACGGAGACGCTCGATTATGAAAATGCCACAAACGGTCACCCATCTCAGGCCGACCAAGTCGAACGCTGCGACGATCTTGGTGATTGGTTAGAACACCGCGGTCGCACAGCGCTACGAGCGCCTTTGTTAGCTATCCTCTGAGCGTTTAATATATAACAGACGCTAGTTGGTGATAAACCAAATCAATATGTTTGCGAAAATGTGTAACATTGGTTATTAGAATTAGTACATAGTTCGTTCGCCGCAATTCGCCTTTAGGCATGCAAATATCAATAATTTCTAACTAATAATTCAGATATGTTATAAGTAGATTAAATTCTAGCTATTACCTGCGGCTGCCCACGGGTTTATTTTGTAATTAATCTATCTATATAAACACGCCAGATTCCTTGCGGGGTAGGCAGCGAGTACAGAGTTCCAACAGGTTCTTTCCTTACATACCAATTTATCCACTCTCATAGTTCGTCTCATCCCCGTTCGCCGGTTACAAAGACTCTTGACTTGTCCTTCAGATAAGACTCTGTCTATTTGGTCGTGGTAATATAAGCTACATATATGCATTTCACTGTAAAGTTTCATCAAAATTCGATCAATAGTTTTCGCTTGAAAGAGTTATATATATTTGTAATATTTTACAGCCATTCTCACAAACCTTCGCATTATATTTTATGTTTTAAAAACGTAGCCCTACGCTAGGATTTATTCCTGTCGTGGGTGCGTTTACAAACATGAAAATTTAACATACACAAACACCCAGACCGGAACAAATAATTGAGGATCACAAAAAGATTTGCCCCGTGCGGGAATCGAGCCTGCGACTATTTGACACAGTGGGCGGAGCGGCTTAAGCTCTTAACCACTGCGCTAAATCGTCCGTTTGTACTATAACTAGGTTTATTAAATTAACTACATGGGGCCTAATATCGTCGGCGAAAAGTGCGTGTATTTGGTACACCTGTGCCGTACCCGCTTGGGGAATATAGCCTGACGGTGTTTATTAAATTAATTGAAGACTAACTTATTATACATGGTGTAACATAATAAACGCAAGACCTCAGACACCCCGATTAGAGAATTGCTTCATAAATTGAAAACGAAAACCAAATTTCCAAATTTAAAGGTTTTTACCCCTTTTTTAAGCACTTTTATACCCCAATTAACAATGAAAGCTGTATGTGTATGTGTGCGTTTTGAGAAATACGGGTTAGGAATGCATTTGTAATCTCCTTATTGCTATGAATCAAGAATAAATTTAGTTTTTTATAGCGCACTTAAGGAGTAAAAGCATTTTTTGCAAATTAAAAAAATATAAGATACATTAAAAATAGTTGGAATTTAGTTATTTTAGTATGGAGGTTATCGATTTAGAACAAACTACTTTCAGGTCTTGCGTTTATTTTGTTACACCTTGTATATTAAACATTTGCTATCCTTTCGATTCAATATCAAGATTAGTCCAAAACGTAGATAAACTCAGCAAAGGCTAATTTTATATGTATGAAGAGAGAAGAAAAACGTATTAAAAATGTCTAATATTTATTTTTCCATCACATAGGTATTATAAAACTACACAATAATAATATTATGAGCCATGTTGAATGCTGATTTGAAATCTAAACTCAAACAAATTGAGACATCACGCCGAATAAATAAAGTGACGCTAATCCTTCACTTAAACCATCACGATTCCAACAAGTCTTAGGAAAACTATCTATAAAGTAATACAACGTGAAAATACTGTGAAAAAAAATAACAAAGGATCGACAATTTTCAGTTAAAAATAAATAAATAAATGTGTCATCATAAAAAAATATAACTTAAAAAATAGTGTATAATTTTGTGTGGTGATTTCCGAACTCTCCTCTTCTATGCTGTGATATTTTGAGTTTTTAATTTTTTTGTTGTGAATTTTTCTAAACTATGAATTCTCTTTCCATGCTTTCTCCTTCAAATATGGTAGGTAGAAGAGGTTGTATAAGAAAAAAATAGATAAATACATTTAAAAAATAATACCAAAAGGAAATGGCGACGCTTTCTGAACTGCTTCTGATATTTATTTTATTTTTTTAATACTTAATCAAATGCTTGGTATTTTTCGGCAAAAACTTAAATAATAAAGCTTGAAATTTTTTTTTTATTAGCGGCACAATAAGAAAATAGTTATTACATTTTATATTTTTAATCAATGAAAAAATCCACTTTAAAATCACCATGGCACGACTGGAGTGATTTACAAAATAGCTTACAAAACAATAAAAACGTTTTACCACTAAACTTCCACGGATTTTATCTAGAGTTTTAACTAGATAATTTAGAAAATGTAGCACTTAGAAAATTAGCATAGCGTTTACGGTAAACTAAAGACTTGTTTTTTTTTCAGAACTTTTTGTGATTTTAGACATAACACAATGTAAGATAGTAACATAAAATATATCGAAATCCTATAAATGCAACATGACTTAAACTTGACAAATTCAGATGTATTTTATACTTTTCAATGTCTTTCTATATAGAACTTCAATAAATATATAAATCAAATGGGCTGATTATTTTTATAATAGTCACAAATTTGATTATTTTAGCTTTATAAGCATGGTTTTGACAGCTGTCATTTTAGACATGCTGCGTTTTAGAATATATTGAGTGACTTTTTTATTAAAATTTTTGGCATTTTGCAATTTATTGAATATTTAAAATAATAATAATTCCATATTAAACAATATATCATGACGGTGTTGCCAAACTTAAAATACATGTTGCTATCTTGCATTATATTTACTAATCGTTTTTCCATAGATATATGAAATGTAATGATATAGTTATCATAGTTTTAGTGAATTATTTAGCTTACCTTTACTTCTTTTTTATACCCACCACATGAGAAATTCAACTAGCTGGGATACCATATACATTATTTCCTTTGACAATTGGGTAAAAAAAGTAAAGATGGCTTTTAAAACAAAGTTAGTTTAGTTCTTAGTTCTAGACCTAGTTCTAAATGCTTATAGTAACAATAATCATTTATTTTTCCGCATTTTTATAATATAAGTAAGTCGTTTCGAAGCTTATACCACAGACAACTGTTAGAACATAAAGTATGCACTGTACAAAATATGGGCACCTGTAAAATTTTATACAAAAATAAACGTATATTAAAGTAAATCTATATTCTGCATGCTTTAAAAAAATACATACAATTTATTATAAGACGCTAATCTACAAATCGAAAAGTAAAAAATATAAAACAGAATAAAAAGACAAAGTATGATTTTTTTTTATTCTCTGAGAAATAGGGATGCCAACATAATTTACTAAAAAAGCAATGATAAAGATTTGCATTGTCTAATGAAAAAAAAGCATACTTATTTTTTTCTTTTAGTGTTGTGCCAAAATGTATGCATCCATTATGCAAATAATGTTACGTCACAGTTAAAAGTTTAGCACGAATAGATTCACGTTAGCTTAATGCTAACGAGTTGATATTCCATCCCTGTCACACTACAAATTTACTGAATAAAGATGAACGTGACAACAAGATTTTGACGTTACGCTAACGACAATGTGAGGGCTTAGCACAAACGGTATGGTAACGTTGACAAAAAACATGTTGTCGCCTTCATCTTTATCTGGGACAAAGACTAGTCTAGACGGAGTAATTCTAACAAAAATGGCGCCCAAAAGCAGCATCAGTTACCTACTATGTCACACACTATCAGAAACAATTTATCTACTCTATGGGTAGATAGATACATTTTATGACATTTCCGCGCGCGGGATGTTCCATTTAGACAATTAATCCATTTCAGATCTTTATGTATTAAATTTGTTGTGTGAAAAGGATGGCATATAAACTCGATAGTGTTACACTATCATCAATCTGTCCTCGCTAAGCCCTTAAAAAGTTTCACGTCAATTGTCGTCTAGCGGGACCAGTACCCTTATTCACTATTCCCAAACGCGGCACGTTACGATAACTTCGTGAAATGACCGTGTAATTTTATTCTGTATACCGTTGAGTATTTCAACGGTATACAGAATTAAACGACAAGAATAATAATAAAACACTAGAAGTAAAATAGCCCATGATTTTGTTCAAAACCATTGTCACCATTGCCATACACGCACAGTTTGAAAAAATAGACACAGACTCCAATCACAATCATCATCGCAGCCTATACTTGTCCACTGCTGAACATAGGCTTCCCCTCGCTTTCCAGCGTAACCGGTCCGATGCCACCTGCATACAACGTCTTCCTGCGATATTCACGTGATCGTCGGTCCATCTGGTAGGCGCCCGTCCCACACTGCACTTGCCAATACGTGGTCTCGACTCTGGAATCTTTCTACCCAACGCCCGTCCGAACTTAGCGCTATGTGGCCCGCCCCTTGCTACTTCAGCTTGCTAATCCTATGGGTTATGTCCATGACCTTGGTTCTGTTCACCTCATTCCTGATTCGATCACGTAGAAAAAAGCCGAGCATAGCTCTTTCCATAGCTCGCTGAACAACTGTGAGCTTTTTTATGAGACCTATTGTAAGAGACCACGTCTATTTTTCGCTGGGCCTTTACAGCTTCACTGGACAAGAGGGCGACCTGCTACCACTGCGCTCGTGCCAGACGGGCAAAGGGTCTACTAGCTCCAGGACACCTCAAGGAGGAACGGCCTCGGCTTAGGCAGTCGCTATGGTTAAGTGCGTATACTAGGTGTCTTGCCGTGGTGCTCTTCACCGGCCGGCGGGCAAGGGATTCTTTGACCTCGCCGGCGACGTCGGTATCTGAAGACCACGTCTCTGATCCGTCATCACTTGCGACACACATTGACTATAAACTTTAGTCTTAAGGCACCGAGGTATTTTAGATGAGAAGACGTTGCGCAGACTCAGATACTCTCACATTATTGTTATAAAAATATTTTCCGATGAATCGTATCACCTTATAAGTACTTTTACAATTTTTGGAAGACTTTAATACCAACTTTAGATAGTTTCTTACATACATTGGTCCACGTAGTACTATAAGCATTTTGTGATAATTTTTTCTCATTTGTGGTAACAAATTCATGCGGCTACGCCACTTCTATAGTCTTTTTTACGAGACATGGGTACGGTGACGTTTTGAATTTGACATTTCTAGAAATGTGGTGATGATAAAATTGAATGAAATAGAATCGATTGAAAATCGTGTCGAGATAATTTGTATCGAAGAATGAATCGATATTAATAAAAACAAAATACAAGAATTTCAGAAAAATCGTGTGACAAATCGCTTAATTCGTCGCTTATGTAAACTATTATTAATTATAAAGTCTATGAATCTGCCTATTTTAATATGTCAAAATAGCACATCTAGGTTTTTTTAGTATTTCATTACAATGGGCATACTATGGTTCTCAATCGGATACGTAAATTACGATATTCGTCAAAAAAAATTGTAAATCGTTTTTGTACATTTTAAAAATCGATTATATCAGTTTTCATCGATTATATTATTTTCATTGTGTCATTCCCTAAAACGTGAACCGTTCCAATTTACATAATTGAGTAATAGAGTTTTTTGAGTATATTTTATTTTAAATAATTTCGCAAATGTAGCATTATATGTTCTAAATGAATATTAAAATATATTTTTGATTTATTTTTTGTATTCTTGTTTATTATATGAGTTCCATATTTTCAATATTCTTAAATACAATATGTGTGTAGTGGAACCTGATCAAACGTACCCATGGTTCGTAAAAAAAACTATAGTGTCTTATTATTACTATTTCTAAACGCTAAACGAACATTTCACGAAGTTATCGTAACGAGGTGCGTTCCGCATTCAACTTGGCATATAGAATAATGGCCCAGACGAGCATTGTTGGAAATAATAAATGCGACCATAAATTATGTTTTGCTATCTCATTCTCACCTCGTTTTTTATTTTTCATCACTAGCATATTTCATTTTAAGAATACTAATAGAATTATATTGTCCAATTTTATTTTTAAATTTGATGAGAATTCTGTGCGAAAAAAAAATGAAATGTCTCTAAAATGTCTCTATTCACTGTTTTCTGTATTTCATATTACTTCATTTGTTTTAATGAAATTGAAAAAAAATCGCGCTCGCGGCCAAACTCGAAACGACATTTCATGTAAGATGGGTACTGTGGCAGTTGTAAGTGTCAAAGAAAATTATACTTTATTCAATGGCAATAAGAGGCATCACCCGTTTCTATACTTATGGTTTTATGCCTTAATAACATTTAATTAAATATTAACTTATATTATTATATATTAATATAATATTATATATTATATTAATATATATTAAGAGAGGTATGTAAGGAAAGAACCCGTTGGAACTCTGTACTCTCTGCCTACCCCGCAAGGAATCTGGCGTGAGGTTATAGATAGATAGATAGAGAGATTAAATATTATTTTCGTTTGGCACTTACAACTGTCACTACCCATCTTATGTGAACAATATTAATGTCATCAAGTGAAATGTCACTTCATGACAGTCATGGAGTTGCCGTGTACTATAAAATTAATAAAAGAACGCCCTGTCAATATCATCTACACGTCAAAATATCTTTGTCGGACTGTATCTTAAATTTTTGCACTGTTTTTTTCCATTCGTATTCACCAAAAGGACATTGTCGAAAATTGCCTCAGAACCAACAAACATTTGACCCATGCCATCCATATAACGGACAATTTGCAATCTTAAACTAATATTTCATACTATTTTAAGTACTTATATCGTAGTCGCTGACATCTTTACTGAATGTCAACATACAATATAACCTCATATATACTGTATAATCGTAGAATCATAACCTCAAAATCTTATATTTTTTGTGCAATATTACAATTCTCCCGCTTGTCCGTTTAATAATAAATGCGTTACCAAAATTTATGGGTGATTTGAAATAATACAAGTATTTCTTCATTGCTGTTGGTTCTGGGGCAAATCATGTATGGGCGCAGAACAATATCCTTTATTTTTATTTTAAATTCAAAACGCACCTTTTTGCATCAATTTAAAAAAAGGACACTGCAATTCTAAATTCAAATCGACAAATGACGTCATCGCTTCGGAACGACGCCGTCGCGCCAAAAGCAACGTTGCTTCAAATTGTTTTCAATTTTCGCTGACAGATGGCGTTTCTCCAGAACCGGTCGATATCCCTCGTGGACATGTACATCGACAACTCGGAACCGTCCGAGAACGTCGGCCAGATCCACTTCTCGCTGGAGTACGACTTCCAGAACACTACCCTGATACTGAGGATCATTCAGGTACGAAATTGTTTTTTAGATCATTATTTAGAAACACCTCACCTCGTAGAAATTATTCCTGTGTCGTGGAATGCGTTTACAAACAAGAAAATTAAAACAAGATCAAGGCCCGTCTTACAGAACGAAAATCAGTCGTGAATCGTAGAATAAATTTAATCTAGAAGCCGCGGGCGCACATTAAATTGAAGCAACAACTACTACCTGCAGTAGTCACACAGTCACTATGTGACCGTTTACTATAGTAGTTCACAATCACGGTTTTAATATTTAGTTCAATCAATCAATCAATCAGCCTATCGCAGTCCACTGCTGGACATAGGCCTCTCCTAACACGCGCCATTGCACACGGTCCTCCGCCTTCCGCATCCAGTCTGTCCCAGCGACCTTTTTGAGGTCGTCGGTCCATCTAGCTGGGGGCCGTCCTACCTTACGCTTACCAAGTCGCGGTCTCCACTCTAGGACACGCTTGCTACATCGGCCGTCGGTCCTTCTGCAGATGTGACCAGCCCATTGCCACTTTAGCTTACTGAGTCTGCGAGCTATGTCGGTAGCCTTGGTTCTTCGTCGGATTACCTCGTTGCGAATTTTATCCTTCAAAGAGACGCCGAGCATAGCTCGCTCCATAGCCCGCTGGGCGACTTTGAATTTGAGGACTAGTCCAACTTTGAGTGGCCACGTCTCGGCCCCGTAAGTCATAAATATTTAGTTAAGGTAATGAATATTTTTATCACATTAAATTACTACAAACCCTAATAGTACAAGTATATCTATTTCTAGATTTTAATATGCAGTAAAATACACGTTACCACAACAATGATTTTATTATCATATAATCTAATGTCATCAACATTTACCCGAAAAAGTGGTAATATTTCCGGGCTGCCAACATTACGCGGGTGGAAAGTGCGGGACGTTTGTTGAATTTTTGGGCATCACATGCAATTACGACTGAGCGTGGGTTCTGAATATATATTTTTCTAAGTCATGAATCTAGTTTTAACACTAACATTTTAGTACGACTGATTTACGTTATGTAATACGGGTTGGCAACGGTAAGGTTGCCTGGAAGAGATTGCTTTTTAGCGATAAGGCCGCCCTTTGTGTAATTTTAAGTTCCGTTTTTTTGTATTTTAATATCTATGTAATTTGTGCACAATAAAGAGTTATCTATCTATCTATCTATCTACGGGCCTTAGTAACAAGTGGCTGTGGTCCGACTGCTTAGTTCAACACAACGGACCACGTAATTTTTTCCTATTTATCGGATCTTCTTCTTACCGTTTCGACGGCAAATATGCTATAGTTATATGGTATCAGCCCAGCCCAGCCACATTAACTGCATTGTTGGAGGCAGCCATCAAATCCCGCTGCGTATACGTGTTAGGGGATGCGGAGCACGATATAAGGTGGGAAATCGTTTGGGTTACGCCACACAAACACACACCCTAAATTGGTACCGTCTGTAAATCCCCACCTGAACATGTTTTCGTTGCTCCGGCCGACCTGAGTCCGAAGTCTATTTAAAGATTCAACGAAAAAGGGAAATCAGGAATTCTCATAGTCTAGAAAGATCGGACTACAGTCAGTATTTCATGGTTCGACTCATATAATCACGAATAACCGAAAGTACTCAAAATCACTTTCAATACCTGAAATCCAAAAGTTTACTGGTACAAGAGTATCAACAAGTCGTAAGTTATTGAACGGATGAATTGTTTCAAATAGTTGTAAATTAGGTTTTAATAATATCGACCTCATTATATGTTCTTATTCGGCTTCTTTCAAAGTGAAAATATTTTAATTGTATAGGCCAACAAGAGCGCTTACAAATGTAAATAATTATTACATTTTCTACAACTACCACCGGAACGGATCGCGGCCTCACACTGAGAAGAACCGGTGAGAAACTCAGTGGGCTAGACTTTTAACTAAATTGGACTGGTCTTTCTGCTTATCATTGTTTTTTTTTCACAAAATTGTATTGTATTTCATCTAATGATGTGTCATTGTCAGTGTCATCATTGTGGAAATGTTCACATGGTCCGATGAATCGGCCATGTTTCCAAAAATCGATAGTCTTTATCAAAGAGAATATAACCACCTATATAGTTCTCATAGTGATCTAATTTTTTCTATTGCTGTGATTAAAGAATCTTGTTCAATCAGAGCAATCGGAAAAAAGTTCAGATAATCCGATAAGTCGGACGGTCGGAATAAGCAATCCGATCACGCGGTCATAGGGATAGCTCATACAGATATATTACGAGCTGGGATCGAACCTGTGATCTCGGTCTTGGAAGTTGAGGGCCCTACACTCTTCCACAGGGTCAAATGGTCACCATAACCCCTAGCATCGTTAATCTGGACTGCAACCATTGAGTTATTCTTAAAAAAAGACACCTCAAGTAATTTTTTGTAGCAAAAGTTATAGTGCATACACTCTGGCTCCCTCTGTAACAGGTGCTTCCCGCAACGTAACACTTTCGAGTGATCAGTTTTATTTCAAAAATATGCCTTCATGTGCACTTAAATACTATTTAAGCAACTCCAGAAATAAAAGAATTAATTACCTATGGAAACACAGATATCCTCGCTAACCTCACGGTCAAGTTGAGCGCTATTTTTAGTTTGAATTAGCTTCTTTTGACTGCCACAAAAAAAATAATGATAGGAAAACCACAGTACGACTATTTTTTTTTCTAATATTCGAAGGGAAGACCACGTGATAGCCATCCACAGGATTCTTCACTAGACCAGTCCGACAAGGCTCGCGGTCAAAATCGAAGCCAACGCTATGATCAAGTAAAATCACACTTCACGACAGTCGCAGAGTTGCCATATATTATGAAATTTACCTAAGCTATTTTTTTATTTAGTTACCGTGCGGACGTGTTATATGGTAGCGAGAGCTGAGTATGTAAGAAGGAGAATGAAAGTAGGATAAATGCGGTAAAAATGCGAGCTCTGCGGAAGATGTGCGGAGTGAAGCTGGCCGACCGCATTAGCAGCAGCGTAGTAAGACAGCGAGTAGGTATGAAAGATAGTATCGGTGTAAAGATGAGAAAGGGTATGCTGCGTTGGTTCGGGCATATAGAAAGAATGCCAGAGGAAAGAATGACAAAACAGATATACAATGTGAAAGTGGAAGGATGCAGGTACCGGGGAAGACATAGACTATCTTACCACGACCAAATAAACCGAGTCTTATCTGAAGGAGAAGTCAAGAGTCTCCGTAACCGGCGAGCGTGTATGAGACGAACTATGAGAGTCGAGGAAGCCAGAGAGGTATGTAAGGAAAGAACCTGTTGGAACTCTGTACTCTCTGCCTACCCCGCAAGGGATCTGGCGTGATGTTATAGATAGATTGACCGTGCGGACCCACCTGTTAAAATATCTCTTTGGAAGTAGGAAAACGTTACCCTTATTTCTTACCAACGAATAGTCCAACAAGGTTGTTTTGGCCCGTTGTGTACATATAGATGTATGTATGTGGGTGTAAAGTTGTGTGTGTGCACGACGGACGATTTAGCGCAGTGGTTAGGAGCTTAAGCCGCTCCGCCCACGGTGCCTAATAGTCGCGGGTTCGAACCCGCACGGGATAAATCTTGGTGTGACTCACAATTATTTTTTTCGGTCTGGGTATTTGTGTATGTGAATTCTCATGTTTGTAAACGCACCCGCGACAGGAATAAATCATAGTGTGGGCTACGATTTAAAAAAAAAAAACATGGGTGGATAACATGAATAACGTTGACAGGTAGGATTGGTGTGAATGAGGGTTATTATTTAGTAAAATTTTCCTTCTTGCAGGGAAATATTTTAACAGTTGGGTCTGCACAGTATAACTAACTAGAGAGAGTTGACGCGCTGAATGCAATAAACCAAATGGAATTTTACCACAATATAAAAAAAATAAAGCTCAGAGTTGCTCAGCGAGCTATGGAGAGAGCTATGCTCGGCGTTTCTCTACGCGATCGAATCAGGAATGAGGAGATTCGTAGAAGAACCAAAGTCACCGACATAGCCCTTAAGATTAGCAAGCTGAAGTGGCAATGGGCGGGCCACATAGCGCGTAGATCGGACGGGCGTTGGGGTAGAAAGATTCTAGAGTGGAGACCACGTATTGGTAAGCGCAGCGTGGGACGACCGCCTGCCAGATGGACCGACGATCTTGTGAAAATCGCAGGAAGTCGTTGGATGCAGGTGGCATCGGACCGGTTACGCTGGAAAGCGATTGGGGAGGCCTATGTTCAGCAGTGGACAAGTATAGGCTGAGATGATGATAAATTGATAAAAAAAAATAACTTTTAATATTCTTACTTATTAAAAAAAGAACTTGGGTAAATTTTATAGCAAACGGTAACTGCGACAGTCATGAAATGATATTTCACTTGATGAAGCCGTTAGTTCTGATTAAAGCCGCGGGCCAAAAGATACTTGTGGGACTGTATATTCTAATATTCTTACCCACGATCATGAATTTATAACCCTAGTATATCCATGCCTAAGATCAAGTGATTGCCATCCGCACCAACAAGACAATTTTTGGATATATTTCCTTTTCATTATGCCTCTACAAATATTTTTCTAAAAACCTGTTTCTCCGTGATTTGTCTAAGTTTCGTGTATTTGCTAATGTGTTAAACAAACGTACTAACGTATGTACATAATAAACCACGTGTATAGCATTGTCACGAATTCAATAAGCGATAATCGTTTTACTAATACAGACTGGATTTGTTTCCTCACGGAATTTGTATGAGCAGGTATCTACATCATCATAATCATTTCCTGCTCATTGCTGAGTGTAGGCCTCTTCTCCATCACGCCAATAGTTCCGGTCCTGTGCTAGTCTATTCCACTATTTACCGGCAACCCTCAATATTCTGCCCGGCATAATAGTATTAGCCTCGCCCCCAATTAAACTGGGACCTAACAACGTCAGGCAAAAGTCGTTGGGTATAGACCCCCATTTGAGGAATAAAGGGGTGACGTTATTTATTATTACTTTCTATTTTATTGTTTCTTAAGAAGAGGAAGAAGCAGTAGTAGCCCAGTGGTTAGACCATAAGACAGCGAAATCAGAGGCGTCTGGTTCAAACATAGGGACGCACCTCTGTCCTTTCGAAAGCATTTGCGTATAAGAAATTAACTTTTACTTGCTTTAACGGTAAAGGAGGAAACCTACATGCCTAAGAGTTTCTCGAAGGTGTGTGAAGTTCGCCAACCCACACTGGGCCAGCGTGGTGAACTATGGCTTAAACCCTCTCAGTTTGAGACGAGGCCCATGCCCAAAAGTGGGACAGTTTCTTAACAGGTATAATATTAGTATATTATATTAAGAAGAGGAAAATGAGGAATTTATGGAATAAATAAAAGACGGAGTACTTAATAATTCTATACTACTTAATTATTTTAGGCGAATTTTTTACTACAACTCATTTATCAAATGAGTATTAGTCACAAATCAGAATAACCTTAATTGAAGCTAAGAATACGCTACCACGTGGTAGATGTGTACATAGCTTTATATGCTGTTTTTGGTCCGATCTAGTAAGCTAATCATAATAAATATTATAATAATTATATCAGCCTATACTGCCCACTGCTGGGCAAAGGCCTTCTCTCACAAATTGAGATGAGAGAAGTTAGGTCTTACTCCACCACGCGCACCCAGTGCGGATTGGTGGACGCAGGTTTGTGGCCACCTGCTGTTGGAACTTATCAAGCCGCCTTTAAGGCTGCTAACTCGGCTTAACAAATACCACATCAAGTGGTAAACCGGGACCAACGGCTTAACGTGCCTTCCGAAGCACGGAGACGCTCAAATATGTAAATGCCACAAACGGTCACCCATCTCAGGCCGAGTCGAACGCTGCTTAACCTTGGTGATCGGTAAGAACACCGCGGTCGCACAGCGCTTCGAGCTTCTTGCTAATCATAAAATAAAATAGAATAATGTCTCATAATTTTATGAATTTGTGTTTGATGTCACTAGTAAATCAAATACTCCTTTAAATTCCGCGAGGATACGAAAAACATTGTTTGTTGTATTTTAGGGCTTACCACGATCGACCAATTATCGACCGGGAGAGGGGCAGTAATGCAATTAATTTACAAAATAATAATAAGTGACGGATTTATTGAGCAAGCGCTCGGAAATAAATGACGTATCAGCAATAATATTTTATCATTTTCTAAAGAACTTCACTGTTAAACAAAAAACTGCTTTATAAAAAAAAAGCTACAATTATTTATGTTTTTATGTAAATTCTTTTGATTATTTCTTAAGCATTTCGCGTTGGAATTAGAAAAAATAAAACAATACTGTGGTGTGTTTTTTCAACATTTAATTGATATCTTATATTTTTAATGTGTCCGTCCTTTTATTACGTTTATTTTTTAAGTCTTATTTATTTTTATTGTAATCGGTATCCCAAAAGACAAGTTGAGCCTAGTTTTGGAACCTCTGGTAAACACTTTATAGGTTAATTAACGTTTTTGGTACTTACTAATAAGAAAATATGTATCCTCATTCAGAAATAAACAATTATTATTACAAGTGGTCGCCCATTGGTTGAAATTCGACCTACTCTTTCATCGTTTGCTGGTTATGTTTGACATTCAGTAAGACTATAGACAAATAATATTAAAGACAAACATCGATTTGACGTGTATTGTGTCAAATACATGGTACATCGTCACGCCTATATTCCCCAGAGGGGGTGGCAGAGGTGTACTGAGTACACCCACGTTTCGCCGACGATGATAGGTCCCATGTAATAGGGGGCGAGCCTATTGCCATATACCGGGCACAATTCCAGACTCCGGACTCGTACTGGGAATTTTTCCTTAGAAAAACTACATTAGTCCGACCTAGGATTTGAACCCAGGACCTCGTGATCACAAAGCGATGCGCTTTGCCACCAGACCAACGAGGCAGTCTACAGCATTTGCATTCTGAACTCCTTCTCTATATAAACTTGTGTGGGAAATTTCATACTCCTCCGTCAGCGCAATTTTCGTAAAAAGGGGTACAAAGTTTTTGCTTCACGTATTAATATATAGATTAATAGAGATGAGTTTACATTTTATTTTCATCGAGATAATTTGAAGTGCATTTAGTACAAAAACACATGTTATTCGCGGTAGCCCCTTAGTCACCTGGACGGTTCTTAGCTATAGTTCGACTTAGTAAGTGGCGCCGTTCTCGGCGCGGGAAACTGCTAGTTGCTCATAAAATACCTCATCTTCCATTTTCGCAGGGAAAAGAGCTCCCAGCCAAGGATCTTAGCGGGACCTCAGACCCCTATGTGAGGGTTACGTTGCTCCCAGACAAGAAACACCGTCTGGAGACGAAGATCAAGCGACGAACCCTGAACCCTCGGTGGAACGAGACCTTTTACTTCGAAGGGTTCCCGATACAGAAGCTGCAAAGCCGGGTATGTGAAATTTGGAAAGGTTGTTGAAGAACCCTGTAGGAACCCTACTGGGTTTTGTTGCGGGTCTATTGTAGATGGTGTTAAAGTCATTTTAAAAACTGTAGCCCCATCCTAGGAATGATTATGTTTTTGGTGCATTTACAAACATGAAATTCGCATACACAAATATGAGTGTTTGTGTATGCGAATGAAATAAAGATCTGGATCACACAAAGATTTATGCCGGATGTGGGCGAAGTAATTTATCCTCTTAATCACTGGACCTATTCAAGATTATTCGTTTATTTTGTATAAAGTTTGTATGAAGTTTCTCCGCTACAGCGAAATTTCAATACCAATTATTTATCACATCTGAACAAGCCTTAATATACTTCGCCTTTTAAACGAAATAACGATGTAATTAAAAGGCAAAAACAAGGTGAATTAGACTTTTTAACCTTGAAATTAGAGTGTCCAATCAAATAAACATATTTTTGAGTTGTGACCTTATTACATTTATATTGAAGTGTTTTTTCTTATCAGGTTTTGCACCTCCACGTGTTTGACTACGATCGGTTCTCAAGAGATGACTCCATTGGAGAAGTGTTCCTGCCTCTCTGTCAGGTAAGAATAACTTAATAAACCTGCCTATACAGTCCCACACTGCTGGGTGAGGACCTCTCACAAATCAAGGTGAGAGAAATTAGTTCATACTTTACCACGCAAATTCAAACTCAATTTATTTTGTACTAGTTGACCTGGCGAACTTTGTACCGCCAAAAAATAAAATAGTTGTTTTTACTAATTTCCTTGCAATTCCTTTATATTTTCTCACCTTTTAAACCTTGCTTAGACTTCTTCAAATTATTTTAAAACCAAAATTAGCCAAATCCGTCCAGCCGTCTCGAGTTTTTGTGAGACTAACAAACGTCAATTCATTTTTATATATATAGAAGATGCCTGCGAGGGCGCTTACAAATAGTCAATTTACATTTTCTTTAAATTCTAATTTAACTAATAATCTACCACCGGATCGGAACGCGGCCTCCATTGAGAAGATCCGGCGAAGAAACTGAGGGGGCTTGTCTTTTTTAATTCTCATTTTTTCTTTCTATTTTTTTAATCGTATTATGTGGATACAATATTTAGGTTACAATTTTAGTTTACGATCTAGCTCCTATGATGCCGTACGACCAAGATATGAGACTAATGATGGTATTTATAAAGAGTGTCTAAAGGATTCCAGATGGACTCAAGCAGCACCCGCTCACGAGTATGACTAGAACAGCCATCACTCCCCTCGACTATATTGGAGGGAAGGGAGTGACCCGCACCAGACAGCCACCGCAAGCAAAGACATTATAGTGAGCATGACCAAACCAACCAACCGCAAATCCAGTGCGGTGCAGTAAAAGAAAGTGTGTGTACATCAGACCTTGGAAACACGCCCTACGAGCATAGCTCTTGTCCAGATGATTCTAACGAGACCAAACATGGTGCTATTTTCTTTACTAGAGGAGTCCTATGGTCACCTTTCAGCTCCATCATCAGTCCGATTCGATAATAAAAATCACCCTATACTGTCGCACTGCTACGCCGAGACCTCCCACAAATCGAGGTGAGAGAGATTAGGTTTGTTATCAGACCCTGGATACCACTTAGAAACTATAGCTCTTGTCAAGTTTAATCTGTTGAAACTAAACACGACGGCGCTATCTTGTTTAGTTAAGGAGTTCCGATGGCCACTTTCCGGCTCCGTCATCAAACAAACTTCGTAGTATAAATCGGCTAAAGCCTTCTCTCACAAACCGAGGTGAGAGAGATTAGGTCATATTCCACCACGCGGACCCAGTGCAGTGCGGTGGAGACAGGTTTGTGGCCACCTGCTGTTGAAACTTATCAAGCTGCCGATAAGGCTTCCAACTTGACTTAACGACTGCCACATTAAGTGGTATCCGGGAACCACGGATTAACATACCTTCCAAAGCACGAAGAGGCTTAAAATTGGAATTGTTACAAGCGGTTACTCATCTCAGATCGACCGAAACGAAAGCTGTTTAATGTTCAACCTTGGTGATCCCTCAGAACGCTACGAGTATCTCTCAAACATATTTGAGGTAACAATCTACCAAGATAATTGGGAGAAGCAGTGTGGAATTACATGTCAAGAACATAAAGAGCATTTTATTTCCAAATCGCTTGTTCTGTCCTTAAAGCTGATTATTTAATCATTAGATGCATGTTATACATTATATAGGAATATGCTGTTTGTTCTAGTGACGTGTTAATGATAAGCTTTCTGCAACCAAGTATTAATATTAAAGTAAAATAATCGGAGGATTTTATTGACATAGCTGTAAGTATACGCTTTTGTTTTTAGGTTTGTCTGTATGTCAGGATAAAGATTTGAAATCAATTTTTACAAGCTTATCTTGTGCTCCATTTTTCAAATACGTGCGGATATCCGATTGAGCTGAAATTTGGCATACGTATGTAAAGTTGGTGACAATGCAGTAATATGGTACCTGGTCTGATGATGCAATCGGAAGGCCAATGGAACCACCCAACTACTGAATATAACCCCGCCGAGTTTGGGCTCGTTGGATTTGTCTTCACGAATATTTTAGACTTGGATACTGTCCAAGGTATGAAGATGGAGCCGGAAGAAAGCCAGAGATACTCCTTAACTAAGCAAGATATCTTCGTTGTGTTGCTATAACAGTTTGTCTTTAATTATAAAAGTAGAATAATTGGATGATTTTGTCGACACAGCTGTAACTTTAAGATTTTAATTAACTTCTTATAATCGTATGTCTGTCTTTCCGGTTCAAAATTTGTAATCAATTTTTCAAGCACTTGCTGGTATCTGATTAAGCTAAAATTTGGCATACTTATGTAACTTCATTGATAATGCAGTAATACGGTACCATGGAGCTATAGTAGCAGTCAGTATAGTAGTAGTAGATAGCATAGTGGTTAGACCGTTGGACTGCAAAGTCAAAGGTCTCGGGTTGTGGGACGCCTTGCAGTGGGATAGTACAGACTTATCCATTCACCTGTTATATCTCACATTATATATAATAAGAAAAAAAACATATTTTTAGTGATTCCTTCGTCATGCTAAAAACCGATGAGAAGGAAGTAGAACGACTTATCATGGGGCTAAAAACACTTGTACTGTCGGGTGGGATGGTATTCCAAATACCTTTCTTAAAGAATATAAGCATTTTCTCGTAAAACCTTTAACTCATACCTTTAACCTTTATCTCTTAAGTGGTACTTTTCCCAGAATTTTAAAAAGATCAATAGTTCACCCGATCTATAAAGCTGGTGATAATAACTGTGTCAAGAACTATAGACCTATCTCTATCGTGCCATCGGTCTCCAAGCTTCTGGAACGTATGATAAACAGTCGGTTGGTAGAGTTTCTAGAAAAGAACTTTTATATTTCTCAGAACCTATTTGGCTTTAGAGGCGGTAAGTCTACGAATGACGGTGTCCATAAGCTTGTTGAGTATGTGGTTAGGAATGTTGATAAAGGGAAGAAAACTATTGGCATATTCCTAGACCTGGCCAGGGCTTTTGACACAGTCTCTACACCATTGCTTTTACGAAAGCTGGAAGCGCTGGGTATAATAGGAACCCAGCTCAAACTTCTAGAAGATTATCTATCGAATCGGTCCCAAAGTGTGAAAATAGACAACTATTTAAGTGATGACCTCCCTATCTCCTACGGTGTCCCACAAGGCAGTATAGCAGGGCCGAGCCCATTTTTGATCTACTTAAATGACCTCTGCAATCTTAATATTCCGAATGGAAAAATTATATCTTATGCAGATGATACCGTTCTGTTTTTCTCAGATGATTCATGGGAGAAAGTCTATAAATGTACTCAATTAGGATTAGATATCGTGATGCACTGGTTAAACGAAAATATGTTGACACTTAATCCTGCAAAAACCCAATATATAACTTATTCTATGAGGAACTCAAATCCACCCCCAAATTCTTATAATTTGATTGCCCACAGCTGTTGTAACGATAACCATTGCGCCTGTACAACAATCCAAAAAACTGAAACGTTTAAATATCAAGGTATTGTATTAGACAATAACCTTTCCTTTCGAGGCCATATAGAATCAATTAGCTGTAGATTAAGGAAGCTAATGGCCGTCTTCAGAAATTTAAGAAATGTTGCCAACTTCAAACTAATCAAACAGGTATACCTAGCATTAGGACAGTCTATTATAGAGTTATTTTATCTCTGTTTGGGGAGGTGCCCCTAAAACTGTTTTAAAACCTTTAGAGGTCCCCTCTCTCTCGCCCCCTCTACATTCCCGACCTTTGAACTTTACCAATCGTGGGAAGTATTAACTGTTCGTCAGTTACATATTCTGCACACTATAATAAAAAAACATTCGTCCTTACCCTATAATAAATCCTTGATTACGTCTAGAAGGAGAAAAGATATAGTATACACTGACGGTTATGTTATGAAACATGCTTATGTTAATAAATACTTCCCGTTTTTAGGGCCATTTTTATACAATAAGCTTAACAAAACTCTGAACATTTATGCCCTAAACCAAACTCAATGCAAATCCGTAGTAAAGGAATATTTACTTCACCTAATATATATATATATATATATATATATATATATATATATATATATATAATAATACATAATTAATATAGTATTATAATTGGTATCCAAATAAAAATTGTTATTTATGAAATAAAACTATTTTACGGATTTTATCGCGGTTTATTTATTTTTTTTATTTTTAGTTATAGGAACTAAAAATAAAAATAAAAAATAAACCGCGATAAAATCCGTAAAATAGTTTTATTTCATGTGTAATATTCGCGTAAATCTAAGAACTCAATATTGTTATTTATACTCATGGAAAACTGCATATTGTTGTATTGTTCATTGTGTTATCCTAAGCTCTCTGTATTTGTCTAGGGAAAAGAATTGTGGCTGGGATACAGATAATACTATGTTATCTAGTCCAGACACAGATGGTCGCAAATTTGAGCAGATTGACACAAGATTGTATTGTACTATTCTTTGAAATAAAGCATTATTATTATTATATTATTATTATCTAATTCTATCTATTATATTCTTATTCTATCTATTAGCTTGGTAGATCGCTCACCATGTTATCACAAGGTTCAAGGTGCATAACCCGACTAGCACTTTTGTGATAATCTAAAATTAGGCGCAATTGTTACTTGCTAACATACTCTGATCTTCTCCATTTTCTTGTATGGAGCGGAAACATGGACTCTTAAAGCATCAGATCGTAAGCGCATCGATGCCTTCGAAATGTGGTGCTGGACAAAACTACGGACTACGTACTACGGATCCTCTGGACTGCGAAAAGGACAAACGTATTTATACTGCGGCAACTGAAAATCAAGACAAGACTAACGTCGATCTGTCTTTGCCGCACTCTCGAGTACTTCGGTCACATCACACGTAGAAACCCAGATAGTCTAGAAAGACTCCTTGTCACAGGGAAGATCGAAGGAAAGAGACCTCTGGGCCGCAGTCCAACATGTTGGACCGACCGGATCCGCTCAACACTTGAAACCCAAGTATATGTAGCTCTACACACTGCCGGAAATCGCACAAGATGGAAAAAGGACATGCAAAAGGGAATACTGTCTGCATCCCGCATCAGAGGTCACGACCCACAGCGTTGAGGAAACGACGCAAGGAGGAAGAGGAGTTACTTGCTAACGCCGCATAAATCAGCCTTTATTGTCCCACTACTGGGCAAAACCCTTGTCTCACAAATCGAGGTGAGAGCGATCATACTCCACCTCGCATACCCAGCTGTGTTGTGGTGGAGGCAGGTTTGTGTAAATCTGCTGATGGAGCTTATCAAGCCGCTTAAAAGGATTCCACATGAAGTGGTAATTGAAATCAACTGCTTAACGTGCCTTCCAAAAAATGATCTAATATGTAAATGCCATGAACGGTCACCCATCTCCGACCGACCGTGCCAAACGCTGCTTAACCTTAGTGATTAGTAATAAAACCACGGTCGCACAGCGCTACGTGCGTCTCAGTCTATACCTTCAAAACAACATCATACTCACACTCTCATCTCAGCCTATACCCGTCAACTGCTGAACATAGGCCTCCCCATCGCTCACAAGCGCAACCGGTGCTACCTGCATCCAACGACTTTCTGCGATCTCAACAAGATCGTCGGTCCATCTGGTAGGCGGCCGTCTCACGCTCCGCTTGCCAATACGCGGTCTCCACTCTAGAATCTTTCTGCCCCAACGCCCGTCCGATAAAGAAGAGTAAGAGATTTAAATACAAAATACAATCCCGCTTTGTTTTTGCCTGATTTTCTCAGTGGATACCGCGTTTCGATCCGGTGGTAGCTTAATAGTTAGTCAATAAAAAAAAAAATTAAACTGGCAATTTGTAAGTACTTCCGCAGGTTTTATCTATCTATCTATCTTCTACCTATATATATAAAAAACAATTGCCAAGTTAGTCTCGCAATAACTCTAAAATGGATCGACAGATTTGATTTTGTTGTATTGTTTGTCTCAATACGGGGGTTGTTTAGGAAAAAACAAAATCAGAAAAAAACCCAAAGAAACAGCTGAAAAATCGCTAAAATCGAAATTGGTAATTTTATATTTTGATAATCGCCAATGATTTCAATCAAGTCAATTATAGGTGGTACGAAGTTCACCAGGTCATCTGTTACAAGATAATTTATTTGAGTTTGGGTTTAACCTGGGTATTAGCTTAAAAAAAAATAAAAACCTTTCCTACATTTTTATAACATCATTAATTATACTTAAGTATATATTTATGTGCTTAAAATGAGCATTTCAAGTTCGGAACGAGGAGGAAATTTACCTTAACTCAAATTTATCCCAAGCGTCTTATCCTGGGTACTTCAAATAAATAGACACTAATTCAAAATTATCTTCACTTCGGGCTAAAGAATACTTTGTTCAGATTTAATAGTCTCCTTTCCCCAAATACAGATTTACTAATCGTTTCCCGCGGCTTCGCACGCGGTCGTCAACAGCGGCACCTTTTTTTTACCAGGGGAAATGCCTAACGCATACCCCCGGGCCGAGGGCACGGCCCGGGTGGTTATGTGGGGCTTGCACCCACTAAAACCCCTCGGCGTCCTACTGCCCTTTTGCCGGGCCACAGGAATCGTCACTGGCATGACCTCTGTGGCACCGGCGGGCTCGGTCCGTATGTGGACCTCGACACGTGTAGGGAAGTTCGGTCTCCCCCCTACCGCCTTTTGGAGGCTACGCGGACGCAGCGCTTTTACGGCGCGGGCCCAACAGCGCCACCTACCGGATCTATGTTAATTCTGGATAATGTAGATATCTAATGGTGATAGTATTATTAAAATCGGTTCCGTAGTTTCAGAGCTTATCGATTACATACAAACAGTCCTCACTCTTTATTACAAGCTTTTATTTAACTTGCAAGGTTCATATGTCTGTCTGCCTGTCTATCTGTCTGTCTGTCTGTGTTTTCGGTTCAAATCTTGTGATCCATTTTTCAAGCAGTTACGGGTATTCGATTGAACTGAAATTTGGTATGTTAGTCCGATGACAATGCAATAATATGGTATCATATAGCTCCTTTGATGATGGAATCGGAAGGTGGCCATAGGAACATGTTAAATATATAACGTAACCCCTTCGTATTTAGGCTTGTTAGATTGGTATTGGCAAGTACTATACAACCAGATAGTGTTCAGGGTCTGATGATGAAGCCGAAAGGTGGCTAACGGAACTACCCAACTACTCAATATAACCCCGCCGTATTTGGGCTCGTTAGATTTGTCTTGATGAGTACTTTAGATCCGGATGGGGTCCAGAGTCTAATGATGAACCCGGAAAGACGCTATAAAAACTCCTCAACAAAGCAAGTTATCTTCGTCGTGTTTTTGCTATAAAACTTGTTTTTAAAAAGGTCATCATCATCATCTCAGCCTATACTTGTTCACTGCTGAACATAGGCCTCCCCAATCGCTTTCCAGCGTAACCGGTCGGATGCCACCTGCATCCAACGACTTCCTGCGATTTTCACAAGATCGTCGGTCCATCTGGCAGGCGGTCGTCCCACGCTGCGCTTGCCAATACGTGGTCTCCACTCTAGAATCTTTCTGCCCCAACGCCCGTCCGATCTACGCGCTATGTGGCCCGCCCATTGCCACTTCAGCTTGCTAATCTTAACGGCTATGTCGGTGACCTTGGTTCTTCTACGAATCTCCTCATTCCTCCTTTTAAAAAGGTATTTTCAAATTAAAATTATTACAAACTTTTATTTAACTTGCAACATTCGTATGTCTGTCTTTACGTTTGTAATCTTGTGATCCATTTATTAAGCACTTGCGGGTATCCAATTGAACTGATATTTGGTATACGTGTGTAGGTAGTATAATAATATAATAATAATATCAGCATATACTGCCCACTGCTGGGCAAAGGCCTTCTCTCACAAATCGAGGTGAGAGAGATTAGGTCATACTCCACCACGCGGACCCAGTGCGGATTGGTGGAGGCAGGTTTGTGGCCACCCGCTGTTGGAACTTATCAAACCGCCTTTAAGGCTTCCAACTCGGCTTAACGACTACCACATCAAGTGGTAACCGGGACCAACGGCTTAACGTGCTTTCCGAAGCACGGAGACGCTCGAATATGAAAATGCCACAAACGGTCACCCATCTCAGGCCGACCGAGTCGAACGCTGCTTAACCTTGGTGATCGGTAAGAATACCGCGGTCGCACAGCGCTACGAGCGCCTAGGTAGGTAGAAGTATAGAAGGAAGAAAAATATATTTATTTCTTGGAGAAACCAGGGCCACACAAGATACAAAGTACTATTAATAATGAAAGCAATAATAATACCCAAGTATCGCCCGCAAAAAGGGACCCTCATTCAGCTATATGCTGTGATAAGGTAATAATTACCCTAACACAGCGCTGTTTTCAATGAGGCCCCAAGTAACGTGCAGATATTGAGCCAGATTATTATAAAAGAAAAAAACAGTATCCCTGTCCCTTTGGCTGCCATGCCCATGAGTCGCGCACGACGCGAGCCGCGAGGCGGACACTGAAATTTATCTTATTCAGTCTACAAAACTTAATTCCCAAGTTTTATGAACCGTGCCGTACTTATATTAAATTATATTCTGTACTCGTATTTCAAAAGTGAAGAGAAAAATTACATTTATCAGTGAGACGCACCATAATACCTTATAGCAAACTAAGCAATAGATGAAAAATAAAATTACGCAGTACAAATATCGAGATGCCAGGAGACTAAAACAATACCATATCTGTGCACTGCGGACATTGTAATATAATAATAATAAAAATAAGCCCGCAGGGCAGCTTGTGGCGAGCTGTTGGTGAGTAACGACACCACGGACCCGAGTGCTTCAGAGAGTCGGTCAGGGCCCCCAACTCGGCGTGTCTTCGTCGTCGAGTGGAAACCGAAGGGTGCCCGCAGGACTCTCGGCTCTGGCTAGCCTTAATTGGCCGTCCAGAGAGGAGCCGTGAGAGCTATATCGACGTAGGAAGATAATGCAGTCCTATGTCGATGTACTCCAGGGGTGGAAGTGTTAAAGGGCATAACGCCGCGAGTAACTTCGGAGAAAGCGCAGCTCACCTCTCTACACCCCTGAGCCACTCACACTGGTGTTGCCCTCAGTTGTCCTAGGACGACCGTTTGAGGGGCCATCTAGTAAGCGGCGAGTCACCGCCGGCCACGGGTAATTAGGTATCACTAATTATGGCCGGTGTCCGTCCCCCTTTAAAATAGTCCAGTTTTAATCCATCAAACCTCATATATATAGCCTTTGTTTTCCTTCCATAATTTACAATAGTCCTTGCACCTGCCAGGGTCAGTTCGCTGGTTATGTTTCTTCATTTTCAGCAAGTGATCTCAGCAGGTGTCATACATAATATTAACTTCTCGCAGAGGGCCTCTACGTGTTGGACCCATGTCCCCATGCAAGCCTTTCGAAGGTCCGGCTAAAATTTTAGCAAGATACATATAATAATAATTATAATAATTTATTTACAAAGTATTGAAGACTCATAAAATCAATAAAATATATTAAAGTCGAATCAGCAGTCACATTAAACATTAAAAAATTAAAATCATTGCCATCAAATTGAAATAATGTCACATTAGATAAATTGGTCCTAATGTCGCCATTCCCTGTGTGCAACGTGAAGCTTACAACAGTGGGTAATGTAGGGACAATCGAGCCTGTCATCGAGCGTGGCCAGCATGCTGTTGGAGCTCCCCCGCACCCGCCGCACGAGCGAAGTGCCTCTCTTGCGCATAGTTGTGTAGAAACAATCAACGCGCGCTTCCGCGAACATTGTGGATGCGCTACAAAAGCGAGGGAGCCCCAACATCATCCTGAACGCGTTGTTAAATTGTACCCGTAGAGCGATGTACAATTTTTGCGTGTAGTCTGTCCAGAAGCTGCATGTGTAAAAAGTAGTGCAATAGGCTCTAAAAATAGTTATTTTCACATCAATCGAGCACCGTGCAAATCTCCGGATTACCATGTTCGCTCTCACCGACAGCGCTCTTCGCTATCGTTCAACGTCTGCGTCGTCTTTTAGGGTAGGTGTATGCCAAGATACTTAAAAATATCTACCCTTTCTAGAGGTGAGCCATTCAGTCGAATAGGTGGCATTTCTGTTACTTTTCTTAATCCACCCTGAAAGACCATACACTGGCTCTTATTTACATTATAAATGAGCCCGTGATCAGGCGCATAGCCCTCACAGATACTGCAGCTTTCTAAGTCCACAGACCGAGGCGCTCAGCAGAACCATATCGTCCGCGTAGCTTATGTTATTGAAACAGACGCCGTCTATGTGACAACCAATATGTTGCTCGCTGAGCGCCTCGACCAGTCCATTAATGTGCAGGTTAAAAATGGAGGGAGAGCTCAACCCCCCTACCGCACCCCACATTCCAACCTATTCGAGCCCGACAAAGTGCCTGCCCACTTTACATTGTTAACCTGATTCTTGTACGAGTACCAATACTTAAATATGTTTATAAGTTCATTTGGTATATGGGATGATCTCATTTTATTCCACAATATGTTATATGAGACCAGGTCAAAAGCTTTGCAAAGGTCAAGAAAGTAAGCATACACAGACTTTTCCTTACAGTATAATATTTGACAGCACTCTTGAGACACAATATTGCAGTTTCTGTAGACAGTCCCGGCCTAAAACCAAACTGGTTATCGTGCAACTTAAGGTGTTTATTAATGTGTATTCAAAATGCTGTCAAACACTTTTGCAACTATCGTTGCCAAGGAAATAGGTCTATAATTAGATAAATCTGACAAATCTCCCGCTTTCTTTTTTACTACCGGCACAACGATAGTTCTCATATCTCAGGTAGGTAAGACTGTGATATGCAAAAGCTATACAACATAGCCAATACTCTGCACATGTAAGGGCAAGCGTTTTGTACATGTTCAACACTTAATCCGTCATGTCCAGGCGATTTGCCTTTTGAAATAGACTAAACTGCGTTTAATACATCTCCGGTCGTAATTCTGGTATTAACGTGTTCGCCACTAACCCCATGACTACTCTGTGAAAATGACGCTCCTAACGGAGACCTGACAAGGAACTTATTTTAAAATTTATCAGCGATGCATTTTAAATCATTTGTGTCATCTACATTCACAGGAATACCAGGCTGTCCCTTCAAACGATTGGTATTTTTCCAGAAATCACTAAAATCTTTTTTACTGTGCTTAGTTGCAAGTATATCCATTTTTAATTGATCTTGATGCTTTTGACACCATTTTAAACGTGATTTAAATATTTTTTACCCTCGCACATCTTTGAATAGATAATACCAGTGGTGGGACTACGGCACGACAACCATTCCTGAAAGATCGCTCTGGCCGCCCTATAGTTGTCACTAACATGTATATTCCATCCAACAATTGTTTTGCGCCGCAACTTACTCTGTTTGTTCTATCCACGCTCGCCTACCTGACCCTTCCGCGCCACCTGGGATAATGCAAGCACATCGGAATAAAGTTTATCAATAAGTGAGCTGTGTGTAGGATCATTACAATACCGATCACAACAGTTTCGAAACTCATCAGGAAAATCAATAAGTCTGAGACTTATATGACATTCAGTTCGACATTGTTTTTTACGATCGACTGATCTCTCACCCCACACGATATTACTAGCGACATTTGGCACAGTTCTTACCAGGCTCAAACAATCTAATTTACACTCGCATATAACTGGATAGTGATCTGACCAGCACACATCGTATTCAACGTAAACATTGCACACAGGCACTGCAGCTGATTGCGATACAACACAATGATCTAACCAACGCTTAGATCCACAAGCTTGATCTATGTATGTAAAAGTTCCAGAGGTTCCAATCCTCAAATATTTATATCAATTGGGACCCATTTTAAACTTATTACATAATCCATTTAATTCATTAAAAAATTATTCACCGGGATGGGCATTAAAATCTTCTAAAACAAAAATAGGTTCGTTTTCATAATCATTACTAATAGCACTTACAGTTCCCATGCAGTCAGTTATAATGGTACCGTGGGGCTTGTCTGATGATGGATTCGGAAGGTAGCCATAGGAACATAATACGTAATAAAAAGCAACACCCTCGTGTTTAAGATCGTTACATTGGTATTGACAAGTACTATATAACTGGATAGTGTTCAGAGTCTGCTGATAAAGCCGAAAGGTGGCCAACGGAACTGCCCAACTACTCAATATAACCGACGTGTTTGGACTCGTTTGGGTTGTCTTGACGAATACTGTACCCGAATCGTGTCCAGGAACGGAAAAGAAGGCATAGGAACTTCTCAACTAAGCAAAGCATGCAGCCCACTCTTAAATCGATAGACTTCAAGCGGTTCAGTCCCGCTTCCTCCGCAAAGCCGTAGGAGCCCCGTGATTCGTAGGAAATGTCGACCTCCACACCGATCTCGGTCTCGAATCTATTCGCGCCTATATTAAAAAGGCGACAACTCAACACTTCGCGAACGCATCTTCCCATGCAAATCCGCTAATCGTAGCCGCCGCCGACTACGAACCCGACCCCTGCCGCTACCGCCGGCCGCGACATGTTCTCACCGATCCCCCCGATGCTTTGACATCACTTCTTTCCGCTCCGAATACGGACGACGTCGACGAAGTCGTAGATCCCCTAACCCGCGGACCAGTGCACGAATTACACCCCCTCCCCCCGTAGCGACTATCCAAACCGAGGCCGTTCCTCCTTGAGGCGCCCTCGAGTATGTCGCCCCTTGCCCTTCTGGCTCGAGCGTAGTGGTTGCACGCTCGCCCTTAAGTCCGGTGAAGCTGTAAAGGCCTCACGGCCAACAGCGTATATCACTCAAACACACACGCAAGATATCTTCTTAGTGTTTTTGCTTTGTGGTATTTTAGCAGTGATAGCCTAGTGGTTAGACTGTTGGACTGCAAAGTCCAGGTATTGGGTTAAAACCCAGCAGGCACACACCTCTGTCTTTGCAAAAGCGTGTGCGTATTAAAAAAAAGGAAAATATCGAGAGGAACCCTGCATGCCTAAGAAATTCTCGAACGTGTGTGAAGTTCGCCAGCGTGGGGCACTGTTACCCTTTCAGTTTGAGCGGAGGCCCGTGCCCACACAGGTGGGATAGTCTCTTAACAGGGGTAATATTATGAATTATATTCTTAAAATAAAATTATAATTTTAGTATAGATAAGTATAGATTATCTTTCTAAATTTACTACCTAACTTGTGAAGATACCGACTCTGCGGAAGATGTGCGGCGTGAAGCTGACCGACCGCATTAGCAACAGCATAGTAAGACAGCGAGTAGGTATGAAAGATAGTATCGGTGTAAAGATGAGAAAGGGCATGCTCCATTGGTTCGGGCATATAGAAAGAATGCCAGAGGAAAGAATTACAAAACAGATATACAATGTGAAAGTGGAAGGATGCAGGTACCGAGGAAGACCTAGACTATCTTACCACGACCAAATAAACCGAGTCTTATCTGATGGAAAAGTCAAGAGTCTCCGTAACCGGCGAGCGTGATTGAGTCGAACTATGAGAGTCGAGGAAGCCAGAAAGGTATGTAAGGAAAGAACCTGTTGGAACTCTGTACTCTCTGCCTACCCCGCAAGGGATCTGGCGTGAGGTTATAGATAGATAGATAGATAGATAGAGAACTTTGACCGCCTCGATGGTATAGTAGCAAATAATGCGTCTAGTGGTGCCGTGGCCCTGGGTTCAAATCTTAGTTCGAACAACATTTATTTTTTCGATAGAAAATTTCCAGTTAAGGCCGGAGTCCTGAGCCACCCGCGCTTGGGGAATACGGAGTAAGAAAACTTAACTTACCTAAAAATAAATGCCTTTTTTCTAGTACTAGTTTCTAGTTTTTTTGGTCTATTTTTTCATGGAACTGCGATCACGAGGTCCTGTGTTCGAATCGTAGTTCGAACTAAATATAAACTGCGATTTTGATTAAATTCGAAAATCAGTTTTATTTCTATCTATAGCCTAGAAGGCTTTTGCCCAATAGTGGGACATTAAAAGCTAATATTATTATTATAATATTATGTATACCATCCCGCCAGATCCCTGGCGGGATATGCAGACAGTACACAATTCCAACAGGTTCTTTGCTTACATACCTCTCTCGCTTCCTCCACTCTCATCATAATATATCGATGACTTTAGTTCGTCTTTCTCATAGTTTTATTTCATGTGTAATATTCGCGAAAATTCAAGAACTGTATATATTATGCCTGGCATAAATATAGCAGCTCGTAACGCCATAGTAACTTTGCTGTCACAAAGTTGTAGGCACTAAGAAATTAAAGGTATACAACATATTTGTTCAAACCAGCCTACACTGTCCCACAAAGGCCTTTTCTTACAAATCGAGGTGAGAGAGTAGGTCATACTCCACCACGCGGACCCAGTGTGAAGGCAAGTTTGTGGCCACCTGCTGGTGTAGCTTCTCAAGCCGCCTACTTAGAAAAATATAGAAGCCGCGCGCAGTCATAATTGCAAAAATTCAACAAACGCCCCGCACTCACCGCACTTCCCAACTGCGTAATGTTGGCAGCGCGGAAATATTACCACTTTTTGGGGTAAATGTTGATGACATTAGAGTACATGGTAATAAAATCATTGTTGCGCTAACGTGTATTTTAATGCAAATTAAACTTAAGAAATAGATATTCTTGTACTATTAAGGTTTGAAGTAATTTAATGTAGAGAAAATATATTTTGATCATCTTAACTAAGTATTAAAACCGTGATGTGGTAGTTAACTACATTCATCATCATCATCATCATCATCTCAGCCTATACTTGTCCACTGCTGAACATAGGCCTCCCCAATCGCTTTCCAGCGTAACCGGTCCGATGCCACCTGCATCCAACGACTTCCTGCGATTTTCACTAGATCGTCGGTCCATCTGGCAGGCGGTCGTCCCACGCTGCGCTTGCCAATACGTGGTCTCCACTCTAGAATCTTTCTGCCCCAACGCCCGTCCGATCTACGCGCTATGTGGCCCGCCCATTGCCACTTCAGCTTGCTAATCTTAAGGGCTATGTCGGTAACCTTGGTTCTTCTACGAATCTCCTCATTCCTGATTCGATCGCGTAGAGAAACGCCGAGCATAGCTCTCTCCATAGCTCGCTGAGCAACTCTGAGCTTTTTTATGAGACCTATTGTAAGAGACCACGTCTCTGATCCATATATCATCACTGGTAACACACATTGACTGAAAACTTTAGTCTTAAGGCACTGAGGTATTTCGGATGAGAAGATATTGCGCAGTTTCCCGAACGCTGCCCAGCCGTGTTGGATTCGTCGATTGACCTCTCTCTCAAAGTTGGACCTACCTAACCGGAATATCTGTCCCAGGTAAATGTATTCGTCGACAACTTCAAGAGTAGGGTTCCCAACGGTGAGTGCGGTGGGTACGACATGGACGTTAGACATTATTTTGGTTTTGTCCATGTTCATTTTAAGACCCACTTGTTGAGATACTCTGTTGAGGTCACCTAGAATTCGTCCTAGATCTTCCAGCGACTCCGCCACGACCACAATGTCGTCGGCAAATCGAAGGTGAGTGATGTATTCGCCATTGATGTTAATGCCAAGTCCTTGCCATTCCAAGAGCTTGAAGGCGTCCTCTAAGGTGGCCGTAAACAGTTTCGGAGAAATGACGTCTCCCTGTCTTAATCCTCTTTTTATGGGGATTGCCTTTGTGCACTGCCCCTGTACTCGGACTGACATGGTGGCGTTATTATACAAGCACTTCAACACTTCGATGTACCGATAGTCAATGCGGCATCGCTGGAGAGATCTAAGAACCGCCCAAGTCTCGATCGAATCGAAGGCTTTCTCATAGTCCACAAACGCCAAGCATAGTGGCCGATTATACTCCTCGGTCTTCTGTATAATCTGCCGCAGCGTATGTATGTGGTCTATGGTACTAAAGCCTTTCCGGAAACCGGCTTGTTCGGGAGGCTGGAAGTCATCAAACCTGCGGTCGAGACGATTCGTAATGACTCTCGAAAACAACTTATAAACATGGCTCAGCAGTGTGATGGGCCTATAATTCTTTAGTAAAGTGTTATCACCTTTCTTGAAAAACAGTACCATCATACCCCTGTTCCATGCTTCCGGCGCTTTCTCTTCGGGCAAGACGGAATTAAACAGCCTCTGAAGGACTTTAAGTACTGGCGTTCCGCCCGCTTTCAGAAGCTCTACGGTAATTCTGTCTTCGCCCGGCGCTTTGTTATTTTTGAGTTGTTTGAGAGCCATCCTAATCTCGTACAGGCTGATGTCCGGGATATCTTCAGTGTAGTGTCGGGTTAGCTTGGCTCTTGGGTCTTTTACCAAGTCAACAACAGGTTCAGCTACTGAGGTATACAACTGCCCATAGAACCTCTCTATCTCCCTGAGCACCTCCGACCTATTCGACGTTACGATTCCGTCCTCCATCTTCAGCTTCGTCAACTGGCTTTGCCCAATAGACGCGTCTCTTGCGAACACTTTAGATCCCTTGTTCTGAGCTATGGTCTATGGTCTGAGACTATCTTACCACGACCAAATAAACCGAGTCTTATCTGAAGGAAAAGTCAAGAGTCTCCTTAACCGGCGAGCGTGTATGAGACGAACTATGAGAGTCGAGGAAGCCAGAGAGGTATGTAAGGAAAGAACCTGTTGGAACTCTGTACTCTCTGCCTTCCCCGCAAGGGATCTGGCGTGATGTTATAGATAGATAGAATACTAGAACTTATAAAGACCTTAGCAAATAAAACTAGGAAAAAATAAAATTGTTATACTAGCAACACTAATATTACGTACTATTACAGACGAAAGAATTAATTCGATATTTATATAATACGGCACCTGAATGCGTTAGACACGTATAAACTGTGATCTTATCATGTTTCTTTTTGAGCTCAACAGCATTTTTACAGGCGAGAATGACACTAGACGACATAATTCAACTTAATTTAAGACGCGCAGAGCATGTCATTTCGCACGACGGTCACAGAGTGACTACTCGAGTGAACGTGTGTAATTGTTGCTTCAATTAGATTCGCGCCCGCGGCTTCTAGATTATATTGATTTAATGGCCGCCTACTAACTTAGCTTCCGGTTTAGCCGGCTTCTAACTTAGCTTAAAGATAACCACAATACGTGGTAACTGGGACCAACGGCTTAGCGTGCCGGGGTTCATATTGTGTTGTGGACATGTTCCCATATCCACCTTTCGACTCCATCATCTTTCCACAATTATTTGTCTTGGTCTGAGTGTTTGTGTATGTAAATTTCATATTTGTAAACGCACCCACGACACAGGAATAAAAATGTAGCCCACGTTTTTCACAAAAAAAGGAATGATTTCAATTTTGAATTAGCACAGTCCAAGCGGATTTAAATTATAGATTATACTTGCATGCCATGTGACCTCCATTCCAACGTACAATCTATATTAAATTGATTCTTTCCACAAAAATTCTTCAGAAGTCGTAACTTTCACGGATTATACAAAATGACCTCTTTGATCGGAACAATAATTTGATTTTACCTTTTACCCAATTTCAGGATTTTTTTTGTTGTGTAAGAAAATTACCTAACCTTTTCAATCGACTTTAATAAAGGAGATTTTTAGTTTGGCTGTATTTATTATAGGTAGCGAAATATTATCATCATCATCTCAGCCTATACTCGTCCTCTGCTGAACATAGGCATCCCAAATCGCTCCAATGACTTCGTGCGATCCTCACAAGGTCGTCAGTCCATCTGGCAGATGGCCGACACTGCACTTGCCAACACGTGGTCTACACTCTAGAAACTTTCTGCTCCAACGCCCGTCCAATCTTCGCGCTATGTGACCCGCCCATCGCCACTTCAGCCTACTAATCCTATGGACTATGTCGGTTACATTGGTTCTTCTATGAATCTCCTCATTCCTAATTCGATCACATAGAGAAGCGCCGAGCTCTTTCCATAGCTCGCTAAGCGACTCTGAGCTTTTTATGAGACCTATTGTAAGAGACCACAACTCTGATCCGTATGTCATCACTGGCACACACTGACTAAAAACTTTAGTCTAGTAGCGAAATATAGGTGTACAAAATACACCTCTGCCGTCCCTGCTTTAAGAATATAGGCGTGACTGTGTTTTACTTTGCCGAAGCTATACGTCTTTTTCTCAAGGCAAAGTAATATTACAATAATACTGCTAAATCGAGTGTAGTAACATCCCTGAACGGCCGAAACTTATTACTATGAAGCAAATATAAGGAGGAGTCGGCCTAAGCAACTGTCTTCCAACTAGGCCTTGACGTCATCACGGTGGGCGTGGTTTACGTCAGTCTGTGTTTCTAAGTTGGCAAATACAGAAGTGGTCGGGGTTTAACGTCCCCTTTATCCCGCGCCACCCCGCGCAGTGACACGCTTGATTGTATAGGGAAATCTTATAATGACATTTCTTCTTTATATCTGCTTCATGGGCCTGCCAACCCCAGTCCCGCTGAATTTACATTTAACAAAAAAATCTATCTTTCATAGAATGTATAAATATTAAAAAAAACCGCAAACAATTTTTATCAGACATTTTTATCTCATTTTTATAAGCTTTTGTTTAAGTAACTTGCTTTGTTCTTATGTCTCTGTGATTTCGGTACAAAATTTATATTCAAGTGCTTACTTGGATTGATAATGTTACCCGCGACTCCATCTGCTTTTTTTAACAAAAGGTAGCCAACCTTCTCTTGGAGGTCATCTATCTCCTTGCAAAATTTTATTATAATCTGTACAACGGCTTAGACGTAAAAAGGTAACAAACAGAGTTACTTTCGTATTTATAATATTAGTACGAATTTTTTAACCCCCTTCTAGCATCCGATTAAAATTTGGCTCAGTTATGTAACTTCAGTTATAATGGAATAATAGGGAACTATGGTGCTGATCTGATGATGGAGTAGCGAAGATAGGAGAAGGTGGTGGAGGAAGTGTTCAAATATACAAGATAGCTCCGTCGTATTTGGGCTATAAAACCTCTTTTTAGTAAAGCTTTTTCACGAATGTAGGTACCGGGGAAGACCTAGACTGTCTTACCATGACCAAATAGACCGTGTCTTATCTGTAGGGCAAGTCAAGAGTCTTCGTGACCGGCGAGCGTGTATGAGACGAACTATTTTATTTATTTATTTTATTTATTCTTTATTGTACACGTTTAATTATAATAACAATAAGATAGGAAAGTTTATGTACAAAGGCGAGCTTAACTCAAAATTGAGTTTTCTTACAGCAAACCTAATAGGCATAGAGAGATGAAAACACAGAGGACAGTACCAAGTGTACAATCGAAGTAAAATGTGCAAATAACTATATATAATTATACAATATATAACATATACATACAAACCTAACATAATAATATATACATAAACATTTATCGATACATAAAAAAAATACATATTTATCAATAATAATACATACATATTTACACATATAGATCATGATGAAAGGAAATGCTCTTTAATTTTCCTTTTAAAGACGTCTAGTGAGACACTATCGCGTATAGTGTGTGGGAGTGAATTCCAAAGCTGCACTGCACGAACAGTAAACGAACCACTATAAAGGCTAGAAGTGTGATGGGGAGTGCGGAGAAGAAGGGAAGAAGATGTGCGGCAGGGTTTTCCCCTGGGGACTAGAAACTCAAAGCGTTCCCTTAAATAAGTTGGTGAATTAGGATTATGGAGAATAGAATAAAGGAGTGAAAGAATGTGAGTATCTCGACGACGTCGAATAGGCAACCACTTCAATCGCGCCCGAAATTCCGACACATGATCGTATTTTCGGAGCCCAAAAATAAAGCGGATGCACAAATTCTGAAGTCGTTCGAGTTTATTGAGGAGCTCTTCCGACGCATCCAGGAAACAGATATCAGCATAGTCCAGAAGAGGAAGAAGAAGAGATTGAGCAAGTGTTATTTTCGTATGAAAAGGCAGGAACTTCTGGAGTCGCTTGAGAGACTGGAAAGAGTAATAAAGTCTTCTGCTTACCTCTGCAACGTGAACATTCCACGAAAGATGGCAATCGATATAAAGACCCAGATTTTTAGCCCATTTGGAGTAGACTATGGGTACTGAGTTGTAGAGTACTGGTGGAAGGACATCTTGATCCAAGTGGTTTATGTAGTATCTGCCACCAATAATGAGAGCTTTTGATTTTGTGGGATTTACTAGCAGGCCAAAAGATTTAGCCCACTCGTTGATATTTTTAAGATCATTATTGATGGCATCAACGGCTTCGGGAAGCTCATCTATTTTAAAATGGCGATAAAGTTGCAAGTCGTCTGCGTAAAGATGATAGTGTGATGATAGAATTTTAGTGACAGCGTTTATGAAGACTGAGAAAAGAAGAGGAGAAAGGACGCCACCTTGGGGAACGCCAGCAGTCAGATCACACCATTCAGAGAAGGCCTCATCGCAGCGGACCGACTGTGAACGACCCCGAAGATAAGAATTAAACCATTCAGTCACAGAAGAAGCTACATTAAGAGAGGATAGGATACCTAAGAGAATGTCAAAATCAACTGAGTTAAACGCACTGCTAAAGTCCAGTAGTACTAAAACTGTAAGAAGCTTATTTTCCATGGCCAAACGGATGTCGTCTGTAATCTTTATAAGAGCTGTTACAGTGCTATGGCCAGGACGAAAACCAGATTGGAACGGACTAAGCAGGCAGTTAGACGAAAGATAGCAAAACAGTTGATTATGAACAACACTCTCGAGGACTTTGGATAGGATTGGTAAAATGGAAATTGGACGGAATTCTGATGCAGAGGTGGGATTTGCAACTTTAGGTAAGGGTAGGACATGAGCCTTCTTCCACACCGAGGGAAAGGAGCTTGTGACAAGGGAATGGTTTATAATATGAGTTATGACAGGAATAAGTGTACTTAAAATGTGGAGAAGCATCTGAATATGCAGACCATCATCACCCACTGCTTTAGTGGAAATGGATAGGATATTTTTCTTTATATCTTCTTCTGTAACCTGGTGAAAAGAGAAGGGTGCACATTTTGGCAAAGAAATAGCGGAGAGAAAGTTCAAAGTAGAAGATTTTGTATTGTCATCCAGGATAACAGGCGACTTAGAGAAATGCATATTTATCGCATTGAGATCCAAATCGGGTGCGCCCTCACTACGGGCCTTACCGATGCCAAGAGACTTTAGAAATTGCCATACTTGTGCAGTGTTAAAATTTCGTATAGAATCATCAATGTGGCGTCTCTTAGCATCTCTACACATACGATTGCAACGATTACGCAAAGCTTTATAAGAGCACCAGTTTTCTTCCGTCGGAAACTTTTTATACCGCCTTTTTGCCTTATCCCTTATAGACATAGCTTTTTTGATGGAGTCAGATAGCCAAGGAGCAGGAAGATGTTTTACTCTCACCTTTTTTATGGGTGCGTGTATATTGTAAAGCTTTAAAACTAGACTATTAAAAGCTGCCATTTTCATGTCTAAGTCACTGCAGTCGTAGACAGGAGTCCAGTCAATATCATCCGCATCAGCGCTCAAACGATCCATATCAATGTTCTTGAAACTACGAAGGAAAAGAAATTTGGATTTACGTTTAGAAGAGCGACTTTTATAGGACAGATATATGAGGTCATGATAAGAAAAACAGGCAGGCAATTGACCATGGGTGGCTACTTTACTAGGGTCAGAAACTAGTATTAAATCTAAGAGAGAAGGAGTACAGTGAGGAGCATGATGAGTAGCATTGAGTTGAAGGATATGCATATTGACAGAAGAGACAAGGGATCGGAGTTTACGGCTGCGTAGATCGTCCTTAAGCAAGCAAGTGTTAAAGTCTCCGAGGATAATAGTATGGTCATATAATGAAGAGAGATATTCTAGCTTAGATTCAAAAGTTGAAAAATAATCTACGTGGCAACTGGGACTGTAATAAACGCCTAGAAGATGTTTAGTATGGTTAATAATAATTTCAATGAAAAGATGCTCGGCAAATTTTGAATAATCACTCGGAGACTGATCAATCACCCTATATACGATATCTCCTCGCAGATATATGGCAACCCCCCCACCTCCTTTGCCAGTCCTGTCATTACGCACCAGCTTGTAGCCGGGCAACGCATACTGCGTAGAAGGAAGGGCAGGCTTGAGAAAAGTCTCAGAGACAAGGATAGCATGGATGAGATTAGAATCGAAAGATGTCAACAAATCGGTATAATGTGCGGGAATGCTTTGAGCGTTTATATGGACCAAATTGAAAAATTTGCTGAAACCAATTAAATTTGAAGTTAGTTGGTCTCGCAGAAGAACAGAATTATCACTGAACGCGCTAGCATAGCTTTTATCAGATTCACAAGATGAAGAGCAAGACGCAAAACTATCTTCGGAATCATGATCTGACATAATTATTATCTTATAATAATAAACTAAAACAATAAACTAAAATAATAAACTAAAATAATAAATAATAAGAATAATAACAAATAACGATACCAATAAATAACTATGCTATATCATATATGTCATCCTCGATGCACTCGTCGGTTAAAACTAATTTGGGCTAAAACACTCGTATCCAAGGCTCAAGAAATATAGTTTGACATTTAACATTTCTAAACGAGTGTTTTAACTTCAAAACAAAAACTACAAAAATAAAAATAAAAGTGAAAGTGACCGTCAAAAAATAGGTACAATAAAAATTAATATAAATAAGTCGGAAAGAGTGTTCAGACACAAGTATCACTTTTTTCGCGACTTCTTATCGGCGGTCGACGTAGCTGGCTTGCCACTTATCTGCGACGTTCCTGCTTTGGCAGTTTCGCCGGACGCTAAATTCCTTGTCGGAAACCGAGCAAGAAGGGGCCGTAATTCCGCTACAGATTCGATTTTACGACGCGACTTATCTGGGAGCAGTATATTTATTTTGCCCTCAGAGGTCCAACATTGATTCACACCGAAGTGTCTACGAGCTTGTAGAAACACATCATGTCTTGGCTTAGTTAAAAACTCAGAGAAAATTAAACCTGTGCCTTTCAAAAGGGTTTTATTGCGCCACACTTCGTTCCGCAAATTGTGCTTCTGGAATCTGATGAGGAGAGGTCGCGGCTTGCCTGAACTAACTCCTAGGCGATGACAGGCCATAATGTCTGAAGAAGAGACATTGCTAATCTTCATCTTCTCCTGCATTGTTTTTATAGCCTGGACAATGTGATCCTCATTATGCTGTTCAGGAAGGCCATGGAGTAGCAAGACCTTTTTGCGGGATGCCATTTCATGACGATCCAGGCCGACTGTTAGTAACTCCACCTGACTCTTCAGAGTACCCATAGTTTTCCACATGAGACACTTGAACTCCGTGAACTCTCTGGATAAGCTGGCTATCGTCTTATGTGGAGCTTCATTGTCATTGACGATCCGAAGGTCTTCTTCGTACTTCTCCATCCGTGTGGCAAATGTTGTTGAGAGTTCTTCCACACAGTGAGACAGCTTGGCGTATAGGTCCATGATAGTGCAGATGGAGTGAATTTATAGGAAAAACTTGTAGTGAAAAGAGTGCACCAAAGGATATAGCAAATATTACAGCATATGTCTGATGTATATATACACTTTAATTATTTATATTAATAAATTAAATCAAGAGCTCAAAAAAAAAATGTTGTTACAACTTGAACTACCCTCGAACTATGAGATTTGAGGAAGCCAAAGAGGTCTGTTAAGAAGAAATCTGTTGGAGCTCAATACTGTCTGCGTACTCCTGGCGTAATGATACAGATATATGTTTAGTTGTGTACTTTTCAGGTGGATCTAAGCGAGAAGCCGTCCTTCTGGAAGGCCCTGAAGCCACCAGCAAAGGACAAGTGTGGGGAGCTGCTGACTTCCCTCTGCTATCATCCGAGCAACAGCGTCCTGACCCTGACGCTGCTGAAAGCACGGAACTTGAAGGCAAAGGACATTAACGGGAAATCAGGTAAGATTTGAAGTATGTTTCTATTGAAAAATGTCATTCGAATTTATGAAGGAAGATTGACCCACTGAGATTCTGGTTGGATTTTCTAAATGCAGACAGCGTTTTGACATCTCAGATCATATTAGAATTGTTATATTTACTTTTGTTAGTTTTATTATATGATCTGAGGATGTGTGGTAATGTTCTCATTATAAAGTGTTATGCTGTTATGTCGCCCTATACAAATAAATTAATTTTTAGTTTCAATTTGATTATAACTATGGTGTTGACTTTGGGTATAACTTTGTTTGGAGCCCGTCGCATTGATCAATAACATGAGGGAATGGGACTTTGAGTTGAGAGTCAAGATTTTATGTTTATTTGTGTTTCATGTTAATATCATTAAAATTTGAAGATTTTTAAAGAATATGAGGATACGTGTGCCTAACATTTAATTATATTTATTATTATTATTTACCTGTTATTAACATTTTCAATTAAATAAAAATATTCATATAAATAATATTTAAAAAGGGTGCTCCACTGACACCGAATCTACGACCCAAGGTACCGGTGGTCAGGGCTCCAGAGAGAGGGACCTCCTCACAATGCACCGTGTCCCATACTACCGCCTTCTGTATCAGGCCCTTCACCCAACTGCCTAGCGAGAGCTTCTCGAGGTGTTTATCGAAACTCTTCACTATCAGAGCGTTGACTGATTCGACTATCAGACTAATGATAGTTGAATCAACTTTCGACATGGTGGTAACCTTATGGGCCTCGTCCAAATATTAAGATAGATTTTTCGGCTTTCACAAGGTTCTCATCATGCGGAATGGTGACATCAACTAGCATTACACGACGCATCGATCGACCTATAATCACGATATCAGACTTATTGGCTACAATAGTCCTGTCCGTGATAATAGATCGACCTTAGCAATGCGTGATATGACCACTTTCGAGAACTGTTAGAGGCTGGTACTGGTAGTACGGTATTTCAGAGTCCACAAGGCCATATTTTAGAGCAAGGTATTTGGCGAAATGTAAGTGCACACAGTACACCTCTGCCACCTTCGCTTGAGGAAATATAGGCGTCCCAGACCTTAATCTATCTGTCTATCTGTATCATCACGCCATATTCCATGCGGGGTAGGCAGAGAATAAGAGTTCCAACTGGCACAGGCAAGGCCAGACCTAAATTGTGTGTATAAAAGTAGGAAGATTAATATTTATGGGAAGAAGGATAAAAAATCTATTTATTTTGGAATTATAATGTACTAGTGGCTACCCGCAATTTCGTCGGCGTATTTATCTTTATAAATTATAGCCTATTTGCTGTACCCGCGACTTAGTTCTCGTTATATTTAGGCGTTTATTTCACACCCTTACGTTTTTTTAGACAAAAGGTAGCCTATGCCCCTCCCCTGGATAAAATCTATATCCTTGCTGAATTTAAACAAAATCTGTTTAGCGATTTGGGCGTACAAATTAACAGACAGACAAAGTTACTTTCGAACTTTTATTTTATTTTATTTTTTATTGTACACGTAAAATTATAATAACAATAAGACGGGAAAGTGTTTGTACAAAGGCAAGCTTAACTCAAAATTGAGTTATCTTACAGCAAACCTTGGAGCGACAGAGAGATGAGAATAGAGAGGACAGTACCAAGTGTACAATTGAAGTAAAATGTGCATAAAACTAACTATATATAATCATACAATATTATACATACATATTATATATGTATATATATATATATATATATATATATATATATATATATATATATATATATATATATATATATATATATATATATACATATATAATTCATGATGAAAAGAAATGCTCTTTAATTTTTCTCTTAAAGACGTCTAGTGAGACGCTATCGCGTATAGAGTGTGGGGGAGAATTCCAAAGAAAATTTTAAAGGCTAGAAGTGTAAGGGGGAGTGCGGAGAAGAAGGGGACAAGATGTGCGGCAGGGCTTTCCCCTGGTGACTAGAAACTCAAAACGTAACTTTAGATAAGTTGGTGAATTATGATTATGGAGAAGAGAATAAAGGAGTGTAAGAATTAGAAGAAGACGACTTATAATATTAGTATGGATGTGTTATTCTGATGTATAAGCCATATATACCTACTGTAGGTTTTATTTCGTTTCATCGAATGCGTTTAGTATTTTTTTCATGAAAAATAACAAACATTTATACATCCATCATCTCAAAGTATTGCGTTTATAACATTAGTAAATTAAAAATACTGGTGCTCCATGTATCACTTCTTTTTTTCTTTTTATAAAGACGTAGCCCCACACTAGGAATGATTCCCCTCCTATCAGCCGCTACCGCCGTCCGCGGCATGTTCTCACCGACCCTCCCGATGCCCTTACATCCTTGCTTTCGGATACAGATACCGCACACAGGATCAGACACCGACCTCGCCGGGAAGCTCGAAGAATCCCTTGCCCGCAAAGCACTACGGCAAGACACCTAGTATATGCCCTCCCCCATAGCGACTGCCCAAGCCGAGGCCGTTCCGCCTTGAGGCGCCCTTGAGCTAGTTGCCCTCTTACCCTTCTGGCTCAAGCGTAGTGGTTGCACGCTCGCCCTCTTGTCCGGTGAAACTGTAAAGGCCCCGCGGCCAACAGCGTAGATCATTCACAGACACACTAGGAATGATTTCTGTATCGTCGGTGCGTTTACAAACATGAAACTCACACACACACACACCCAGTCCGAAACAAATATATGTTCACGCAAAGATTTGTCCTGTGCGGGAACCGAACCCGCGACTACTCAAATCATTATGTACATCGTACTTTCGTTCATAGTGATCCAGCTTAATTTTTAAGGTGTTGAATCGTCATTCACAGAGTTTAATTAAAGCCAACCGTAATCAACGGGGCATTCTTTCTGAGAAATATCTCTAATGATCATTAGCGAATGAAAAATTTTACGGCGATATTTCAGCGGTTTCTTCATTAACTGCCTCGTTCGTCTAGAGGCAAAGCGCATCGCTTTGTGATCACGAGGTCCTGAGTTCAAATCCTAGGTCGGACATATGTAGTTTTACTAACGAAAACTTCCCAGCATTAGTGCGGAGTCTGGAATTGTGCCCAGTATATGGCAATAGGCTTGCCTATTACATGTGACCTAACATCGTCGGGAAAAGTGGGTGTACTCAGTACACCTCTGCCATCCCCACTGGGGGAATATAGGCGTTACGGTGTTTTTTTTATCATTAACTAGCGACCCGCCCCGGCTTCGCAGGAGTGTATTATATACATAAATCTTCCTCTTGAATGTCTTCGTCCATTGGTGAAAACCGTATCAAAATCAGACTCTCATTTACAAAATAGAGACTGTAAAGGTATATAGTAAAAAGTATTATAGTAATAGTAATATAAAGAAAGAGTTGCTATAAAAGATGTAAAGAGTGCGTACAAAATAATTGGTTAATGCTCCAGTGTGATGCCGAACGAGTTTGTATGTTTGGATGTTTATTACCCAATCACACGAAAACGGCTGAACGAATTTGCACACAGCCTGTATTAACACATATAATACTTTTTGTCCCGAAAAAATGTTCGGTTCCATTCTAAAGTTCATGCAAACGAAGTCGCGAGCAGAAACTAATGTACAATATAAGTCACAGACAAATCATCAAATCCGTAATTTTTTCTACTTCTATATTCCAGATCCCTACGTCAAAGTGTGGCTCCAATTCGGCGACAAACGCATCGAGAAACGTAAGACGGCCATCTTTAAATGCACCCTGAACCCTGTCTTCAACGACTCTTTCTCCTTCAACGTGCCGTGGGAGAAGATCAGAGAGTGCTCCTTGGATGTCCAGGTCATGGACTTCGATAACATCGGGAGGAATGAGCTAATTGGAAGAATATTGCTGGCTGGTAAGTGACAATCACTGAACCTTTGAACAGACGCTTTTTCAACGAGCGCTAAAAAAGCGCTGGAGTCAACAATATTTTATTTATAACTAGCAACCCGCACCGGCTTTGCACGGGTAAATTATTCACGGAAAGGTTTCGCTACATATTCGATGCAGCGCGCGACGGTGCGCGGCTTGGGGAGTTGTAATATACTAAAATGTAAGGGAGACGCAACACAGCGCAGTCCCGCTCGGCACGACCGTGGCGCGGCTTGGGGAGTTTTAATGTGCTGAAATGTACGGGAGACGCCACACAGTACAGCCCCGCTCGGCGCAACGGTGGCGCGGCTTGGGGAGTTGTAATGTACTGAAATGTACAAGAGACGCCACACAGCGCAGCCCCGCTCGGCGCGACGGTGGCGCGGCTTGGGGAGTTGTAATGTACTGAAATGTACAAGAGACGCCACACAGCGCAGCCCCGCTCGGCGCGACGGTGGCGCGGCTTGGGGAGTTGTAATGTACTGAAATGTACAAGAGACGCCACACAGTGCAGCCCCGCTCAGTGCAACGGTGGCGCGGCTTGGGGAGTTGTAATGTACTGAAATGTACAAGAGACGCCACACAGTGCAGCCCCGCTCAGTGCAACGGTGGCGCGGCTTGGGGAGTTGTAATGTACTGAAATGTACAAGAGACGCCACACAATGCAGCCCCGCTCAGTGCAACGGTGGCGCGGCTTGGGGAGTTGTAATGTACTGAAATGTACAAGAGACGCCACACAATGCAGCCCCGCTCAGTGCAACGGTGGCGCGGCTTGGGGAGTTGTAATGTACTGAAATGTACAAGAGACGCCACACAGTGCAGCCCCGCTCAGCGCGACGGCAAACATCACGACCGAACGTAGCCGAGCGCTTCCGTGGCGCTCCCGTCGCGCTCCGTCGGCTATTTGACCAAACCTTTCTCTTGAATCACTCCATCTATTGGTAAAAAACCGTATGAAAATCCATTCGGTAATTATTGATTTTATCGCGTTCAGACTGACAGACAGTGTAGTGGTGAATTATACTAGATTAAAAGTGACAGTCGATAAAATAAGAGCACAATTGGGGGTGTGAGTGTGTTTTTATATCGAATAAATTCGTTCCAACCATAACCAAATTGAGGACACGTTAAAATGCTTCAGTTTACTAAAACTACTATAATAAATAGATCTGAGGTGATTACACACCGTCACGCCTATTTTCCCCAAGCGGGGGTCGCAGAGGTGTACTGAGTATACCCACTTAGCCGACAATGTTAGTTCCCATGTAATAGAGAGCGAGCCTATTACCATATACCGAGACTCCGGGCTCATACTGGGAAACTTTCGTTAAAAACTTCATTTGTCCGACCTAGGTTTGAACCCAGGATCTCGTGATCACCAAGATGATAATGAGGTGATTGATAATTTAAAATCAATTGCAATCGATCAGATGTCCGGAGTGAACCTAACCGACCGTATTCGCAACAGCGTAGTAATAAAGCGTGTAGGTATGAAAGATAGTATCGGTGTAAAGATGAGAAAGGTGGTCCGTTGGTTCGATCATATAGAAAGAATGTCGGATGAAAGAATGATAAAACAGATATACAATGCGAAAGTGGAAGGATGTTGGTACCGGGGAAGACCTAAACTATCTTACCATGACCAAACAGACCGTGTCTTATCTGAAGGGCAAGTCAAGAGTCTCCGTAACCGGCGAGCGTGTATGAAACGAACTGTGAGAGTGGAGGAAGCCAGAGAGGTATGAAAGGAAAGGACCTGTTGGAACTCTGTACTGTCTGCCTACCCCGCAAGGGATCTGGCGTGATGATGATAGAGATAGAGAGAGAAAATCAATTTCTACAATGCTAACCTTGAACTTGGGAGGTTAAACTTAAGTATATCCAAACGCAGCCGTTTATGGCTATAGGTAATAATAAGCCATATAAAACCGCTTTCGTAAACAACGCCTGTCGTGACAATGCCAAATATTTGTCATATTTTGACAAATTAGTCCCATTTCCATGTAACACGTCAATAGCGCATGAAAAAATTGTCGTCGTTTGCAGATGATTCACAGCGCCAATCTTTTTAATATGTTTTTTTTATTTTTTCAGGAAAAAATGGCTCCGGCGCAACAGAGACGAAGCACTGGCAAGACATGATAACGAAACCGCGACAGACCATCGTACAATGGCATCGCCTCAAGCCCGAGTGAATTCATTGTTAAACAAATGAAAAAAAATACACGAAAACTAACAAAAAAACAAGTTAAAACAAAATACGTCATAAGACTGAACGGTTAACAAAAAAAAAATAAAACGACACGAAAAAAAATGAGAATCTCTTTCTGGGTCTGTCTATGTCTTGATGCGGTGCACCTTTTTTGTTCTTTATAATACTAATCTAGTTAAAAAAATACTATTCATCTACTGCCTGTCTTTGGTATTCAAATATTAATAAATTATACTAAACAAGGAAATGTAGTAAGTCAGAAATTCTTTTTTTTTATTTCTTGCATTTTTCTGATGTTCTTAATTCGTTTTGTTTTTTTTTTTATTTCGTTTAGCTTAGACATATTTTAGGTATATTTTAACTTTTTTTATATATTAAATTAATGCACACGCAATTTTTCCGAACTTGACAGTCTTTAAAATCATAAAAATGACTTTTAAAAATCAAAAAATGGTGATACTTCTAAAAAATGGAAATTTAAAAATGTTGAACATTGACTTTCCCATGCGTAATTCTAGTATGAAATGCTGTTAAAATTGGACCTGGGTTTGAAGACATTAATACTTATGAAGGTATGTTCTTAAAAACAATAGAATGGAATAGGCATTTGAATAAGGCGTGATTTTCAAAACTAATTCTAATGTGTATTTATTCCACGAAGACGGTTGAATTTAATGCCATCTTTTATCAAAGTTAGGTATTGTTAACTGTATATAATGCTGAAAATAAAATAGATGTCAAGCGCTAATGCAACACTACTACAGATCATAATTTACCCCGTACTCTTTGCCTACTCTGCAAGGGATCTAGCATATAGATAGCGAATAGATATATAGAGATCATGATTTTCAAAAGAATGATCAAGTAATTCAGAGTCAAATGGTCAATTTATGATTTAGATAAGCGCCCTTTAAGTACGGATAGTATAGGGAACTATTCTTTAATCCACATTAATTTTATCTTGATCCTGGATACACAAGGTAATTCTAAACGGGCAGTTATAAATTTCTCTGTGGGCGAGAAAGGCGTTATGTTATAAGAATTTTGTTAGGCGCTTTGAAGTCGGTGTTTGTTTTTTTCTGTATTTCTATCTATATCATCACACCAGCTCCCTTGCAGGGTAGACAGAGAATACAGCGCTCGAACAGACTCTCTCCTTATAGACTTCTGTCTTACCCCACTCTATAAGCTCACCTCTTATTATGTTGGTCTTTTGAGAACATAGTGGGACGCATACAATCAGATTACGGTATAGCGTTCTCTGACTACCCTTTCTAGGATAATAGTCCTAATATTCACACGGAAGAGTTACTAACAAGATGTAAGTCGTAATTTTACCAGCATTTCTATCAAATCTCTATATCTTCACTCTGTATTTGACGTTTACTTGTTAAGTAATGTTTGATCGACAAGTGTTAAAAGTTTAAATAAACTATTGTTAGAAATATAATTGTTATAATGTAGCGATTATATAAAAGTAAAATATGTCGAGTTCACGTCGCACAAAAATGTTTAGGAAATTGTCTTCTTATTTGTGAAGATATATAAAATATTGTAGAAAAACGTGATAGGCGACATGGAAAAAAGTTTGACTGGGAAATGTGTATTGACATACAAAAGATAGTGGTTACTAGAATAAATATTTGCGTCTAGAATCTATGTGCTTAATATATTACAAAGCTTAGTTTGTTTGCGTCTTATAAAACAGAAAAAGGTAGAGGTTTTATGTAAATGTATAGTGCTTTTTATCAGTCGTCTTTATTAGTCAAGTCGGCCATTACTTTCCATTTACATGCAAGCTATATTACAAAGAGATCTTTCTGACTTCTTTCGGTCCTAAATTAGAGCAAAATACCTCCTACTTCTCCTTATGGGTGAACTAAAACTTACTTTTCGATGCTTTGTAGGTCATAGCAGAAGTGGAACATGCTCAAAAATTCAAAATATTTCGTTCTTTTGATAACAAATTATCCGTTCTCTTTGTGATTTAGAGTTCTAAGATCCACCAGTTATTATCGCATATGACGATATACTTCGGGGATATATCAATTGGAAGATAACCGACACAATAGATACCCACGCTGGTATTTTAAAATTTTGGAGTTATACTCTTTTCCATGTCGGTTGACACAAAAATTTTATGCCCCTTTTTAAAAACATTGTATTATGTTCAGTTACAATGTATAATAGTTTATTTAACTTGCTCAATTCTGAGTCAATATTTATTTTAATAACAAATATATATATATATATATATATATATATATATGATTGTATCAAATAATAAAATATCAAACTGCCAAAGTAATACCAGCGCGAAATAAACATTAAAAAAAATCATTTAAAATAAAGAAAAAATGGGAGATGTGTCAAAATAATTTATGTTTTTTGGAGGGTTTAGGCATTTTGGCTTGGTGCAGACATTCTAAATTAATCGTTAAAAAGATAAGATGAAAAAATGTATGTAAAGGAGGCTGGTCAATTTTAGGTGAAAGTTTTAAATGATGTAAAAAAATTCCGAGATGCGAGAAAGCGACATCTGCTGTGGCAAAAAGTTTAAACAGAAATTTATATTCCTATCCTTGTCATTCTTAATAAAATGAGTAGGATAGTTATATTTTAGTGATTTCAAAATTATGTCACATCAGAATTCTTCATTTTATTGTTTTCATTTCATTTGGAGATAAAATTAACATAAAAATATATTATATATATTGAGAAATAGTAAGAAATAGTGTCATTGCTTGTTGTTACATGGTTATGAAGCTTACATTCCAGTAGTTCGAATCGATGTTAAAAAAAGTATTGAAAATCATCAAAATCCAAAATATTGAATACATTTATAAAAGGTTTTATAGAATTTAGTGTATCCTAGGTGTACCTACCATGTAGCTTGTTGTTATAGGTGTTAGGCAGTTCAATGTTCATTAGCAAAAAATAAACGTCAAAATGAAATAAGTAACAAAAAAAACATATAATTTTTTTTATTTTTTAAAAATCCTCTGAGCTTTAGAAACCGATTTTAGTGAAGAAAATATTGCCAACAAAAATATTTAAGGTAAAACAGATTAAATAAAAATTAAAATTGGCAACATCTGGTACTTTCCGATTCGGTTTGGTAACCCGTATGCAGGTTATTACATCAGTGCGAACGAATTAAGAATACTGGTTTTCAAATAAATCGTTCGCATTTAGGTATTCCGCAGTTGCGACGCAATTCTTTCGTAACGAGTATTTATGTAATCAAAATATTATGTATGTACTCACTGAGTTAAAACTTTATCTGTTCCAATGAATAAAAAGAGAATTTATATTATTGACCCTCAATTTAATTCCATTACGTACCTTTTCAATCTTTTTCGAAACAATAATAAAACTATTAAGCGAACAGATAAATTTGTAAATCTTTAAAAAGTCTACCTTTTCTATTTTCAATATATAGCATACAGGCCAATATTTAAATCAATAGCTCTTTTACAGTAATAAAATTTATAATTTTAATTATAATTGACACTGGCTATACACAAATAAAATTGTGGGATACCATTTAAAAATACAAATAATTCTTGTATAAAAAATCTCTCAACTATATTTTGTACGCTGATGTTAAAAAATCGAATATTTTGTAAGGATTTTCACTTTAACTCTACGTGAAAATCTTGTGAGTGCTTTTCGTTTATTTTTGCTATGCATTTTATAAAATATTTTCATTTATTCATAAATATACGCTAGCTTTATTACTTAAGAAAGCAATTACAACATTTTTCTCGAAACCTACAATTGCAAAGCAAAATTTAAACTCAATTTTCTCTAAAATTGGGACATCGATTTATTTCAACCATTTAAAAAAAAGCATATCCTGGTATCGGTAGGAGAGTTAAAAATAATAAAAAAATTGTAAGTATAAAAGAAAGGTCAAAATGAGAGGAATTATTCTAATAAATGTACATAAAAATAGGAGAATATATGCATTGTCGATGTGCAAGGTTTGAGCTCATAACAAAACTTCAAGTATTTAGTCGTAAAATGTATAAAGCTTTGCCTCCATTGCGTCAGAAATGCACGGATAGGCTATGCATATGCACGGCCAACAAAACATGCATCCGTAAATGTACCTTATTAAATTTCTATATAAAGCGACATCGGTCTCGAACCATGAATCCTAGTTTGCACACATTGCAACTTTCGTGCCTATCGATAAGGTTATTTATGCCAAATATTAATACTGGATTATAGAACTTTTTTCGTTGGACACGTCGACATTGAGTTATTGTGTACTATGTGCCAGAGTAGCTATTTCAGCCATTCCGATCTCGGTCTTGAACCTATTCGCGCCTATATTAAAAAGGCGACAACTCTCTACTTCGCAAACGCGTCCAACCATCGAAACCCGCTAATCGTAGCCGCCGCTGATTACCTGTCTCCTCTTCTATCAGCCGCTACCACAGCCCACGGCATGTTCTCACTACCTTTGCCTGCCGGCCGGGTAGTAAAGCCCTCCCCATAGCGACTGCCCAAGCCGAGGCCGTACCTCCTTGAGGCGCCCTTGCCCTCCTTGAGGCTCGAGCGTAGTAATTTCACGCTCGCCCTATTGTCCAGTAAAGCTGTAAAGGCCCAACAGCCAACAGCGTAGATCACTCACACACACAAAAAAGCTATTTCAAATAAAAAATGGCGTGCAATTTAATTATCACGTGGCAAGCGTGATTGAATTGGGAGGCTTATATTTTCATTCTTACGTTTTTCGAGTTGTTTAAATATAATTAAAATAAAATTACCACTCGAACGTATCACCTAGAGAACACACTTTAAACTTTAACTTTTTTATCTACCCAAGTTAAGTAAACGTGCATAGCATATCCGTGTGCCGCAATGGATCAGCAGCTTAACAGAGTATCTAGCACAAATAATTTTCGCAACGATTTATCATAAAGAAATCATTTGTTTTGTCGCATTCACACTTATTCACTTAGCTTTTAGTGTGAGCGAGGTAGCACGTCCCAATTTCGTTACGTTACGTAAAATAATTTGTGGTGGTTACACTGCATATATATGATATAAAAAAAGTATTTTTGCATCTTCCGATCTACTACCTCTATTTTGTGTTAACTATAATTATTTTAATAATATTTGTGTACTGAAATTTATATAATTAATTCAGTAATCTAATGACCGAAATATTTTTTCACTGAGAACAGCGATTTAGTTTATAAATATTGTGTATTTTTTTAATAATAATAACAATTTTGTCGGAGATTACGTAAAAAAGAAGTTTTATCTCATGAACGTTCTTGGTAATAAATATCTGTGTCTTAACAATAATTTACTAATAAAAAAAAAAATTTAAAATGCGGTGCATTTTAAATTTTTTTTTTGAAATATACGCCGTAGCTCGAATCAACTCGTTTCATGCAGTCCAGCGAAACAGGATAGCTTCATTTATTCCAGAGTTTATACGTATAATAACGATATTATCAGCAGTCTAGCTGACAGACTCTTAAGGACCACACAATTTAAGTGTTAGGTGACATTCAATATCGAATAAGTATTGATATTAAATAATAGGACAGGTAATTTGCAATTTAAATGAAGTGTGTATTTCACGTCTATGCTGTTGGCTCTTGAGGAGTTCCTTCGTCTGAAGCCAATGATAGTTGTAGAATAGATGGACGATTTAGCGCAGTGGTTAAGAGCTTAAGCCGCTCTGCCCACTGCGTCTAATAGTCGCGGGTTTCGAGTCTCGCACGGGACAAATCTTTGTGTGATCCACAATTATTTGTTCCGGTTTGGGTATTTGTGTATGTGAATTTTCATGTTTGTTAACGCACCCACGACACAGGAATAAATCCTAGCCTACGTTTAAAAAAAAAAAGAATTCGTTCATAATAATAATATTAGCCCTGTTAAGAAACTGACCCACCGTTGGGCACAGGCCTTCTCTCAAACTCAGAGAGCTTACGCCATAGTCCACCACGCTGGCCCAGGCAAACTTCAGACACCTTCAAGAAACTCTTAGGCATGTAGGTTTCCTCACGATGTTTTCCTGCGCCTTTAAAGCATGTAATAGTTAATTTTTAATACGCACAAGTTTTCGAAAAGACAGAGGTGCGTGCCTGGGTTTGAACCCGAGACCTCTGACTTTGCAGTCCAACGGTCTTATCTCTAGGCTATCGCTGCTTATATCATCAGTTCATATTTACCATTAAATTGCATTCTCATCGGAACTTAACCAATATGTCGAATTTTAACTCAGTAGCGTAAAAGGATACTTAATGGTAAACATGACCAGATTCTACAACCATGATTGGCTCCAGACAAAGGAACTCCTCAACAGCCAACAGCACAGACACGAAATAGTTCTAATTCAGCTTGCAAAACCTTGACCTTAACTAACAAACATTGAAAGTTAAAAAAAAGCTTGTAACAACAGCAGCGGAAATCTGCGTATGTAAAATTGCGCAACATCCGCCGATAATATAGTAATTTAAAGCCTTCGAGTACCATCACTAGTTAAAAATTACTGCATTCAAATTATGCGGAATTTAAGAAGAATCATATACCAAAGTACATTATTTCTTTCAGTGCCAAAAGCCCACTTGTGATAATAAAGAAATCGAATTTTGTGCGAAGGCACAATAAATTCCGCCTGCATAACACCAATAAATCTAGAGAAATTTCACGCCTAGAATTCCACCTAGATTTGGGCCTAGCCTTATAGAGAAAACGCAGAAGTTGTTGTCACCATTCCATATGAAAATGGTTTTAACTAGTTCTCCTTATAAATAAAACATATATCTACAGACATTTTGATCTTAAGTTAACGAAATAAATATATTTGTTTGTATGGAATTATTTACATGGTTTGCGAGTTGTGTGTGCATGTTGTTTTTATCATTAAGGCAAAATAATACGCATACAATAAAGCATTATGTTACTATATAGTTGAAAAAAAATATTTTTTACATAATCTTCCGACAAGACGATAATTGCAAGTTTGTATTTAAGCTTCTAATTCCGACTCATTGTGATGTACAATTGTTACCTACATATCAAATCATCTTTTATTTTCTGAGCCTTCAAGGATCTAAAATATATTTTCGTGAAATATTCTTAAACATTGTGCTTGAGCGCATCAAATTTATTTTGTAACTATATACAGTTAAATCTATTCTTCCTATTGTTACTGAAATGTCGTCCCTTTTTTTTCGACAACAATTTCCTAATTTGTGCAAAAAATAATGCAATTATTTTTAAAATATCTAAATGTATTTCAATCTATTACCTATGTAATCGTAACATAGCTTTTGTCGACCGAGAAATAAGTTACATAAAAGAATTAAACATTTGACGTTTGATAAATTCGCGCGCTTTCGTCATAACCGCCATTTTGTCGTGTGTGACAGCTTAAATTTCGTTCGGAAAAGTTCGGCTCAAACGGTGTAACTTGTAATCGCGGTCTGTGTCTATTTTGTGCAATATTAATGTGTTATAAAATTAGGAAAAATGTGATTTTAAAAGTATAGTTGACTATATATTATTATTTTATCGTATAGTATAATAAAAAAATATAATAACGTTTAAAAATATATGTAATATCATTGTAACGTTAAGAAATCAGTGTTTAGATTAGATGAGAAAACGTTAAAAATGTATTTATAGACTGTTACGTTTTAAAATAAGGATGTATCCGCTTTAAAAAAATATTTATTTCTTTTTATTTTTTGACGTTTAGTTTCACGCGATGTCTGTGCAGCTGTTTTAGAATATTTATTTTCTTATTTTTGGTGTAAAAATTAAGGTTTTTAGGTGTACTATTCATTATTATACACGTATTATAAAATGTTGACAATCAATAATGTATTGTGTATTTATTAATTATAATGAAATTAATTATTCCCGAATAAAAATATTGAGTTTAAATTATTTGGCTGGTTTAATTACCCATGTTAATATTATACAACTTCGTTCGCGTTATTTTCAGGCGTGTATTTCACACCTTTTAGTTTTTTTTGAGAGAAGGGGTAGCCTATGTCTATCCCGTGGACAAAATTCCCTGCCGAATTCGATCAAAACCTGTTCAACAGTAGGGGCGTAAAAAGGTAAAAAACAGACAGACAAACAGACAAGAGTTACTTTGTATAATATTAGTATGGATTAGATTGTGTTTAATAAATTTTATTTCTTTTTACTTTCAGGGCGGGAAGATGGCGCCCTTACAGACCGATGTATTGATATATAGATAGTTAGTTAAAATATGAAAAAATCAGAGTCATTCGGACCCTTAGTTAATGTCCAGTAGTATCGTCTAGGTCTAATAGTTAAGAGCTAAGGTCGCTCCGCCCACTGAATCGAATAGTCGCGGGTTAGATCGCGAAGAAGAATTATGAAATTAGAGGAAGACAGAGAAGTCTGTTACGAAAAAATCTGATATAACCCTGTGCTCTCTGCCTACCCTGCAAGGGATCTGGCGTGATGAGATAGATAACGGAAAGGAGAAGTATGATTCGCTTAATCAGTCCATACTGTTGGTATTAGGATGCAGCTATTAAGCTAAGTCAGAAGTCTTTGGAGTGGGCAAGCTCCTCACAAGATGGACGATGATCTGGTGAAGGTCGCGGGTAAAGGTTGGATGCGAAAAACACAAATCGATCATCGTGGTGATCTTTCAGGGCTGCCTTTTGTGCTCTTTTCCTGGCTAAGTCATCCGCTCGCTCATTGCCATCAACTCCCGTATGCCCAGGGACCCAGACTAACCTGACCCTGTTGCGCGCTCCACATCTATCAAGAAGGTATGCGCACTCCGCAGCCAGTGCTGAGTTTAGCTCATAGGAGCTGATGGCTTTGAGGGCAGCCTGACTGTCACTATAAATGTAGATTTTCTTGCCTGTGATTCGTTTGTCCAATATCTCTTTTGTACAAATGTTTATCGCATAGGTCTCTGCCTGGAATATTGACGCAAATCCGTCCATGCTTTGACTAAGGTTGTATCCTTCCGTGTATACACCGACTCACGTTCCGAACTTGGTTTTGGATCCGTCAGTGTACCATATCATTTGCTCCTTGCCTTGCTTATTTAGACCACTTTTCCATTGTTCCCTGGTTGGGATGTGAGTGCTAAATCTTTTGTTGAACATGTAAGTGGTCAAGGTCTTGTCACTTCTCATGTCCCTTATGTCATCTAGTTCCTTATCTGGTTCTAGCTTAGTGTGTTCAAGGCCTGGCACCGTTATGCTCCATACTCCAGCTTTCCCTAGCCTACAGAGTGCCTTCCTTGCCTCAGTCTCAATGACGATATGCAATGGAGTCAGGTTGAGTAGCCTCTCCATAGCTGCCGTCGGTGTTGTTTTGAATGCGCCTGTGATGGCCAGGCAGGCTGTCCTCTGCAGTTTTGTTAGGGCGTCCCTGCAGGTTTGTGTTTAAGTTCTAGGCCACCACACGATGCATCCATACGTTATTATCAGTTTTACCATAGTAATATATATCCAGTGCATTATTTTGGGCTGTAGTCCCCATGCCTTTCCATACGCTGACCTACACATATTCAGCACTCTCAATGCTTTGGCTATGGTTTGGTCAACATGTGTGTGAGTCACCCCCAGATATTTAACCTCAGTGGCCCATTTAATTTTATTTCCGTACATATGCAGGTCCTGTAGACCCGTTAGTACCTTTTTCCGCGTGAACAGAATGACATTAGTCTTCATCGGGTTGACCGAGAGGCTATTTATCGTGCACCAATCTGTTATTTTATCTAGAGCTTCCTGCATCAGTGTCGATACTGTATTTGGAAACTTCCCATTGATTGCTATATTCCACTATATTATCCGCATATCCTACTCCGTAGAACCGACCTTTGTTGATTATCTTCAAGAGAGAGTGGCAGGCCCCGCCAGACATGTCACCCGTATGCCTGGAAGATCTTCCCTTTGGCAAATCCTGCCACAACGTTCCTGCCACATTGGTGACCCCGACGTGATATCAAGCAAGCCTTCTGCAGAGTCATCGTCATCGTACATCCCTCCACAACAGGTCGTTCAGATTCAACAGCAGCAGTCACACAGCAAGCCACTCATCATTCTCAACGGACCATTGGCAGCTTACTCACAGACGACATGGTTCGGCGACTCTCGACACTCAACCGACTCAGTGGACTACAGTCATCACATGGACTTCGCCACCAACAGTCGACACTTCAAGCTCAGTCTCGACTCACTGAAGACTTTGAGCATCTGCGCACACTGTCTCGACTCACCGCAGACTACGCGCAACTCGGCACTTGCAAGCTCATCACTACGAGCACGACGCAGCGACTTCAAAGAATCACGACCTCCGGTCTCGGAGGGGAGCCATGTAGCGACCCCTATACATCGCTACATAGTTGCGACTACATACCAATAGATGGTGCTGACGATTCGCCATACATGTCTAGAACGCGATATTAAAGTGCGCACGAAGCGTAACATACAAGCCCCCGACAACAACTCTGGGGGAGAGTGGCAGGCCCCGCCAGACATATCACCCGTCTGGCTGGAAGATCTTCCCTTTGACAAATCCCGCCACAACGTTCCTGCCACAAACTAAACTACTACAAACTAGTTCGAATCAATTTCTAGTAAAAATCTGTTTCCTTTGTAATACGTTTGAAATCGTTTTTTTTTCTAGTGACGTTAAGATGACGTCAAATTGGATATCTTATTAAGGTACAAAGAGGTACTAAAAGCATAGAGGGAGCATTGACAAGTTTATATAATAGCACTGCTTATAATCATGTCATGTCAGTGACAAGAAAGGGGACAAATCTATCAAAATCAGTTACACTCTTGTACACTTTATTTTGGCATTAATTATTACTTGAAAACAAATAAAAAGTCACCGAGAACACAGTCACTAGACAAATAAATGTTAACCGATAAATTTGCGTGGAGGCCACGTCAAAATGACATGCAATGACACAATAATATTCTGAATAAAAACGAAGGACGAACGATGTAGAAACAAATATTATTAAATTGGTTACCTATATGGTATCGAAATCGAAGAGTGATGTTGTCAATTTGTTTTAATTTCCAAAACTGTGTTATTTTGAATTATAATGTGTAATGTTGGTGGAATATTAACCATTATGTATTCTTATATGTGCACGAGTGAAGGTAATTGTAACAAAGTGATAAAACGTGCCTTTTCGACTTCCCTCAAAACGGCCGTTGCAATTGGTATGTAAAGTATCCATCGCTTTACTATCCCGGGTGGGGCACTTCATCAATTTCATAATCATCTTTGTCATCAAGTTCATTGAGGAGTTATTTTATTTAGAAATGAATATTCGTAATACTTGACATTGGCAAAATACGCGTCGTCGTGATGCCAAAAACATAAAAAAGTGTATAGCTGAATTGGATTTATAATCCATCTATGCTTTTAAGTCCTATCTCTGTCTTATTTAGGTAGCTACTGGCAGGTACTATGTCTATGGCTACTGGTAGCTACATTGATTAAAAGATCATCAAATAAATAAGGCAGTAAAAATAAAACAAATAATTAGAAATTTTGTATTTTTTATTGAATAACTTTTCTATTTATATTTATGTTATCAATATCACAAACATTATAATTAGGTAGGTATTCAAGTAAAAAAAGCCGATAACTTCTAAAAAATCAGTGCACTGTTAGAAAATAATGAAAAAGAAACGCTAAGGAAAATGAATTTATGATTATTACATATTTTTTGATGGTATAAAAAAACTGCAAAACCCATAGCTTTCTCTTTGTATATTTCTACAACAGTGCACAGATCACAAAAACATCGTATCTACATTTTTTTGTCTATTTGTGTGTCAAACGCATTCAGTTTCCATTGTAGTGCGATGACAAACCGGCTCTTATCTGATGTTTCGTAAATTCAATAAAAAAAAACACAGGAAGTAGAAAACCATTTTGAACTCTTTGTGACTTAGTCATACCAAAATGAGCTTATTACTATAATGTCCCCGATGACTGGACGCCGAAACGAATGATTAAAAAATGAAACAGGACACTGAGAAAAAAATTGCAAAAATATTGTTCTTTTGCTTAATTTTTTTGAGCCTTACAGAAAAAATTTGGTATATTTTTTTGAGACCAATTTTTTAATTTTTATTTTAATAACAAGCATTTTACTTTTTTTTAATTTAACAATGGCGACGGAACTTACAAACATAAATTTCAAACGTCTTTCTTTTTGTTCTGTAAAATGCTTTTAAATTTAGAGTTTTATTTAAGCTTTCTTCTCTTCTTCCTTCTTCTCGCCTTCTGGGGGAGGCGTGGGGAGTTCAGGGTACTCCAGTTTCACGCCATCTTCGCACGTGAAGATTGGACAGCAATTGGGGAATGGCGCTGTCTTGTTGGTCTTATCTGTAATACAAAAGAGACAATAAGGTTTATTTTTCATGTATAACTGAGGCCTGTTAAATATGTGACAATGATAGCCGACAAGTGACAATTTGACAAATTTGTCAAACAAAAATATTTCATGAAATGTGAATACCTATGTGACCATAGTGTCATTTTCTGAAAAATATGGCGCATTGTCAGTTTATTAAAATAGGACCCTGGATTATGATTTTAATCTATCAGTTAAAAATCTTCTAGAAAGTTATGTACATGCGAGTATTTGCTTTTTAAATAGGAAATTCTATCCAATTATTTACTTGTATGTTCAATGGTTTTCATTGATTAGATTCGTTTCATGAAGTTTCGCCCCAAAATTAAAAAATAACCGTATTCTTTTCACATTCTACTCGCTATTCAACCCATAAGTAATTTTTGCACTTTATTTCATTCGAATCTCCTTGACAAAATTTTACCAAAGTGTCTCTTTAGCAGTGTAAGTGTCAAACGATTATTAATATAGATTTCCATCGAGTAGAAACAATAAATTAACTAATCCTATCCCGGAAGGGATATAGCGTGGTGATATAAATAAAAAGAAGACCTTAAACATTTACCAATTCGATTTTTCTCAATATTTATTAAAAATTACCTGTGTCAAGTTTGCACTTGGGGTTAGCCAGAGGCAAAGGTCCGCAGTCTTCCACCAACTCCAGAAGCCTGGGAGGCTGGTCCTCGCTGACGACGCAGGTGCTGCGGCCACAGAAGGGGGACAGCTCCCAGGTGCTGCCAGGCTCAACAGTGGCGCACCGGGTGGACGCGAAGCACATTCCGGGGAAGTCTGGGGAAGAAATAAATGATTGTTAGTATTTTTGGTACTACCAAAATATTGAGAAGAAAGAATCTGTTGGAACTCTGTACCCTCTGGGACGTTTTCCGATCCAAAGGTCACTCTAGCAAAACGATCTCTCATCAATACGTCCTTATTAGGAAGATTCATGAGAGATCGATTTGCTATCGGTGATGACTTCAGATCCTTAGTAGAAAGTTTTGCAATAGCAAAACTTTTTTTGGTAGATAGACTTTCGAAGTCGTTTGACTAATCTTGTAATACATAATGTAAATATTGATTATGAACTACGTTTCGAACTTTCAACCACACAACATGAGACAACTTTCTAACATCTTAACCAGTGAGAGTAAATAATTTCTAATCTTTATTTGTAGATTATTGTTTAACTATTACGCTTGGAGGTATATCTATCTTTCTATAGTTAGGTTCTTTCCTTACAGACATTTCTATCTCCCTCCGCTCTCATAGTAGACTTGTGGGTCTTCTAACTAAATACCTATAAAACAAATAGACCGTGTCTTATCTGAAGGGCAAGTCTAGAGTCTCCATAACCGACGAGCGTGTATGAGACCAACTGTGAGAGTGGAGGAAGCCGGACAGATCGGTAAGGAAAGAACCTGTTGGAACTCTGTATAATAATATTAGCCTTGTTAAGAAACTGGACCACCGTTGGGCCTAGGCCTCGTCTCAAACTGAGCGGGTTTTAGGCCATAGTCCACCATGCTGGCCCAGTGCGGCTGGCGAACTTCACACACCTTCGAGAAACGCTTAGGAATGCAGGTTTCCTCACGATGTTTTCCTTCACCGTTAAAGCAAGTGATAAATAATTTTTAGTACACTTTTGCAAAGACTCTCCGTCTTTGCAAAAGTGTACTAAAAATTATGTATGCCTGGCATGCCTGGGTTTGAACCCGAAACCTTTGACTTTGATGTCCAACGGTCTAACCACTAGTCTATCACTGCGGCTACTCTGTACTCTGTACTTCCTGCTAGGGATCTGTAGTGATGACATAGAAACCTGCCTCTACCAATCCGCACTTGGTCCTTGTCGGGGAGTATGACCTATTCTCCCACCTCTATTTGTAAGAGAAGACCTTTGCCCAGTGTGACAGTATAAACAGATTTATTGAAAACACAAGGTAACAAGAAAACTTAAATGTCAAGCGTCCGCAGCGAATGCAATACGATGGTCTATAATGATCTATAGATCATGAAAATGAAAGGCGGTCATTGCGCAGTGTGAATGCATAGAGCAAATGGCGGAGAATATTGTATTCGTTTTATTTATTGCTCTTGAGAATAATAAATACATCTAAGCATAGAAATGATTGATTTTTAAAAAAAATCACATGATGAAATTACAATTTTATTTTACAGTGACTTCACATTTGAAATTTCAAAAGCAATGATGATATTATATAATAATGATATTAATAGCGAATTGTAAAAAATAATATTTTATTTTATGCGATATCATATCAAGTGTGATTTTAGAAGCCATTGTGAAAATAGCAGATGACGAATGCAAAAATAATTTCATATGATTTTTCATTAATGCTAACTGTGTAATATTCCATGACTAATCTCCGGTTTGATGTCATGACAAGTCTGAACAAATTCAGACAAAAGCTAGGTGCTTGGCCGTGTCATTGAACTTAAGGCTGGTATCCACCGCCGGAGATCGGAGAAGAGGAAAGGGACGGAGGACAGGATGTTTTCATTAAAATGGAAAGATGTCAAATACGCGTACGATAGAATGGAGAGTCCCGTAACGAGTGTGGAAGAGATATACAATGTATAATGCCGAATAAAGGGCATATTGTGCTGGGTTCGAATCCCCTCTATCATGTATCATGTCCGTAGTATGGTATTGTGTGGTATATGTAATATTCTATTTATTTTTATTAATATTTCGGAATTTATTGCGGTTTCCTTTTGGTTCTTGACTCAGTTAAACTGCCTCGTCTAAATGTCAATAAGTACTGAAAGAAACTTTAGGCATAGACTAAAAAACAAAGTTCGATGCCTATACCAACAGAAAACTTAGAATTTGCTCTCCAGTTTGTTCGGATAAATCTACACAACTACTCTCAATTGAATTCATGACATGAGTCCTGATATTATTTGAATTGACACTATTATGATTAACATTCCTATAATTAACATTAATATAATTGATATCATTAAAACAGACACTTGGAATTAATTTAATTTTATATATTTTATTATATGGGTATGCTCCGTTGGTTCGGGCATATAGAAAGAATGTCCGAAGAAAGAATGACAAAACTGATATACAATGCGAAAGTGGAAGGATGTAGGTACCGGGGAAGACCTAGACTATCTTACCATGACCAAATAGACCGGGTCTTATCTGTAGGACAAGTCAGGAGTCTCCGTAACCGGCGAGCGTGTATGAGACGAACTATAAGAGTAGAGGAAGCCAGAGAGGTATGTAAGGAAAGAGCCTGTTGGAACTCTGTACTCTCTGCCTACCCCGCAAGGGATCTGGCGTGAGGTTATAGATAGATAGAGATAGATAGTATTATTATGATTTCTTAATGGTTAGGTACTTTAAGTCCTTGGATTATTACTAATGATAGTTGCATGCCCAAAGGCAGAATATGGGGTACGATCAATGTAATTTTAACATCTACTGTAACCCATTTTCGCAAATTAACTGATTTGATTTGACTTTTGTAGGAAATTGTAGAATCCTACATATAAAATATCTTTCTTTCATCTTCCACCTCTCCGCGCTTAAGTGGATCCTACGCTTAAAACTACTTAATTTTTCGTCTAGACGCCATTGAAAGTTACACACGGTTATAATTACAAAACCATTTTTTTTGTATTATGAAAACAAAACATAAATGAAACACGGTCGGACGCATGTGAATCATACTTGTTATAGACAACCATTGTTTAGTATTCGCTTAGATATTGTGCAATTGTTTCGTAGAAAATCCATTGTGGAACATACATACATAGGTATTCACGGACACAATTTTTGTATAGGCGGTTAAAATAGGCGGAACACTAAAATATTCTAGATGTGTGTGTAAATGATCTACGCTGTTGGCCGCGGTGCCTTTACAGCTTCACCGGACAAGAGGGCGAGCGTGCAACCACTACGCTCGAGGCAGAAAGGCAAGGGGGCAACTTGCTTAAGGCCGCCTCAAGGAAGAACGACCTGGGCTTGGGCAGTCGCTATGGGGGAGGGCGTATACTAGGTGTCTCGCCGTAGTGCTCAGCACCAGCCGGCGAGCAAGGGATTCTTCGAGCTCGCCGGTCGGTCGGTGCCTGATCCTGTGTGCTGTATCTGTATCCGAAAGAAGGGATGTAAGGGCATCGGCAGGGTCAATGAGAACATGCCTCGGACAGAGATAGTGGCTGATAGGAGGAGAAGTATTGTAGGTATAACTGCCTCGCCTGTGCAGTGGCGATCACAAAGTCCTGAATTTAAATAATTCGAAAATGTTTTAAGAATACCTTTTTATCGAAAAACTCTAGTGTCTAGAATTGAAATTTATCTCCACTTAAACTGACACAAACATTGTCTGTGAAATGTGGGTGTACAAAACACGCCTTTACCACCCTCCATTGGGAGATTCAAATGCGGAAGTCTATCAACAAACTCAGTTCCTATTATAATTATATCGACTAAAATATCTCGGCAAAATATAGGTGTACTTTATACCCTTACCTGACTTAACCTACCCTACCGGGAACATACTCGTACGATTCTTAAAACAGGTGTTTTCTTGAAACAAAGTTCTATCTATCTGTCACGCCAAACCTCATGCAGAGAGTACAGAGTTCCAACAGTTTCTTTCCTTACAGAACTCTCTGGTTTCCTCCACTCTCATAGCCATAATTTTGACCTATATAATTAGAACTATTCTCCATTCGATATTTATTAAGTTAAATATTATGATATTTAGCTCGATGTTAGTAAAGGGATAGGTCAAGTGATAGGGCACAATGTGCACCGACATTTTGCCGAGATATTTTACTCCATATAAATATGATAGTTTTTAAAACATTTAACTTCAGTATTTACCGTCGCAGTTAATGCAACCAGTACAGTACTCGATTCGCGGTGAAAGTGATTCGCAAAGTTCCAGATTGTTCTATGTAGGACAAACTTAGGGCTGTACGAACTTAGTTTTAATTTTAATGCCCTTGTAAGTAAACTGAATAATAATATAATAAACCTCATTTACATAGCCCTTGTTCTCTTTCCATAATTTACAATAGTCCTTGCACCTGCCGGGGTCATTTCGCTGGTTATGTTTCTTCATTTTCAGCAAGTGATCTCAGCAGGTGGCTAACATAATATTAACTACTCTCAAAGGGCCTCTACGTGTTGGACCTATGCAAGCCTTTCAAAGGTCCGGGTAAAGCCCGTGAATCGCAGCGATGTAATAATAAAACTGTCCCACTGCTGGGCAAGGGCCTTCTCTCACAAATTGAGATAAGAGATGTTAGGTTATACTCCACCATTGGAAAGTAAACTTAATAAATCTTTTAAACACTACTTTTAAGACACAAATAATGAAGCTATCTTGTTTAATTTAGGAATTACTATGGCCACCTTTCAGTTCCCTGATCAGGTCTTGGACACCATCTAGGTCTTTCTAAATCATCACAGCAGATCCCTTGCAGGGTAAGCGACGAGTACAGAGTTCCAACAGTACTAGGACAAATCTAACGGGCGCAAACACGTTGTTATTATCCCGTTTAGTTGAGTTCTTAGAGTCACCTTCCGGCTTTAACATGAGACCCAGAACGCGCGTGATCGCCGTCGGGGACGCCACAGCGGCCGCGGCGGAACGCATTGGTTTCACCGTACCTTAACTGATAATTTTTCGAAAAAGACCCTTTAATAACACAATGACAATTAAACTACACTATACACATTTATAATGGTTTAGTTTATCAATCGCAGTCGACATCTACCGAACGATGACATCACAAAAATAGTTTTAGTAAAATTGGTATTTAAAATAAATATTTATTACAATCGAGTGCTAACCCTAATTGTTGTACCACTTAATCCGAAGACGGATCGCGGTGTCGCAAGAGCTTATGCAAACAAACACGGCCATTGTTTAACAGAATACGAGTGATCCTTTGTTACAGCACATGTGGTGAGTAGAAAAACGACACTCTGTCCTATATAAATGGTCACATTCTTAGATAAATTATTTGTCTAGGTCAGCGTTTCCCAACCTTTCTTTTGTTTCGCCCCAAAGATAATAAAAAATATTTTCATGCTTCCTTTAATTTTTTCATTCTAATAAAAAAGCACATTTTTTTAACAACTACAAATATTTTAATTTATATTTATTTTAATTCTAAGTTATACAAAATAACCTACAACATTTTTTAAATGATTTTTAGCGAAATCATTGATGTGATTTAAATACTTGCTGAACTACTTCTTGCATTTTAAAACAGTGACAAACAATATGTGATATTGTGATGTTTAATTTAAGCGTATTTTTTTGTGTTCCGCCCCCCTTCATATCTCTCTACGACCCCCAAGGTAGGGGCGCGTCCTCCCGGGAACTTTTGGTCTAGATGGAACAAACAAATATTTCCTCTATATTAGTATACATAACGATAACAATGTTTTTGATTTATAAAAGTTGCCTGATTATATTTACAAACATGAAATTTGCAGACAAACACCCAGACTGCAAAAACATTTGCAGTCGCACAACGATTTGTTGCGTGCGGAAATCAAACCTGCAACCACCCGATCCAATGGGCGGAGGAACTTTAATTCATACTTAACCACTGGAACAAGTCATCCGTCTAATTTGAAATGATCGTTTAGTAGTACTCCAAGTGGTATAATGAATACTATTACATAATTATTTCACGAAGATATCATAACCGCGTCCATAGCGAACCACGGCCCAGGATCCCTAGCGGGATAGGCAGAGAGTACAGAGTTCCAGCAGGTTCTTTACGTAGGTACGGCTCTCGCTCGCCGGTTATAGAGCAGGGCTCCGGGTAAATCCTAAGGGTTTTTTTTAATAGAATAAACTACATTGCCGAAAGGTAACTACATTAAGTTTCGAAACCAAGACCTTATGATCGAAACCCGCAATACACTCCTAAGCCAACGAGTCACTAGACAAACTATTTCGGTAACAAAACTTTCTAATTCATAGAAGATTCTAGATCAATTGTGAATGACATTGGTTTTGTTTCCTGCTTTACTTTCACTATAAAAACTAGAATGGTTCCACTGCAGAACAATCCCCCCCAAAGATCGCCACAGCGACCTGCTTGAGCTGGACGCCTCCAGGTTTTACCTGCGACCTGCACCAGGTCGGCACACCATGTAGGACAACTTTTACGTTTGTAAGTACTTGGGCAGGTGCAAGTTATCACATTTTTACAAGCTTTTATTTTTCATGCAATGTTCATGTCTTTCCGGTTCGAATCTTGGGATCCATTTTTCAAGCATTTGCGAGTATCTAATTTAGCTGAAAAGAAATTGTTCTGCGCTCATACATGATTTGCCCCAGAACCAACAGCAATAAAAAAATATTTGTATGATTTCAAATCACCTATAAATTATCTTAAGGCATTTATTACTAAACGGACAAGCGGGGGGGACGCAATATTGCACAAAAAGTATTAGATTTTGAGGTTATAATTCAGGAGCCATTAATACATATGAGGTTATATTGTGTGTGATGACATTTAGTAAAGATGTCGGCGACTTCGATATAAGTACTCACAATACTTTGAAATATTCGTTTTAGATTGCGAATTGTCCGTTAGATACGGACATTTGCCATTATTTTAATAAAATAGATAAACAATGTTGGCATGGTTTGTTCGTTCTGAGGCAATTTCCGACAATGTCCTTTGACATACTTATGATGATTATTAAGTTAATTCTATTGACTAGTTCTTAAACGTTGGAATCAGTAAAAGGAAAGTAATAGTGACGACTTTATATTTTTTTATGAAGAAAATTTTTATTAATTTTTTTCCTAAAAATAGAATCAAATTTAATATTTCTAAATATTAAGTCTTAAATCTATATAATAACACTTGTTTTTCGCAGTAGTTCAGAGACAAATGTACGAAAAGGTTAACAAAGCTTTTTTTCTTTGAGGATATAGAAACTTGTTTCATTTTGTAAAAAGGAAGTTATAATAACACTTATGAGAACAAAATTAACAATGTACAAAGTATAATTATTTATCAATTGAATTTAATTTGATGCTTTGTAAAGGTACATTGAAGGTCAATAAACTTACAAATATGGGTAACTAGCTTTTGCCCGCGACGTCGTCGTTGACTTTAGACAAGAACTCTACGTTTTTCCGGAATAAACGATTCGTATGTGCTAATGCAAGTAATAAACTAACTGTCTGCCAAATTTTACCCAAATTCGTTCTGCCGTTTTTGTGTAAACAACTTCTGAACATCCAAACATAGGAATTTTCACATTTATAATATTAGTGGGGAGTAGGATCAGCACTATTTAATATGTCTTCCGAAAACTTGTAAGGGGTGATCGTATTTTATTAATTCATATGTCACCTACAGGGCAAAGGAAAGAGCTATGCTCGGAGTTTCCTTCCGAGATGGATTCAGAAGCAAGAAGATCTGCAAAAGAAAAGTCACCGGTCTAGTAGAGGCAGATTTGTGGCTTCATGCTATTGCATTATGAGTAGTGTTGTAAAAACGAGCGCTAAAGTCAAGCGTTTAGCGCTGAGTCGACGCTCACGAGCGTTGGAACACGTAGAAGACGCGAGCGTTTTAAGCGCAGACTCGAGCGTTTTTTTACAACACTAATCAAGAGGCTTTCAAATCTTGCTTAACGACTACCACATGATAAAGTAACTGGAACCAACGGCTTAACGCGCCTCTCGAAGCTCGGACACTCTCGGAAATGCCACAAACGGTCACCCATCTCAAAATGACCAAGCCTATTGCTGCTTAATCTAAACCTTGTGACAACAAAAATCGTAATATTAAAATACTATAAGTGAAATAACGCAAGATTTGGTTCGAATCTACTGTCGGTGTACTGAGTACACCCACTTTTCGCCGACGATGTTAAGTTCCATCTAATAGGGGCACAATTCCAGACTCTGGACTAATACTGGGGAGTTTTCGTGAGAGAAACTTAATTTGTCCTCTACGATTTGAACCCAGGACCTCGTGATCACCAATCGATGCGCTTTGCCAATAGACCAACGAAGCAGTCATGAGACTTATATTATTGCTATGTGAAATACATTTCATTCAGTGTAATAGTGTTCGAAGACTTTTGAAGTTTAATCTCCAAAATATCAACTTTGGCTATACCATAAGTCCACGCATTACTGAAGCGTTTGTGATTATTTGTATTCGACGGACGATTTAGCGCATTGGTTAAGGGCTTAGTCCGCCCCGCCCACTGTGTCTAATAGTCGCGGGTTCGATTCCCGCACGGGACAAATCTTTGTGTGCTCCACAATTATTTGTTCCGGTCTGGGTATTTGTATATGTGAATTTTCATGTTTGTAAACGCACCCACGACACAGGAATTAATCCTAGTGTGGGGCAACTTTTAAAAAAAAAAAAAAAAAAAAAAATTGTCATGGGTGTGGCGACAATCACTCGGTTATACGACTTCCAAGTGTCTTATTAGAGTATCTCTTCTATGAACCCCACCCAAAGTTTATATACAGTCCTGACACGTGGCGACCTCTCGAACATTCCAAGGTTTGAGTCCGTTCACTTTTGCACGGTTATGACTCAGTGGTCGTTTTTACTTTGTGCCTCTTACGATCTAAAGGACACCAGGAAATGATCTAAATTAAATATCATATACCTATTTAAATTTACTTCCAGGAAAAATTGTTCTGAATATGGCTTTTGTTTGTAAATCGCTTGGCTTAAGTTGATTTTTCTGTCGTTCTTGGAATTACTGTCGCTCTGCTGGGCAAAAGTCTTTTTACAAAACGAGGTAAGAGAATAGGTTATACCTGTTCTGGATTGGTGGAGGCAGGTTTGTGACTACCTGCTGGTGCCGTCACTTAGGTCAAACAAGGATCAGAATCATACGTGTCTCATCTGAAGAGAAAGTCAAAAGTCTCCGTAACCGACGATCGTGTATTAGACGAATTATGAGAGTGGAGGAAGCCAGAGGTCTGTAAGGAACTTGTTGGAAATCTGTACTCTCTGTCTACGCCGCAAGAGATCTGGCGTGAAGATATAGATAGAAGAATCAGAATATTTATTTAGTATTTATGAATCGTCAGAAAAGTAACAAAGACTCTACAACCACATCAGAGTGTTATTTCTGAGGAGAAGATATGCAAGAAACTCCACGGGTACTCTTTTAAAGTACCTACAATATTACATTTATTTCTATTATAAGGCAGAGGATATTTATAACCAGTATTTTATTAAATTACAAGTAAACTAACAACATTTATAAATATTGTAACACATCCGGTCGACAACGAGTCCAATTATAACTAAAAACCATCCAGGTGAACCCTTAAGTACACACAAAACCCATCAAAAAGGCCAAGCCCTTCAGGAGAAGAATTACGAACGCACTCGTACTCGAATTTTATATATAAAGATAAAAAAAATGTTTCGTTCCCCAAGTGACAGATCGTCTGTCAACATTGCACGACAGATTATAAATGCGAAATTTCAATTAAATGTCACTTGCTTAAGACAGAATTATGAGCTAATTTTATATGTAACTGGTTATATAAACAAGATTATGTTACTCGAATGTAATATGGAGCATGAAAATAAAAAGATTTAATCTTGTAATGGTAAATGGAATGACCTGGTGAAGGGCCCGTGTAAGCCGAATGAGTACAGCACAAGTCTGTCGTCGTGGCGATCTTTGGGGGAGGCTTTGTGCAGCAGTGGACGGCTTTCGATTTTTCGAGTTCGACTTTTGACTTGCGGCGTAGACAGAGAGTACAGAGTTCCAACAGATTCTTTCAGAACTCTCTCAGACCTCTCTGGATTCCCCGCAAGGAATCTGGCGTGACGATACGACCTCGTGATCACAAAGCGATGCGCTTTGCCACCAGACCAACGAGGCCGTCAGACTTAAATAAGGTAGGATTAAAATCTTTCGGCGCGAATCTAAGAAACAACAAGTGTCCAATTCTTACTTGACCGGTTATGTCAGTTCACGGAAGTCATTCGTATACCACTTAATATGGACAGACAAGATTCGAAAACGGGATCCATGTTTTTATAAGATATGTAATTATTATTTATTTGAAGGGCAAGTCCAGTCTTTGTAATCGGCGAGCGTGCATAAGACGAACTATGAGAGAGAAGGAAGCCAGAGAGCCAGAGAGGCCTGTAAAGAAAGAATATGTTGAACTCTGTACTCTCTGCCTACCCCGTAAGAGATCTCGTGTAATGATACGCACCCACGACACAGGAATAATTTCTAGTGTGTTACAGGAAATAAAAATAACGTCCACAAACACGCAGACCAAAACAAGTATGGATGAAGCGAACGAAAATATCAATTATGTTACGGTCTACTTACTGGTCCATTATTAGCTATGACCAATTAAACACATACTGTGGCACGTTACGATAACATTGTAAATTGATAGTTTAGTGAATTTTAACATTATAAATCTGTCACATAAATATAAGATTTCACTTGGCGCCACGCCCGTGTTGTCTTAATCATACCGGGGAAACCCGAGAAACGAAAGTTTTAAAACAAAATAATAATAATAGCCCTATTAATAAACTGTCCCACCGTTGGGCACGGGCCTCCTCTCAAACTGAGAGGGTTTAGGCCATAGTCCACCACGCTGGCCCAGTGCGGCTTGGCGAACTTCACACACCTTCGAGAAACTCTCTGGCATGCAGGTTTCCTCACGATGTTTTCCGTCACCGTTAAAGCAAGTGATAATTAATTTTTATTACGCACATGCTTTCGAAAAGACAGAGGTGCGTGCCTGGGTTTGAACCCGAGACCTCTGACTTTACAGTCCAACGGTCTAACCACTAGGCTATCCCTTTAGTGATACTCCACTAAAAATAAAAACAAAAAAATTATATCTATCTATCTATCTATAACCTCACGCCAGATCCCTTGCGGGGTAGGCAGAGAGTACAGAGTTCCAACAGGTTCTGTCCTTACATACCTCTCTGGCTTCCTCGACTCTCATAGTTCGTCTCATACACGCTCGCCGGTTACGGAGACTCTTGACTTTTCCAATAAAAGATATAGATATATCTACCAACTTATTGGATCTACCTAGTTTGGGAACCCCTAGCAATTATGTGGTTTAAAATGTTTTCTTTACAAATTAACGTTTATAATTTACTGTAATTACTCTGTGGTAAATAAATAAATAATTATTATTAGTCAACCATACTCCTCAAATCTATCTACGTTTCAAAATATTACACCATATTAAAATCGTTTTTTACCAAGGTTTGAATGAATCCATACGTATAACGATTACGTTTTTGAGTCCGACTGACCGCTGACAGAGATAGCCACGGCTGACAATAAGATTCCACGGTGTTTTTCAGTGGTTAAGGTCCGACTTTCCATTAGACACTCCACCACGAAAAAAGGCACTATGACCAAAAATATATTTAATAATGGGAATATGAAGGTCAGTTTCAAGAAAGTATAAAAGGTGATGGGTATTTTTCGCAGACAGAACTAAGATTAGGTAGATCTAGCGACTTTCGGCTTCTCATCTACCAATTTCCTAAAATTAGAGTTGACACCAGTGCGGTACAGAAGCAGTTAGCATTTCGCAAAATTATCGTAAGGCGTTTGGTCAAAGCGAATAAGGACTTCGGAATAACCGTTACAACTCCGAAACAAATATGGATGTATTGATGGAATCCGTGTAACGGCAATTTATAAAAAACTAGCTGTCGCGGGGAATAGTGTCTTTCACATAAACCTTATATATTTCCATACAAACATTCATCATTCCCTATAGTTATTTTACACCCTTGAGGGTAAAACTTTTACATACTTTGAATGTCATATTTATTTATATCGAATCAACAGCCTAAAAAATAAGTTTCAAGCTTCTAGCTCTAAAAATGACGATACTTCCATACACCTTTTCATCCCCCCTTTCAACCCGTTACAACCCTATTTTCGCATTAGAAAAGTAGTCTATGTCCTTTCTCAGGCTGTAGACTATCTGTGTACCGATTCATTTAAATAGGTTCAGTAGTTTTGGCGTGAAAGCGCGACAGACAGACAGACAAACCGAGTTACTTTCGCATATATAATATTAGTAAGGATAATTAAAAGTTTATATAATAAGGAAATCTTTCTTTATGATTATTACATAAATTTATTTATGTGCATAAAATAACAATATTTTATGGAACCGGGTATATATTTGTTAAAAACACATAATATATTATTAGATAATATACTATACTAGTTTCAGCCCACGACTTCGTCCGCGTTGACTTTAGATAGATACCTTACATTTTTCCGGGATAAAAAGTATCCTATGTGCTAATCCAGGTAATAAACTAGCTGTGTGCCAAATTTCATCCAAATCCGATCAGCCGTTTATGCGTGATTGATTAACAAACATACAAACTTTCACAATTATAATATTAAGAAGGATGATGCGCTCATAGCACTGTGCGACCACGGTGTTCTTAGCGATCACCCAGGTTAAGCAGCGTTCGACTCGGTCGGCCTGAGATGGGTGACCGTTTGTGGCATATATATTCGAGCGTCTCCGTGCTTCAGAAGGCATGTTAAGCCATTGGTCCCGGTTACCACGTAATGTGGTAGTCATCAAGCCAACTAAGCAGCCTTATAGGCAGCTTGATAAGTCCCAACAGCAGGTGGCCACAAACCTGCCTCCGCCAATCCGCACTGGGTCCGCGTGGTGGAGTATGACCTAATCTCTCTTACCTCAATTTGTGAGAGAAGGCCTTTCGCCCAGCAGTGGGTCAGAATAGGCTGATATAATATATTATTACAATTATTACTGACTGACTGCCTCGTTGGTCTGGTGGCGAATAATGCACGTTACACGAAATCCTGGGTTAGACAAATGTAGTTCTTCTATCGAAAAATTCCCAATGTTCGGAGTCTAGAGTTGTGCCCTATATATAGCAATATGCTCGCCCTTATTACATGGGACCTAACATCGTCGGCGAAAAGTGGGTGTACACAGTACACCTCTGCTACCCCCGCTTGGGGAATATAGGCGTGACGGTGTCTTTAATAAATTATTAGTGTTTTAAATATAAAAATTGGTTTGCTCGTTATATAATTATTATTATAAGTGGTATACCAAAACACGCCTGTATAATCGAATGATTTTAAATCGATCAATTCGTAAATCGATTTACGATATTAACCGTGGTAAATTTATAGACGTCGGGTGAATAGAAAATCATAGAGCAGATATTATGTACAAAGTATTTATGTATGTAGATTATTTTGGTATATTATTTCCGACTAGAAGAACTAAGTGCATCCAGATTTTGCATTTAAAATACATTAATTTCACTAACATCTAAATCAAATTATTTGTTCTACAGAGGGTTCTACAGACACGCAGGACAGAAGCTAAACCCTTTATTATTCTGTCAAATTTAACTATTAATTGAATAATAAAACTATTATGTAATTAACTAAACTTAACTGTCATTATCATAAATGATAATTTAATTATAGCCACGCAGCCATATTGAAAAAAAATTAAAATATAAGACAAAATTATTCCAGCTATTGACATTCTAAATTCAAAAATAAAAATAGTGCGGTGCAAGGCCCCGCTTAAAAACAAACATCAAATATCGACTAATATAATCGAGTGACGATTCAAGCGGCATTAATGCGATATTATCAATTCCGATCGTTGGCTAATGAGTAGAATGCTCGCTTACGACATTTCCTACCCGTAGAATTGCGACAATGTCCTATTATAAGCGTAATAAGCGTGCAGTTGCGTACCGTATAAGTCCTGCTTTCGAAATCTAGTAATCGTTTCCTTTTCGTTAAACAAAAGTGACATTAATTTATGATTGGGATGTTACTGTCGAATTAATTTAACTAGTTTTATAGCTGTTGCGCTTTTATAACGTGTTATATATTACGGTCTTGTATATACTCGTTTTAATAGTATAAGTTGTTAGGTAATGAAATAGAACTAGAAAGATTAACACTTAGTGGCAAATAGTGGTCGATGTGACACGTATAATAATAATATTAGCCCTGTTAAGAAACTGTCACACCGTTGGGCACGGGCCTCCTCTCAAACTGAGAGGGCTTAAGCCCTAGTCCACCGCGCTGGCCCAGTGCGGGTTGGCGAACTTCACACACCTTTTGGGAAACTCTTAGGCATGCAGGTATCCTCACGATGTTTTCCTTCACCGTTAAAGTGAAGTGAAGATACCGCAAATGACACGTATATTGATTATATTAGCGGAATAATTATACCAATATAAATACAGAGACAATATATTTCATACTGAATAGATAAAAGAAATAAAAAGTATTAGTCAATCGTTGAATCACAGCTTTATGAATATACATCACAAGATTTGCCAAAGATCATGTGTCCAGATGTACCGCTGACATAACTAAACCACGATAAAATATTCAGGTCTCATCTAGAGATGTAACACATGCAGAATATAACAGCTCATTTCGCATGCAAGTAGTCTATTGGATTAAGTGACCAATTTGACAGCTAGCCTCTCGAAAGCCTTCGGTTCTAATTGATGAGTCCAAGATCTTTGGATATCTTAGAAGAAAAGTAGGGCATGGCTCTGATGAGTAGATGTTATTGCGAAATACGTCTTTGTTTGCAATATACTGTTACCAATGGTATATGGTGGTGGATCAACGGATAGCTTGGTCCAGTGCTTAAGAATAAAAACTACCCAGTGGATCGAGTAGTCGCGGGTTCGATCCTCGTTTGGCACAAATATTTGTTTCATGTGTTTATGTGATTTTCATGTTTGTGAACGCACCTACGATAGTGGAATAATTCCTACTGTAGGCATACGTTTTTTTTAAACAAAAAAATAATGAAATGATTGTAATTTAAGTCAGCTTTATTCGATTAGTTAGTTGCCACTCTAATATTAAAATTATTCAGACTCTAAAGCACTTAGTAGCTTCTCAATATTAAACATCAAAAAGAAACATGTTTTAGTTGATTTCTAAGAAATTGTCTTATAACTTTGTACTTAAGTTTCAATTAAGCTTCTTATGCTAAGTGATATATGGAAGGGAATTGCGATCAAAGGGAACCTCAATAAACGTGCTTCAAGCTGCAACTAGACCAAGGGCATCCAGTTTAAGTTAGCACCTCCCTTTATAAATATTGTTGTCTGTTTGATACACTCGTGTTCATTGAAACTATTATTATGTTTATAATTTAGTCAAAAGCTGATATTATTGGTATTATAAACTAGGTTACGCTAGAGAACTATGACTACAAGCTTTCAAAAGACGTATTAAATACATTTGCAAAAGAATGGCGACAAGCTTAAATACTTTTAATATTGGGATTAAAATATTTCCTCCAAACGGTGATCGAATTACTATTTATCCTATTAGCCCAGCAACAGGGTGCTTAGTGGTTTGTATCAGATTTCTACACTAAACTATCGTCAAACGTAGATGTACAATATACATTTTTGCGTACCTTTTCAGGAATAAGATAGCTCTTATCTAAAAGTGTCATCCTTCCTGAATTTCTGTTTAAACTGCGACTTAAAAGTGGTGGGAACTGAGTATTGAGAACCACTTTACTTTAACATACACAAGCCCGCATGCACAAAAAGAATAGGACTGTACCAACCAACAATCTCACATGTTCTTTTTTACAATTCTGCAAATGTAAAAGAGACAGAAAACTTCCATTCGTAACTTCAACCCATATATAAAACCTTATTTTAATCACACCAATAACTCTTTCAACATAATTGTTTTTATTAATGTCACAGCTACTATATTTGGACTAAAGATTGTCTCACTTTCGTTTCATCTTAATATGTCAAGGAGTTCTGGAGATAATGTCAAAGATCGTACGGTGAGTAATCGTGAAAGCAAAAGTGATTATTTATCTTACTATATTAGCAATAATAGTAATATTATTTACATAATACATCATTCTTATTAACTATGATCGCGTAGTATCGACCTTTTGTAAAAGATTACGTTCACCGTCACGTATTTTAGAACGGATGTTATGACATCCGTTCTAAAACCCGGTATATAATAGGTACTGGCTAAGGTATACTGGCTAAGGTATACTGGCAAGGCGAAATCTATAATAAGGGCTAGTTTGCTATACTAGGCCAAAATCTCCACATCCTATGAAATTTTACCCAAATCTTTTATATCAAATTTGAAAACTGAATGTGGTAGGATGCAAACATCAAGTCAAGTATAAATTATGTTATGTTGAAGCAACCAGTAATAAATCATCCAATTTTATGCTGTATATTTCAAAGTATTTATTACACTGGAACGTCTTTAAAAATCACGTAAATTGTCGATCTTTGATGACAGATTGTATCGTTTTGATATTTAAAAGTTTGATGTGCCAATTATAAAAACCAGTTCGTATTCAAAGTGTCAAGGTCCCAAATCTCACCGATATCAAGACGACTATTGAACTTGCAATATCCATTAATATCGACCATCAACTGATCGTAATAATAATAAACAAATTTAATGTCAAAGCGTGTGTTTTTACGGAACACCTGCACGAATTTAAATCGATTTTTAAATGAGTCTAATTATAATTGTATCATTTAGTCAATTCTATTTATGGGTTGGTAACTTTTTATTATTTGAATTAGGAAATGAGCTCCAGAGCTTACTTCAACTATTAGAAGTCTATAATAAAATTGCTCATTGATTTTTAAAATAAGTTATGTGCTGAGTTTTTTGCCTATCATCGAAAGGTGAAACCCAAGTGAGATAAATTCAAAACCTAGTCTTCATTTTGCTACAGTAATAATAAAAATACCTAACCTACTTATTTTTCTAAATGGTTAGATAGTTATTTTCACTTTAACTTAATGAAAAATATAAATTTAATCGAAAAATTGTGTCCAAGTTTTTCCTTAGTAACAAAACATCCTCATTCTGTAAAGGAAACTTATTTTAAAGTTGAATAAAACCCTAAATGTCAAACATATATTGAACTTTGAACTACAAAATGACATTTATCTAGACCGACCGCGCCCAGGCTCATTAGTCCACGATTCAATCTGACTGAGCCCGCCTAACTGGTTCGCAGACTGAAAGTTATTACGTAATCCTTTATGTAATAGGGGATAAGCGTATTGAAAACTTATGCAATAAATCGTCTCGGTTTATTGTAACTAGGTACATAAAGATACAGTCCTGAATAGATCTAGACGTATCCACCAGAATAATTACACTTTTCCTTCTTGGCAATGTAGCAAAAGATGACTAATGCATGTAATTAAATGTAAGGGCTATGTATCTTCCAGGACGATAAGTTATTATATATAGACAAAATATAGAAATTATAATAGTGTCCCTGTACCTTTGAATCTGAATAAAAGACAACTTATAAAGTGATTAAGTATTTATTATTAAGGCCGCTATTACTTTTTCGATACTCATCTCGTTTAGCTCAATCGTTTTTATATTTGGTGAAATATGGGTGTTTCAAATATATTCTTGACTTTTTCAAAAAGTTTTATCTTAATGTTCACGCCCTCAGTAATAAAATTTTATAGTATCAAATGAGTTATACAATATCTACAAAAATAGTCGATATTTTTAGTCGATTATGCGACTAGTGCAAAATAACTAGACGCAGTTGGCGACAGCACTTTTTGCCGCGCTCTATAAAAAACTTGTTATGTATCGAAGCTTTTATAAAAATCCTTGGCCCAGTAATTTCGTTGTCTTTTTATCATAACCTTTAACATAATATTATTTTTACACGAGATTTCCTATTCACGTAATGGCCGACCCAGTCATATTACTTTTATTCAAATTACCTTGTCAAGGTCTGACATAAAACTTAAAAATGTAGTAATATTTTTTACGATGCGTCCCATAATATTGGAAATGTGATATATTTGTTTAATTTATTTCCTCACTGTTTTGATATATGTATTCTTAATTCAAAGCGATTTGGCGGGAATATAAAAGATTATAGTTAAAAATAGATTATAGGTATTATTTTTTTACTGATGTGATATTTTTAAGTTTTTAAATTTTGACTTATCACAAATTATATAGCCTAACAATTAGGTATCAGGCAGAGTTATCAATATTTTTATACAAATAAAAAGCTCAAGAAATTGTAGATATAGTATTAGGCTCGCCCCTTTTTACATGAAACCTGACATCTTCGGCGAAAATTGGGTGTACTCAGTACACCTTTGCCACCCCCGCTTGGGGAATAAAGGCGCAACGGTGAAGTTATTATTTTCTACAGCCATTAACATCGATTCATCGATCAACTTTCACAATTATAAAAAAGTGAACCACAATCTCGTTGCGTTTTATTTGTATATTTACAAAGCCATTTAACGCTTGCATTTAAATGTTGCCGTGCTGAAAAAAAAACCATTTATTTTAAACAGGAAGTGGGCATTCACGCTATAAGACAATTAAAAAAAAAACTAACTCACGAATTTCACTATTGAATCATAGCTGTTAGACAATCATTAGGGTTGGCAGACATAAAAATCGTATATAATTTTATTATCAATACTATATTTCCATTTAACAACGACCCAATTAATAGACCTGCTTATATTGTTCTCCCATATCCCACAATCATTTAAGATGGAAAAAAACCAAGTCTGGTGGAAAGACTGCCTCGTTGGTCTGGTGGCAAAGCGCATCGCTTTGTGATCACGAGGTCCTGGGTTCAAATCCTAGGTCGGACAAATGTAGTTTTTCTAACGAAAACTTCCCAGTACGAGTCCGGAGTCTGAAATTGTGCCCGGTATATGGCAATAGGCTCGCCCCCTATTACATGGGACCTAACATCGTCGGTGAAACGTGGGTGTACTCAGTACACCTCTGCCACCCCCTCTGGGGAATATAGGCGTGACGGTAGAAAAAAAAAACATATTTTAGAAGAGTAACCGTGAAGTTTCTTGCTCTTCTTCTCTACAGAAATAACACTCCGAAGTGGTCATAGAGACTTTATTACTTCTCTAGGGATCAAAAAATGTAATAAAATATATTCTGATTCCTATTCACGAAGACCTATAAAATACTTCTGTATAATCAAAAAATGGACACCTACTTAACAATTACATAAAACTCTATTCCTTGTCCGAGATGTCATACTTATAGGAAGTTTCAAAATATTATCTATTAAATAGTATGCAGTGGACAAAGGTTTCTTAATTTGACAGTTTCTCTGGTTTATTTATTATGAGATACTTACTATTTTATAACATATTTACCCGACGTTAAACATAAAATTATCAAAATAAAAATGGACAATAAATGAAAAATGTCTAGAACATTCCAACGTATTCGCCAACCCTAACACTAACAGCTGAACCGTTACCGCCATCTATTATGTAAACGTAACACTTTTACAGTCCATATTTCACGCACGGAATCATGCACGCCTATAATAAATACATTATAACATTTTACTCGTAGTATTTATTACTTTACACTACCCGAGACATGTCTCGGGTATTGGGTTTAATAGCTCATTACCAGTATTATCTCATATAACGTTTTATGATGAAATGAGAAATGACATCGTTAAAGCATCAAACTCTAAAACGAAGAAGATTGGATTGCTGTTGCGGTAAAAAGATTATTTTCGCGGTATCGTTGTTATTGTATTGTCGAAGGGATGTTTACAATTTTCTTATAGTGATTTCAAACAGCTTACGTAATAGATGAGGTTATTGCCATTATAACATACCATAGAACATATAATATACATATAACATAGACCTACACTTTTCTGCAATCGCTTAAGAAACTGCCTGTGCGGTACCTATCATAGCTAAGATTGCTAAGCTACAAACATGAAAATTAAAAAAATAGTAAATTATATATCTATTTCAATGTTTTTTTTTATTTAACGGCCACACAGTATAAAGCCTGTTTTGTCAGTGTCAAAAAAGTGACCAAAAAATAAACTTTTTAAAATTCTATGGCAACTTCATTATCAATGTAAAAAATGTATGTTTGTATTCTTGTGTTGTCGTGTCTTAAAAGTTTTCTGCGATGTTAGGTACTTTTAAGTTCCTTCTTTCTTTTCTTGTTTAGTAATCAAGCAAAGTTTTGAGCAAAAAGTAATTCTGTATATTTTTATTCTTGCAATGTTACCTCACAATGTTGGGTCATAACAATTTTTTCTCATTGCTTTAAATTGTGGGACGACTCACTGCATCCAATTTTCTTATTAAGCAGTAAACAGGTACGTAAATAGCTCCTAAGTACCTACTAAGACGGAATAAATATTTTTATAGACCATTTTAAAAATGTCCAAGTTTACACAAAGAGAATAGTTAATTAATTTTGACATTCAAATGAAAAAAAACGTTTAGATAAATAACAGATTGATATCCGAATTATTTAAAAAGCTAAGAAATAAAAAGAAACTATGGTTACGGAACAATCATTAAAAAACTTTTTATTGCTTCAATGTAATTTGTATGCCCAGTTGCAATTAATTTCACGAGTTTGTAATGCAACATAAATTTTATTACTTTTTTACGTATTTTCAACTAGTGATCTTAACTTAAGATAAGATTTATTATTGCAACAATATGAATTATTAAAAAAAAATACTTTCATTTTTACATGCCATCAAACTACATTTTATTTAAAGAATTTATTGAAGTAGATTTATTATTCTTCTTTTACTTTTTTATTATCATTTGAAGCCAGGTACTTACTTTTTTTAAAAAAAGCAGCTATTTTTTTAGATTAATTAAATAATAATATATTCCTCATAACTACGAAATATACTTTTACTTTTTTATTTATGTTGCATATATTATATTTTTTTAAATAACAGGTATGTCACTTATCCGACATTACTTTTTGTATAAATAATAAAAATGGCACTGACCTCTCAACACGTCAGCCGGGATAAGCCTCTTGAAAGTCTTCACATTTCCCTCTTCTGCCTTCTCCTCAGCGGCGAACACGAGGGCGATAACAGCGAATACGACGAAGTATTTCATTTTGACAACACCTTACGAGTGCCGGGAATAAAAATAAGATAAAAAAAAAAAAAAAAGTTACGCGCTCTTTTTTGACAGTTAGGCGTCGTCACCGCGGCAAGACTGAGTCAAAAGTTAAATTTTCGCGGCTTTTTATCGCTGCTGCCAGGCGGGGAGTGAGCGGGCAAGATGGCGACGTGCGGGGTATTATTTTTTTTTCTCTCATACATCTCAGGGTTGGCTTTTGTTGCGAAATGTATATTATTTTTAGCTGCTATGATGATTATTATCAACGTACAGATGTTACGTTTGACAATCCTTCACTTAGTCTGTACTTAGATAATAACTTTTTAATTAATTAAAGAAACTTAAGTATCTACCGTTTCCCCATTATGAATATTTGGTTAAAAAAAAATTACAACCTATTTTTAAGCTATACCAGGTTTTTTAAATTTGAAATCGAAATTACTAAAATAAATAAAATCATTAATATTATAAGAAAGACAGAACCAATTCGCAGTTGTTAAAGAATAAAAAAGTTGAATTGTAATCGATTTTCATTCAATCGTTACATTGACATACGAACAAAGGCTTGATATTTATAACACCTCACTTTTCCTCTGATATTAAAAATAACCTACATGTGACTTATACGAAATGCTAATGAAGTGATAATTGATCCTATACTCCCACAAGAATCTTTTGGCCAGCGGCAAAAATCGGAACTAACGCTGTCATCAAGTGAAATGGCACTTTATGGCACACGCATAGTTGCCGTTTGCTATAAAATTGACCAAGTTCTTTTTTAATTATTAACCGTGTGGACCCGCCTGTTCAAATATTTCCCTGGAAGTACAAAAATTTTACTAAATAACCCTCATTTCACACCAACACCCCGTCAATGGCATTCACGGGCTAAAAGATCCTTGTCGCGCTATATATATCTATATCATCACGCCAGATCCCTCGCGAGGTAAGCAAAGTATATAGAGATCCAACAAGTTGCTTCCTTACAGACCTCTCTGACTTCCTCCACTCTCATAGTTCGCTTCCCTTCCCTATAATTGGTATTGTTAATTATATTTGACGCACGGTCCAGTCGTCAAGAGCTTAAGCCTCTCCGCCCACTGGATCGAGTACTTTAACAAATCTTCGTGTGATCCACAAATATTTATTTCGACCCGCGTGTTTGTGTATGTGATTTCATGTTTGTCAACGACACAAAAATAATTGGTAGTGTATGGACCATTAAAAACAAGAAAAGATTTTTCACACACAGACCGTCACGCCTATATTCCCCAAGCGGGGGTAGCAGAGGTGTACTGAGTACACCCACTTTTCGCCGACGATGTCAGGTCCCATGTAATAGGGGGCGAGCCATATAGGTACCGGGCACAATTCCAGACTCCGGACTCATACTGGGAATTTTTCGTTAGGAAAACTACATTTGTCCGACCTAGGATTTGAACCCAGGACCTCGTGATCACAAAGCGATGCGCTTTGCCATTAGACCAACGAGGGAGTCAGTCAAAAGATTCTATGTTTTCTCAAGAGACCCGCCCTGACTTCGCACGGGCACAGCAGTCTTTTCTTTAAGACTGCTTTAAGAGGAATAATTCCTCGTTGTGTGTATGTGTGAATGATCTACGTTGATGGCCGAGGACCCTTTACAGCATCACCGGACAAGAGCGCGAGCCTGCAGCCACTAAGGGGGCAAGGGTAGAGGCAACTAGCTTAAAGACACCTCAAGCAGAACGACTTCTGCCTGGAGGCAGAATTCCACCGTACATTATTTTCATATACCTAAATTTATCAATTTATGCAGCACACTATACGAAGGAAATACGTGTTTTTTGTTATTTATACACTTCAAGTAGTATGTGGATTAGAGACTTAATATTTCGAAATTGAATTTTTGCTGTATATTTTAGAAATGAATTCAGTATTCAACGAAATTTTTTATATAAAAAAAAGTGTTAAGTCATCTCCATTCCTTTATCTTTTCTGATTCCAACGCGAAAGGCTTAAGAACAAATCAATAGAATTTACTTAAAAACATAGCCAATAATTGTAGCAATGTTCTTGTAAAGCAGTCTTTTTATTTCAAAGAGTAGTTTTTTTAGAAAATTATAAAGTTTTTGCGCTGTGCCTTATTTATACAATAACGGTTTGATCAAATAGCCGACGGAGCGCGATGGACGCGCTCGGCTACGGTCGGTCCCGACGTTTGCCGTCGCGCCGAGCGGAACTGCGCTGTGTGGCATCTCTTGTACATTTCAGTACATATTAACTCCCCGAGCCGCGCCACCGTCGCGCTCCCGTCGCGCTGCGTCGGCTATGTGGCGAAATATTAACTGCATCGCTGTCACTCTCCTGGTCGATATATGATCGGTGGTATGCCCTTAACAACTTTTATCGACAAAAGTCACCATAGCTGGGCCAATTTGCACAAAATAATAATAAATAATATACCGAAATATAGCTCGTAAATCAGTCTATCTAGTGGTAAAGTCGGATGGCAATCCGTGTAGTAGTTTCTAAAATTAGCATTAGCATACCTATAGTACTAGCAGTTTCCCGCGACACCTACCGAGTCTATGTTATATAGCCTATGTTACTTCTAGATAAGGTAGCTTTCTAATGGTGAAAGATTTTTTGAATCGGGCCAGTACGTTTTAAGTTTATTCGTTACAAACATACAAAAATAAAAATCTTTCCTCTTTATAATATTAGTATAGACTAGTGACCCGGCCCGGCTTTGCATAAGCGAATTATACACGCAAACTTCCTCTTGAATCATTCCGTCCATTGGTGAAAACCGTAAAAAATCCGTTCGGTAGCTATTGAGGTTATCGCGTTCACGGACAGACGCGGCGGGGTCTTTGATTTATAATATGCAGTGATAGATTTTAAAAACAACGTTGCCACATACAATGATAGATTCTTGCATCATAGAAGCGCGTTTACATACACAAATAGCACATGCACAAACACCCTGACTTAAACAATCATCATTATCAATGAAAAGACGTTCCCTACAAGACGAGCACTTTTCTCAAAAATCGCCAGGACGTCCAGCTTTGTGATATGTGTGTGTGTGTTTGTAAATGATCTACGCTGTTGGGCGCGGGGTCTTTACAGCCCTACCGGACAAGAGGGCGAGCGTGCAACCATTACACTCGAGCCAGAAGAGCAAGGAGGCAACTAGCTCAAGGGCGCCTCCAGGACGAACGGCCTCGGCTTGGGTAGTCGCTATGGGGGAGGGCATATACTAGGTGTCTCGCCGTCGTGCTCTGCACCGGCCGGCGGGCAAGGGATTCTACGACCTCACCGACGAGGTCGGTGTCTGATCCTGCGTGCGGTATCTGTATCCGAAAGAAGGGATTTAAGGGCATCGGGAGGGTCGGTGAGAACATGCCGCAGGCGGTGGTAGCGGCTAATAGGAGGGGAGTTAGGTTCGGAGTCGGCGGCGACTATGATTAGCGGATTCCTATAACTGGACGACTTCGCGAAATATCGGGTGGTCGGCTTTTTCATGTACCCATACAGCCACCACGATTGCCAATTTAACTTAGACCTACCTGTCGGTAAGAAGATTGTCTGTCAAAGGACATTGTTCAACGCCTATACATGATTTGCTCCAGAACCAACATCAATGAAAAAACTTGCAGTATTTCAAATCACCCATAAATTCTCTTTAGGCATTTATTATTAAACGGACAAGCGGGAGAATCGCAATATTACATAAAAAGTATGAGATTTTGAGGTTATAATTCAGTAGAAATTAATACATATGAGGTTATATTGTGTGTGTTGACATTCAGCAAAGATGTCGGCGACTTCGATATAAGTACTCACAATACTTCGAAATATTCATTTTAGATTGCAAATTGTCCGTTAGATACGGATATTTGCCATTATTTTAATAAAATAGATAAATAATGATGGCATGGGTCAAATGTTTGTTGGTTCTGGGGCAATATTCGACAATGTTCTTTCCCAATATTAGATGATTTGTTGCTCGAAACAACACGTTTATTTTACTACGCTACTGTGCAAAGGCCTTCTCTCACAAATAATAATTATTTATTTCACCAAAAAATAGTGTACATGAAACACTTATGGATTACATTATACAAGTAATAGGTAGATCAACATTGCAAGTTAATAAACAATAAAAAAAAACTTGTAAAACATTACAATTTTACGTCTGTTTTGTATTTACTGTTTGTCAGTTAAAATTTTAAACAGAATATACCTACACGTGTTTTTCAACTTTCGGTGCGATTTCGATTCGGTCATTCAAGGATTTGATATTTACGAGAATACCATTTATAAGATTTATGACATTGAGATATATCATAAACTACATTTTGAACACTTAATCACGAGAATTGGTGTTTTTATCGCAGATATCGTAATAATAAAACACAAGAAGTGAAATAGCGCGCGAATTATTCGAAACCACTGTCGCCGCTTCATCGTAATCTTAGAAATCGCGCATCAAATTGAAGCAACAGTTACTACCTGCAATGCAAGTAGTCACGCGTTCACGCGAGTTATCAGTCTGTGACCGTCGTACGAAATAACATGCTCTGCGCGTGTCTAATTAAATTGAATTATGCCGTCTTGTTTCGTTCCCGCACGTCAAAAACATGATGGGATCACATTTCATACGTATCTAACGCATTCAGGTGTCGTATTATTTAAATATCAAATTAATTCTTCTGTCTGTAATTATCATAGTGAAAGACGCGTCCATTTTGTTAGTGTTGCTAGTATAGCAACTGTTAAATGTACCTACGGCTAAAAGTTCTTACCGCCAAAATTCTTATGTAATACGAACGTGTAATACGTTTAACGCTGCGCTGCGAGAAGTCGATATTGATATATTTAACACTAGTGTTTCAACACTTAAGAAAGCATCATGTGAACACTTTTTTTACCAAAGTTTAGCTTAGACCAGTATAAGTCAGTGGTCTTCATTGCCCTGCATAATATCGTAACTCCACCTCATCCAACGCGCAAATTGTTGATAAATGCACCTAATGATCATTTCTTGGTTTTAATAGATGCTTTAATAGTTTTAATAGGTGCTCAGACTGTAGGACAGATCCATCCGTGCATAATACAGGTTTTGTGAGTCGCGATTGTATGTATCGTATGGCTATTGGCGGTCTATTGATTTTAACTGCCCTGTACCTATAGGGCTTTCTCTTTTCAAGGTCTTGTGTTTAAACGTTTAATCCTTTGATCTCTGTGTCGTTTTTGTTTTGCTGTCTCAACTTCCTTCGTAAACTCTATTACTCATTTGTGAAAACTTGTAATTGGCCTTCTTTTTATGCGATTTTACTTATATCTGTTTACTAGCTGTAAGTTTTCTTGAGAAAAAAATAAATAAATAAATAAAATAATAACTTTATTTTTCCCTACTTTTATTTACTAAGAACTTTATAAAATGTAGTATTAAATGGTATTAATATAGTTAACTACTACATCACGGCTTTTAAATTTAGTTAAGATGATGAAAATATATTTTCCCTACATTAAATTACTACAAACCTTAATAGTACAAGAATGTCTATTTCTTGAGTTTAATATGCATTAAAATACACGTTGCCGCAACAATGATTTTATTATTGTTAACTAAACTCTATTGTCATCAACATTTACCCCAAAAAGTGACACTTTTCGGACTGCCAAGATTACGTGGGTGGGAAGTGCGGTGAGTGCAGAGCGTTTGTTGAATTTTTAGCTTCACCGCGCGTCCTACAATTACAACTGCGCGCGGCTTCTAGTTGTATTATTTATTCTAAGATCTGTATGTAATATACACAGTGTTATCTTAGCCCCATGGAGCGGAAAACCCAGGTGATGTATCCAATGCCAAACAAAACAATTATATTCCATTAAAAACGCCTATACCAAAATGAGATTGAAGGCGCCGTTCGTCAGCTGACCGGTAGATACCTTCGGTGCTCCGGAATTTCACCCCAGCTATGATATTCGGATAGGTCAGTAGGTAGATGTTGCTTATTGAAATGTTCTTTATATTCATTTTTTAATATCTGTGAACAGTAGGCATTGGATACATCTCCTGGGCTTTCGCTACTAAATTGACACCGCGTATAATATGCACAGTATGAAAAAATCCTTGTGTGGTTTTATGAAACCACGGTAAAAGTGAAACATATTCGCCTTGGCTGCTCTGGCGAGCGCGTTGCATGTCGCGTGACGGTCGGGCATGTCGCGTGCAACACACAGACCAAAAAGTTTGTAACGATCTAATAAAAGTTTCACTTTAAAAAATGGACACTGATTCACGTACACTCACATAATTGCTGTAAACCAGACATGTCAAACTCAAAGTCACTGGTGGGCCGAAAGCATGAAGACCGTAGACTAGGTGGGCCGCAAAACCTAATCTTAAAGAAGACAAACTCATGAAAATCTTAACGAAAAAAGTACTACAGGTCGGCGTGATGTCTTCCCGCAGCGTGACGTGTGCGCTGCATTGCCGCCCGTCGGCCGAGCGTAGCCGAGCGCTTCCGTCGCGGCCCCCCGGCTATTTGACCAATCCTTTAATCTAGTATATACATACACCGTCACGCCTATATTCCCCAGAGGGGGTGGCAGAGGTGTACTGAGTACACCCACGTTTCGCCGACGATGTTAGGTCCCATGTAATAGGGGGCGAGCCTATTGCCATATACCGAGCACAATTCCAGACTCCGGACTCATACTGGGAATTTTTCGTTAGAAAAACTACATTTGTCCGACCTAGGATTTGAACCTAGGACCTCGTGATCACAAAGCGATGCGCTTTGCCACCAGACCAACGAGGCAGTCAATCTAGTACAAATATTATATCGATGTTCATGTCTGAACAGGGCTTAAACGTGTCCTTTAATGACTCAGCATAATATTTATCATGATGGCGTATCTATAGCACGTCGTTGATATGCATTACGGTGTCATAATTAAGTAATGTTCCACGTTCCTAATTTACATTTTAGACTATTACTACGGTACGTACGGGGTTCGAACTCGCGACTACTCGATCCACTGGGCGGAGTGGCTTAAGCTCTTAACCACTGGATCAAACCGTTCATCCATTTTGGTGATAAGTAACCTACATTTATGTTTTATCTATATCATCACGCCAGATCCCTTGCCTGTAAGCAGAGAGTTCCAACAGGTTCTTTCCTTACAGACCTCTCTGGCTTCTTCCACACTCATAGTTCGTCTCATATACTTTCGCCGGAAGGTCATGTATATCGTAATGCAGCCATGTCAAACTTAAAGTCACTGGTGGGTCAAAAGCATGAAAACCGTAGACTAGGTGGGCCGCAAAACCTAATCCTGAAGAAGACAAACTCATGAAAATCTTAACGGAGAAAGTACGTATATTTATTACAGGACGTATATTTATTACATTTCTAAAACGGTTTTTAATACGCTCGCTGTATCTGGCTGTTTTCAAAACTGATTCGGGCCGCAGGCAAGTGCTCAGTGGGCCGCATATTTGACATGCGTGCTGCAAACAATATTTTCCGACGAATTTTAATACCTCTTAAGCACAGTTACAAGTTTTGGAAGACTTTCAGACCAACTTTAGCCACTGTCTCAAATATATTGGTCCAAGCAGTCCTGAAGTATTTTGTGATGATTTTCTCACATGTGGCGACAAGTTCTCGCAGCTATGCCACTTCTTACTTTATCTGTCTGTTACGTTTGTACACCTAAGCTGCAGAACGGCTTTGATCAAATTTGGCATGATTCATTTTAGCCGGGAGAAGGATAAAGGCTACTTTTTATCTAGAAACAAATAACTTAAGGGTATAGAATAGGGGATGAAGGACGATATGTCTTTTTACAAAGTCGAAATATTGTTTTCCGGAGTCTGCATGTCGTGTAAAAGTCGACATGTCGTTTTACAAAGTCAAAATGTCGTCTTACAAAGTCGACGTCGGTTTACGAAGTCTATATGCCGTTTTACAAAGTGTTTATGTGGGAAACCCGTCATTATTCAAGTAAGGGATATTTAAATTTATACTTAGACTTTTGGTAAATAAAAGGACTACATGTTTCAGCGTTTTTGAAATTCATCCCTCAGAAAGATAAAACACTATACCTATGTCAAATTACAAAATAACCGCGTGTGCAGCCACAGGTACAGCTAGTATTGAAAAGAAAACATTTTCAAATTAAGTAAAAATAGCAAAGTCGAGGCCCAGAACTTTATGCCTCTATTCTGAAAGGTTGAATCGTGAAACAGCACCTACCAATTAGTTATAGCTTTAGTGAGAGCGAAAGCTCGCCTATAAATCTTTACGCGATGCGACTCTAAGGTTAGCAGTGAAAGTCAAAGCTATACTATAGTATAGGTATCACTTTCGATTGCTTCCGTGATATACAATGTTGGTTTCGAGTCATTATTGAGGAGCTATAAGATCTACTGTACAAAGTTAAGCAACGTTGAACGCGGTCAAAATTTAGATGGGTGACCGCTAGTAGTAAATTACTATGGTATAAATGTTCAGTCGTTATTAAATCGTTATAAGCTTGTTGCGTTCTCCGATACGTAAAAATTGGTGAAGTTAAGCAACGGTGCGGTTAAAATTTAGATGGGTGATCGGGAGTGGATTTTTTACTGTACTTATTGAGGCTCGCTGCATTCGCAGCATTGGTAAGCAACGTTCGACGCGGTCAACATTTAGATGAGTGACCGTTTGTATTATTTATGGTCTAAGTTAGTTTTAAGTAGATATTGAGGCGTTTTAAGCTTGTCTTTCGCGAATGGTAAGAATCGACATTGTTAAGCGACAATGGTAAGCGGTTAAAATTCAGATAGGTGACCGTTAGTGGACATTTTTAATAGTTTTAAGGCGTTCTAAGCCCGTGTCATTCTCCGATTGCTTAGAATCGACAAGGCTAAGCAACTTTGAGCACAGTTATAATTAAGATGAGTCATCAATGGGTCATCATCATCATTTAAGCCTATACTCATGCACTGCTGAACATAGGCCTCCCCAATCGCTCCCCAGCGCAGCCGGTCCGATGCCATCTGCATCCAATGACTTCCTGCGATCTTCATAAGGTCGTCGGTTCATCTGGCAGGCGGCCGCCCCACGCTGCGCTTGCCAATCAAGACGAGTAACCACGAATAATTTCTTCTATGTTTTTACGTAAGAAAAATAGGTCTTCCGCGAACCATAAAGGAAGCTATCGGGAATACCAGCGACCAAAACTGAATCGATCTTTGGGGGAAGTCTTTATACTGCAGAGGGGGTCTTTTGGCTGTCCATCATGACTGCCTCGTTGGTCTGGTGGCAAAGCGCATCGCTTTGTGATCACGAGGTCCTGGGTTCAAATCCTAGGTCGGACAAATGTAGTTTTCCTAACGAAAAATTCCCAGTATGAGTCCGGAGTTTGGAATTGGGCCCCGTATAATGCAAAAGGCTCGCTTCCCATTACATGGGACCTAACATCGTCGGCAAATAGTGGGTGTAATCGGTGCACCTCTGCCACCCCCGCTTGGGGAATGTAGGCGTGATGGTGTTTATCATAATTATGGTTATCTTCTTCTTCTTCTCGTGTCAATGGTTCATATCTACCCAGCTAAGAGAAGTGGCAAGCACAATCAAGCCGTCTGTGGCCGCGCTCAGCTCTTATTTTGTACAGGTGGTGGAAAAAGGCAGACCAGCAAGTGCGACATAGTCTGTAAGGTCGCACCACAATCACAGGCTCTTGAATTAGGATCTTCGAACCCTCATGTGCACAGATTTTGCCTGCATCTACCTACCAGAGTGCGGAGCCGATTTAAGGATTTCCACACCGGCCATGGTAGTTGCTGCCCTGTGATAATTGCTCCTGACATGGGAGAAAGTAAGACAAGGGTTGTTTCTCTCTATTGTCTAGGTCTGGCCGCTGTTGGAAGATCCTGCACGGTCTGAGCGGACTTTAAAAGGTTTAGCGACTTTTGAAACGGACTCGGGGTTTTGGTGGCCATATGATGATCTATTTGTATATATATAATCTATTTATATCGTCACGCCAGTTCCATTGCGGGATAGGCAAAGAGTACGGAGTTCCAACAGGTTCTTTCCTTACAGACCTCTCTGGCTTCCTCCACTCTCATAGTTCGTCTCATACACGCTCGCCGGTTATGGAGACTCTTGACTTACCCTTCAGAAAAGACACGGTCTATTTGGTCAGGGTAAGATAGTCGTTGGATGCAGGTGGCATCGGACCGGTTACGCTGGAAAGCGATTGGGGAGGCCTATGTTCAGCAGTGGACAAGTATAGGCTGAGATGATGATGATGATGATGATGATGATGAAGATAGTCTAGGTCTTTCCCGGTACCTACATCCTTCCACTTTAGCATTGTATATCTGATATTGTATAATGATGAGAATGAAAACTAAAAAAACTGTCATTCCTATATTCCCCAAGCGGGGGTCGCAGGGGTGTATCTACACGCACATTTTGCGGACTATATTCAGTCCCATGTAATAGGGGGCGAGTCTATTGCCATTATACCCGGTACAATGCTAGATACCAGACACACACAGGGAATTTTACTTTAGAAAAATTACTCTTTATCTGATCTAATGATTCTATCCTAGGATCCCGTGACTGCTACGAGATTTGTTCACAAATAGATCAACAAGGCAGTGGGGCAGTAAACGTTGGTTATAATATGTATTATTTACTAGCGGCCGCCCCCGACTTCGTCTGCTTATATATCTTTGTAAATATTTCTAATATCACAACTATATATATTACTGTAAAGTTTCATTAAAATCAGGTTCTGTAGTTTTATGCGTGAAAGAGGAACAAACATCCACACAATAATATTATAATATTAGCCCTGTTAAGAAACGTTTTAGGCCATAGTTTACCACGCTGGCCCAGTGCGGGTTGGCGAACTTCACACACCTTCGAGAAAGTCTTAGGCATGCAGATTTCCTCACAATGTTTTCCTTCACCGTTAATGCAAGTGATAGAATCGTGATAGTCCGTTAAATTAAGTGATAGTGATAGATCCACACGCCGTCGTCACAAACTTTCGCGTTTATAATATTAGTATAATTTATTTTTAACACTGACGCTATACTATTATATAACTAATCTGATTCATTTCAAGATCGACCAAAAAGTCAATTTAGATTTGTCACACAGTGCAGTCTAAAAAACGCATTAATCAAAATAACAAAGACATAGACCCCAATTCTGCAAACAAAATTCCGGTAAAACCGAAACTTAACCGCAGCCGTCTGGTTTCTTACATCCGTTTCTATAGACACTTACTTACAGAGTGTTAAGAACTTACTTAACCGAGTTATGTCATTAATTAAAAATTCTATACAAAGCTTTAGACTAGTCTCACTTTTGACAGTTTCTCAACTACAGAATAAAAATGATGTGCTAAGTAAATACTTGAGTTTAAGTAATTTATTAGACATGTTTATAGATACGGGTGTTAGTGTTCTAATAAAAGTCGTACTGCCAAGATAAAAAAAAATATTGAAAGCTTATGACGACTAGTGTAGAGTTAACATTTAATCAATTGACATAATAGATTGACACATATAAAATGCGCATTGTTTTTACTTATTTAGTTATAGTTTACTCAGGGTGCATTTAACAAAATGGATGATGTAGAAAATAAATGTATTTTGGAATGAAATGACGAATTTACTTCGGAATTTCATGTAATTCAGATTCCTGAGTAAAATATTAACATGTTTCTCACCGTCACGCCTATATTCCCCAGAGGGGGTGGCAGAGGTGTACTGAGTACACCCACGTTTCGCCGACGATGTTAGGTCCCATGTAATAGGGGGCGAGCCTATCGCCATATACCGGGCACAATTCCAGACTCCGGACTCATACTGGGAATTTGTCGTTAGAAAAACTACATTTGTCCGACCTAGGATTTGAACCCAGGACCTCGTGATCACAAAGCGATACGCTTTGCCACCAGACCAACGAGGCAGTAACATGTTTCCTGCCTTAAAATTGAAACTAATTAAAACAATATAACTTTCTTTTTCTATAATGGATATATTTCCTTTCAAAAAGTGCCAAATACGGACAACAGTTTGTGAACAAGTCAAGACTGCGTAACCGGCGATCGTCTATGAGAAGAACTATAAAAGTGAAGGAACCCAGAGAGGCCTGTAAGGACAGAACCTGTTGGAACTCTGTAATCTCTACTTACCCCGCAAGGGATATGGCGTGATAATGTAGATTGAGAAGGATTTGCGAACATTAGTTAAGTATCCGAAAACCGTTAAATGTCGTTGATCGGCGGCTGTTGTAATTTGGTTAATGCGAAATTTTGTTTATAGAATTAGCCCCAGGCAATATTTAACCTTGCCATTAGAATTATCTAGACCAATCCGCCCACACTGATATAAATTTAGACTGAGATGCATTAATCCTTTCTCTTCCTATTGTGGAGCTACTGTGTATTAAATAACAGTTGATAGATCACGCTATATCCTCATACGGCCGGTTTTAATATTTAACTCGAGGATAAATTTGCCTACTACGGATAGAAATTTGGCATGTTTTGTATAAAAAATCTGTCAAAATTCTACTGACAGTAATCTATCCTTGAGTGGAGTACGTAATTCAAATTCAAATGTTTTAAGCGATTTTGGCTACGACGCGTCGTAAACGCTTTTATAAGAGCCACAACACGCATCTCGCGATGTGGATATTTTACAGTGACCACAACCCGATGTGAGGTGTTTTAACCGACTTCAAAAAGGAGGAGGTTCTATGTTCGGTTGTATGTATGCTTTGTTTTTTTTATGTATGTTCAGCGACATTTCCGTCAATTGTGGACCGATTTTGAAATTTTTTTTGCATTAGGTTCAGTATATCTCCAAAGTGATCCCATATTAATTTTATTGACATTGGACCTTGAACTTAGAAGATACACCAGGGAACTCCTTAACGACAAACAATAGGCATGTGTAAATTGAGATATTATGGGTATTACGTCAATCCTATAGGTACCCTACTATAGAATAATTCACTGGTCACTTAAAAGTGTAAAATAAAAATCTTTTATAAAAAAAAGGTAAACCGACTTCAAAAAGCAAAAAAATAAATATTTCAAGTCGGTGCCAAGTAACCGACTGCACCAACCAGCGCCGACTTCAAATATTTATTTTTTTGCTTTTTGAAGTCGGTTTACCTATTTTTTATAAAAGATTTTTTTGCTCAATAAACATGTTCGGTTTTTGAGCGTAACATGTACAATCCCCCTTTATACTTACATGTCTTTCGATCTTTTGGTATTTCGGGCCACGAAGTACCCGCAATATACTTAGATAACGGTATTAATATATAAAACATTATCTTTATTTACAACATACAATGAATATTAAAAATATGACGTTGACGATGCTAAGCTTCAGCTTTTCTGTGAAGACGACGACAGTGTAACAACTACGCTTCAGACGGAAGGGCAATGGGACAGCTAGCTCAAGGGTACCTCAAAAAGAAACGACCTTGGCTTGGGCAGTCGCTATGGGAGAGGGTAGGTGTCTCGCCGTGGTGCTCTGCACCGGCCGGCGGGCAAGGGATTCTTCAACCTTGCTAGCGAGGTTGGTGTTTGATCCTGAAACTTCAGCTTCTGTAACCAAGATGACTTTCAACAGTGGTTAGCGGAAAAATGTACTGGAATTACATTTACAAGGATCAGTCACGTTAGTCAGGACAAGGCGCTGCCGATTGCTGAAAGAAAATAGATAGAAATAGAGAAAAAAGTGCTTGCAACTTGTCTCACAAAACCAGGCTCACAAAAGTTGATCACAAGATATGTTCTATACCTACATCACAAATATTTTGGCTGTTATATGGTAGCGAGAGCTGGGTATGTAAGAAGGAGAATGAAAGTAGGATAAATGCGGTAGAAATGCGAGCTCTGCGGAAGATGTGCGGAGTGAAGCTGACCGACCGCATTAGCAACAGCATAGTAAGACAGCGAGTAGGTATGAAAGATAGTATCGGTGTAAAGATGAGAAAGGGCATGCTCCGTTGGTTAGGGCATATAGAAAGAATGCCAGAGGAAAGAATGACAAAACAGATATACAATGTGAAAGTGGAAGGATGCAGGTACCGGGGAAGACCTAGACTATCTTACCACGACCAAATAAACCGAGTCTTATCTGATGGAAAAGTCAAGAGTCTCCGTAACCGGCGAGCGTGTATGAGACGAACTATGAGAGTCAAGGAAGCCAGAAAGGTATGTAAGGAAAGAACCTGTTGGAACTCTGTACTCTCTGTCTACCCCGCAAGGGATCTGGCGTGAGGTTATAGATAGATAGATAGATAGACAAATATTTTGTTAGGTTTCAATTTTTTTTCCAATAATTTTCTAAATTGAAAAGCACAAACGTACAAAGAAGCAGTTTTTATCTATATTCACTAGATCCCTTGCGGGGTAAGCATAGGATACAGAGTCCTGACAAGTTTCTTACAGACCTCTCTGGCTTCCTCCGCTCTCATAGTTCATCTCACACACGCTCGCCGGATACGGAGACTCTTGATATGCCCTATTATGATCTATGTATCTATATCATCACGCCAGAAACCTTGCGGGGTAGGCAAAGAGTAGGGAGTACCAACAATTTTTTTCTCAACCTCTCAGGCTGCCTTCACTCTCTCATAAACGCGTCCGTTACGGTGACTCTTGACTTGCGCTATTTTGATTTTAGTAGTAATTATAAATTTGCGAGTTTAATAATGTTAAGCTAACACGGAATCGGAAACATCTTATATAAAAAAACAAAATATATTATAAAAATAATGCAAAAATAACCACTTAATAGAATAAATCTCATAACATTTCCAGTGTGATACTTACATAAATTATTTTTAGACGTAATTCAAAAAGTCTTCGTTATTATTTTATTCTGAATACCTAATGAATACACCTGAACATAATTTTAAGCTGCCAATTATATACCGTATACGTTATGAATAATAATGAGATTCGGTCTGTCTTCTTCTAAGTATGTTGAATTGATTTTGTACAGTTATTTAAGTTCTGTTGTCAAAAGTCCTTCTTCGCTTAAATCGAAATTAATTTAATAATACTTTTTCGAAAACAAGCTTTTATAGCAAAAACACAAAAAAGATATCTTTTTTAGTTGCTTGTGGCTTCTTTCGGGTTCCTACATCAGACCCTAGACGCTATCAAGGTCTAAAGAACTCGTCAAGACAAATCCAACGAGCCCAAACACGGCGAGGTTATATTGAGTAGTTGGGTGGTTCTAATAGCTACCTTTCGGCGTCATCATCAGACCCTCAACACTACCTGGTTGTATAGTACTTGTCAATACCAATCTAACAAGCTCAAACACGAGGGGGTTATGTTGTATTGTTCACATGTTCCTACGGCCACCTTCCGACTCCATCATCAGACCAGTCCCATGGTACTATATTAATGCATTGTTACCGAACTTACATAAGTATGCCAAAGTCGAAAATTGCCCCAGAACCAACAAACATTTGAGTTATGCCATCATTATTTATCTATTTTATTAAAAAAATGGAAAATATCCGTATTTAACGGACAATTTGCAGTCTAAAACGAATATTTTAAAATGTCAACACACAATATACATATTAATGGCTAATGAATTATAACCTCAAAATCTAATACTCTTTGTGCAATATTGCGAATACCCCGCTTGTCCGTTTAATAATAAATGTCTTAAAAGAATTTATGGGTGATTTGAAATCATACAAGTATTTTTTCATTACTGTTGGTTCTGGGGCAAATCAGGTATAGGCGCAGAACATCTTTCAATTCAATCGGATAACCGCAAGTGCTTGAAAAATGGATCACAAGATTTGAACCGGAAAGACAGACAGACATACAAACATTGCAAATTAAATAAAAGCTTGTAAAAAAGAGGTACTTAGAGATCATCATCATTAGCGAAAGACGTCCACTGCAGAATGACCGGATTAGTGCTGCACGCAGCCACCTTTAACCTGTGATCTTCACCCGGTCACCTGTCCACCTTATGGGGGACCTGCCCACTCCACCTCTACCATCTTCGTCAATAAGAGGAAGTATGAGATTGAAGGAACCGAGAGAAGTCTACGGGGAAAGAAACTGTTTGGAACTGTATGTATACCCCGCAAGGGATCCGGCGTGATGTTATAGACCTAATCGTAATAAAACTAGATCTAAGAACTGTCCATGTCTGTATCTAGTTGGTGCTAGTCTGCGTTTGAACCTTGGACTGCGTGATCATAAGGAAAGTGTTCACCAAAAAAAAAATCAATTTTTATCATACTTTTAAAAGACTAACCTTGGAGGTCATTGCTCTTCTTCTCCACAGGAATGACATTCTGAGGAAGTGGTAGTCTTTGTTACTTTTCTGACGATTCATAAATACGACGAAAATAATTCACATGAATTAAAAAATATTTCGATTACACCAGATTAAGTAAAAACAAACTAACTTTTTTAAACTATTATAATTCGTTCCAATTCTATTTGTAACTAGGAGTGTTCGCAACGGCTATATATTAAAAACGCGTTATAACGATACGCTACTTTTAAAACGCCTATTATTTTTTACGCTATTAATAATAGTTATTTCTTCGCTTCGTTGAACGACGCCTTTTGATTATTGTCGCAAAATACGCCGCGCCGCTGCCGTGAGCTGTTAAACGATAAAAATGAAATATATATTTAATAAATTAATTATTTACACGTAACTAAAACTGACTTTTATTTACAGTTATTACAATAAACAAACCAACGATTTATTTGCAAACAATTTGACACGCGACGCCGCAATCCCTCACAAACCCACGATAAATGCATAAATACGTCATCCAAGATCACGGCAGTGATCCGCACTGATTTTATTAAAAAAATAATCTAACGTAGGAACCAACACGTTATAAATAACGTATAATACGAACAAATATATTGGCGCGGAACATAATAAATAACCTAATAATATATTACTTTCATTACTGGACACTCATTTAAAAATAGATCATATGTGGTTGTCTTAGAGCATAATATAACACGTGTCTTTTGACAAAAATATTATACGTCTAAGTGAAATTGACCTTAAGTCCAGTCAGTCAGTGTCGCGTGGCAGGCTGGTAGGCGGTTTTGGTCGGACAATATGTAATATAAGTAACGCTTAAAAAATAACGCTTGCCTGAGGTAATAAATAATAGGTGATTTGATTATTTATTAATAATAGATTATTTTTTCAGTTATGTAATATAACGATCACTCCTATTTGTAACATCAACGGTATTTTTCATTCATTCGCTCGTTCATTGCCTCACTCTGACGTCACAATGCAAGTGAACCGATAAAATTGACCTATTTGTTTTAACCATGTTTTAACAATAGTATAGTGTGTTTTGTAACGACTCTTTTACGTGTATTCGCGTAATTATTGCTTCTAGAAACGAAATAATAGACATTTGTATTTTGAACAACGTTTTTTTTTTGTAAACGCGAGTAAGGAAATAAAATACCCACGTCACAGAATTGATTCCTAGTGCGATATTATATTTTTTATGTTTATGGCATCACGACGACGCGTATTTTGCCAATGTCAAGTATTACGAATATTCATTTCTAAATTATTTTAACTTCCCGGTGTACTTAAATGTAATGAGAAAGATGATTATGAAATTGATAAAGTGCCCCACCCTGGATAGTAAAGCGATGGATACTTTATATACCAAGTGCTACGGACGTTTTGAGGGAAATCGTAAAGGCACGTTTTAACACTTTGTTACAATTACCTTCACTCATGCACATATAGGAATACATGATGGATAATATTCCACCAATATTACAAATTATAATTCGAAATAACACAAGTTTTGGAAATTAAAACAAATTCACGATATCACTCTTCGATTTCCCACCAAAGCTCTCCCGATGATATAGTTGTTTCCATTGCTTTGTAAAATAAAAAAAAATAAAAACATTTTTTTCGGAACATAGTATGTGAGGTAATTTTAGCACAAAAATCACAAATTGTCCCAAAATTATATTAACGAATCTTTAGAGTACTATGAACACTTCTACTTTGAGGCTTTAGTGGCAGCGTGAGAACTCCAAACTGTCGCAAAGGCTTAGCGAGTAATCGTGCTGTCACTTTCATGTGTATGTAGTAAAGGACATTGTTCTGCGCCCATACATGATTTGCCCGAGAACCAACAGCAATGAAAATATACTTGTATGATTTCAAATCACCCATAAATTCTGTTAAGGCATTTATAACTAAACCGACAAGCGGGGGAATCGCAATATTGCACAAAAACTATTAGATTTTGAGGTTATAATTCAGTAGCCATTAATACGTATGAGGTTATATTTGTGTTGTGACATTCAGCAAAGATGTCGGCGACTTCGATATAAGTACTTACAATACTTTAAAATATTCGTTTTAGATTGCAAATTGTCCGTTAGATACGGGTATTTGCCATTATTTTAATCTATCTATCTATCTATCTATAACCTCACGCCAGATCCCTTGCGGGGTAGGCAGAGAGTACAGAGTTCCAACAGGTTCTTTCCTTACATACCTCTCTGGCTTCCTCGACTCTCATAGTTCTCATTATTTTAATCAAATAGATATATTCTGGGGCAATTGTCGACAATGTCCTTTGTAGTGTGACTGGGATGGCATATAAACCCGCTAGCGTCACGCTTACCTCAATTATTTTGGTACCTCTCAGCTCTTCATCTAGTGAAATATTAAATAAAAGAGAAATCTCCTAATCATACTTTTATGCTCTAATTAAAACGCCCTCCTGTTTAATTATCAAGAATATAGGTGTGAAGATAAGATAGTAGGTTAGTAGGTTAGTAAAGTTCAATAACGCAAGATCTCAAACACCTTAATTACATTTCTCTATATATATCATCACGCCAGGCATCAGGGTAGGCAGAGGGTACAGAGTTTCAACAAGTTCTTTTACAGACCTCTCTGGGTGCCTCCACTCTCATAGTTCGTCTCATACATGCGCGCCGGTTGCGGAAACTCTTGACTTGCACTACAGATAAGACACAGTCTATTTGGTCATGGTATGATAGTCTAGGTCTTCCCCGGTACCTAACCTTCCATTAGAATTTTGCTTTACAAATTCTATACGAAAACTAAAATTCCGGTTTTAAAGAGAAAATTACCATTTTTTTATGAACTTCGATTTGATACCTAAATTAACAACAAAGCATGACATAATGAGAAACAATGTTAAAACATACGATCGTTGTGAGGAAGAATATATATAGTGATTCTGATACTAATCAACTACAATTGGATATAAATAACGTATGTCGATGGTGTAAACGAAATAACATGTCATTAAATGAAAAGAAACGTTACTTCATTAAATTTAGTAGGAAAATTATAACAAACCAAGCTTTTTACTCAGTTAATGACCGCCCGCTCCAAGACGGACACTATTAGAGACCCTGGTATTCTGATAGATAGCAGATAAAATTTCAGAAATCACTATGACCTAAAATATAAATATGGCATCCAAATTGTCAGGGTACATTGTCAGAGAAATGAGAATCTTTAAAGAACCTTTCCGAACTATTTTAATTTATAACATCATTATTCGAAGTATTCTAGAATACTGTAGCACAGTGTGGAGTCCGTCATACCAGATGCACTCCTATAGAATAGAGCGAGTACAAAAAAGGTGCCTATATAACTTATGCTACTTGGACAACAAATGCCGTATTTTGAATTCCTATAACTCTAGGCTGAGTCACTATAAAATGAAGTCGTTGAGCGCACATAGAAAATCTCTAGACGTTATGTTTCTGTTCAAACTAATTAATTACTTAATGGATTCACCTGAGCTTATAGAGAAAGTGCATATTTGTATTCCGTGTACTGGCAGCCGCTTAATTAATCGGATAACTTTTATCATGCCTTACAGTTGCACAAATACTGGTCTTTTTTCGCCTATATCTCGTATGCTTTCGCTTGCTAACTCCATTCGCGGCAAAATAGATACCTTTCCTGATTCTGTAGCCTCACTAAAGTCTAAAATCAGTGACTTGATTTTTTCATAGCAAATTATAGTAGTCGACACTAAACCCACTTAATTCTTGTCAATTAGACTAGTGTATTATATTCTGTAATATTGCATGGGAGATTGTACATCAGTTTTGTGAAATATAATATAAAAACAAGAATTGAAATAAGAGAAAATTTAAGATAAGTTTTTCGCCAGATCTTCTTATAGGAGACCGCATTCCGATCCAATGGTAGATGAGTGGTTAGTGTTAGTTTAAATGTACCACTGTCAAGTTTTTTTCTCCACTCTCAAATCTTTTTGTTTTTTACATGGAATATTTAGCGCGATATGGGCGATTTAGCGCAGCTTAAGCAGCTCTGCCCACTGCGTCTAATAGTCGCGGGTTCGAGTCCCGCACAGGACAAATCTTTGTGTGATCCACAATTATTTGTTCCGGTCTGGGTATTTGTGTATGTGAATTTTCATGTTTGTAAACGCACCCACGACACAGGAATAAATCCTAGTGTGGGGCTGCGTTTTTAAAATAACAATCAACAAACAAAACAACATACAAATCTTTATTATATAGAATGTGTAACACATATAACGAAAGACCCCGGGGTGTCTGAGACCCCAATTAGATTATTGCCTTACGAATTTAATACGAAAATCGAACTTCCAATTTATAGGAGTTTTCTACCATTTTTTGAAGCTCATCGGTACCCAAATTTACCACGAAACCTGTACTTTTTTGTGCATATTTAGGTATACAAGCTGTAACATAATAAACGCAAGACCTGAAAGTAGTTTGTTCTAAATCGGTAACTGAATTGATTCCGACTATTTTTAATGTATCTTACATTTTTTTTTTAAATTTGCAACAATAGCTTTTAGTCCTTCAGCGCGCTATAAAAAACTAAATTTATTCTTGATTCATAGCAATAAGGAGATTACAAATGCATTCCTGACCCGTATTTCTCAAAATGCACACATACACGTACAAGTTTCATTGTTAATTGGGGTATAAAAGTGCTTAAAAAGGGGGCAAAAATCTTTAAATTTGGAAATTTGGTTTTCGTTTTGAATTTATGAAGCAATTCTCTAATTGGGGTGTCTGAGGTCTTGCGTTTATTATGTTACACCTTGTATAATGTATTTCTAATGCATTTGAAATAGCCGTATTGTTTTGAATAATGATTAAATTTTGTTTAATACAGCGAACTGAACAAATACCAGCATTTTTTGATAATTAATAAAAAAATGTTATATACTTTAAAATAGTTGGAATCGATTCAATTACCGATTTAGAACTACTTTTAGGTCTTGCATTTATTATGTTACACCTTGTATAATAAACAATTTTATTTAAGTATCGATTAATCAAACAACTTTACAATTAGATGACTGACTGCCTCATTGGTCTAGTGGCAAAGCGCATCGCTTTGTGATCACGAGGTTCAAATCGCAGGTCGGACAAATGTAGATTTCTAAAGAAAACTTCCCAGTACGGAGTTTGGAATTGTGCCCGGTATATTGCAAAAGGTTCGCCCCCCTTTTACGTGGGGCCTAATACAGTCGAAAAGTGGGTGTTCTCAGTACACCTCTGCCACCCCCGCTTGGGGAATAATGGCGTGATGGTGTAACTTTACAATTCGATTAGACAAAAAATTTTAAATTTGCGGTGTCGCCACAAATTAATACAAAATAAATTATTTGAAAGTCAAGAGTCTCCGTAACCGGCGAGCGTGTATGAGACGAACTATGAGAGTAGAACAAGTCAGAGAGGTCGGTAAGGAAAGAACTTGTTGGAGCTTTGTACTCTCTACTTATCTCGCAAGGGATCTGGCGTGATGATATAGATACATAAAAATTTGAATATGATTCAATCTCGCAGGGAAACACCGAGTATAGTTTTCTCCGTTGCTTTCCGATGTCCGCTGTCCGATGTAATATGCTGGCCCGCTGATTCGCACGATGTACTACACAAGTGAAAATTACACTCTTTAGAGCTTACTGTCAGTCACGTGTGTGTGTGTGTGTAAATGATGTACGCTGTTAGCCGCGAGGCCTTTACAGCTTCACCGGACTTAAGGGCGAGCGTGCAACCACTACGCTCGAGCCAGAAGGGCAAGAAGGGGCGACATACTCGAGGCGCCCTCGGTTGGGACAGTCGCTGTGGGGGGACGGGGTGCACTACTAAGTGCACCGGTCAACCGCCGGCTATGGGAGGGGATCTACGACTACGTCGTCGTCGCCCGTATTCTGAGCGGAAAGAATGGATGACAAAGCATCGGGTGGATCGGAGAGAACATGTCGCAGCCGGCGGTGGCGGCAGGGGTCGGGTACACGTGTAGTCTGTGGATTAGCTATACGCAGAGGGCATACAGCGACCTGAGTGTTTAGTACAATGATGCTTTTAGGGTGTTGTTAGGTTGCCACGTGGTGTGCCACGGTTTTGTAGTGCCTCTGGGATGTTCACAGAGGCTGGAGTTGATGGCTTCCATGCCATCATCCGAAAAAGCTGTGCATCCCTCCTACATAGATGGCGTGCTAGCTCAAACAGCATCCTGAAAGCATTATACGATAGGTGGGACTGCCCAATGCTGGAGCACTGGATACAGCTGCACGCGCCTGTTGCTAAGTGTGCAGTGCTCTAGTGTGACTGGCACTTCTCATTTACTTATTTTTCCCATTTTGTTCTTTTTACTAACATTAGTTTGTTAAGTTATTATTGTACGCACTAACATTATGGGCTTCCTAGTCTGATATTTGTTATTATTTTTCGGATGACTTTGGGCTATTTTAGGCCACCTATAAGTCCGACCGATAGAGATTCAAATTTAAATTCAAATAGATTTTATTGTGTTACAATGGAAAATATTGAGATTATGATGGTGCAGCTATGACCCGCCTTTTTGGCATGCAATAATTTATTATGAAAATTATATAACAATTATGAAAATTATAAAACACAAAATTATATACTATACTATTTACAATGTCAAAAGTATACATGCATTCAATTTCTTTTTCTTATTCACGTCTGTCAGATAATCTTTTAAGTTATAAAAACATTTCTCATTTAAAAATTTATACAAAACTGATTTGAACTTGTCAATATTTTTCACTCCTTTAATTTGCGTTGGTAATTTATTATATATGTCAGGAATCAAATAAAATATACTTTTCTCAAATAATGCAGTTTTATGTGGTTCGTGTGTCATTTTGTTATTAAGCTTTGCTCGGTTTCTAAATTTAAACAAGCTTATGTTTGAAGGATAAAATTCGTAACGAGGTAATCCGACAAAGAACCAAAGTTACCGACATAGCTCACAGACTCAGTAAGCTAAAGTGGCAATGGGCTGGTCACATCTGCAGAAGGACCGACGGCCGATGGAGCAAGCGTGTCCTAGAGTGGAGACCGCGACTTGGTAAGCGTAAGGTAGGACGGCCCCCAGCTAGATGGACCGACGACCTCAAAAAGGTCGCTGGGACAGACTGGATGCGGAAGGCGGAGGACCGTGTGCAATGGCGCTTGTTAGGAGAGGCCTATGTCCAGCAGTGGACTACGATAGACTGATTGATTGATTGATTGATATGTTTGTTTTAGCAAAAATAGCACATTCATAGATAAACATGCAGGGTAGGGGTAGTATCTTTAGTTCCTTAAAATGTGGTTTGCAGGAGTCTGTCGACTGAATATTCACAATTGACCGAATACATCGCAATATGCAATCTTTTTCCACGTATTTTTACAGATGTGGTGTTAATGACCATTTTTGGCTAATGGCCGCGTTTCCGCCTGTACAATGGTCGTCATTGTACGCTAACACAATTCGAATTTGTATAACAATGGAGATAAAAATGAATAAAGCTTTCGGGTTGAGTGACAGGGCACTGCAAAAATGTATGATAGGTATATTGCAGTAGTTTAATTTTTCTTTATTTATTTATTTCAGACACAAAACATTATAATCGTTATAAATACAATATAAAGGCTAAACGTACTCAGCTTGATTGTATTCCAAAGCATGTGTCCTAATCTATATTATAATATCAACCTATACAGCCCACTGTTGGGCAAAGGCCTTCTCTCACAAATCGAGGTGAGAGAGATTAAGTCATACTCCACCACGCGGATCCAGTGCGGATTAGTGAAGGCAGGTTTGTGGCCACCTGCTGTTGGAAATTGTCAAGCCGCCTATGAGGCTTCCAACTCGGCTTAACGACTACCACATTAAGTGGTAACCGAGACCAACGGTTTAGTGTGCCTTCCGAAGCACGGAGACGCTCGAATATGAAAATGTCACAAACGATCACCCATCTCAGGCCGCCCATGTCAAACGCTGCTTAACCTTGATGATTAGTTAGAACACCCCTAAACTGCTAGTGTTAATAATAGATTGCCTAATATATGATCATTATAATAATAATAAGCCTTTATTTCTAAAATACTTAAGTAACAGTTACGCTGATTTTAACCATATATATATATATATATATATATATATATATATATATATATATATATATATATGACATACTTGCAGACACACAAGCTGTGCTAAACCGGTGGAGTGAATACTTTGGAGAAATGTATAAGAATGCCCCGGATGCTGGTGCCACAGACGAGCCCAGAGGCGAGTTTGCGGCACCAGAATCCACAGAGGACATCACTATGGAAGAAGTTGAATGGGCGATACAAAGTATGGCCAAGAAAAATGGTAAAACTGCGGGAATAGACATGATATCTTGACATGATGACTTTTTGGGTCCTCGCAAATCTTTGCTGGAAGACCGGTAGAGTCCCTACAGATTGGCGCCGCGCAGTCATAGTACCCTTGTATAAAGGCAAGGGCTCACAATATGACTGCGCCAATTACAGTGCCATCAGTTTGATCAGCTTGGCAGCTAAGGTGTATGGTAAAATTATTGAACGGAGAATGCGCGAGAAGTCCGATGGAGTGTTGTGTGAGGCACAGGGAGGTTTCAGGTCTGGAAGAGGATGTTCGGATCAAGTTTTCTTCCTCCGCAACATCGTAGAAAAGCATCTGGCAGTAGGCCGTAAGGTTTTCTGCGGTTTTGTGGACCTAGAGAAGGCGTTTGATAGAGTCGTGCGAAAGAGACTTTGGGACATTTTGCCAGAGTATGGTATAAACGGCACCCTGTTGCGAGCCGTCCAGTCCACCTACGTGGACAGCAAGGCATGCGTACGGGTGAGTGGTAACATGTCACCTTGGTTTGACGTTAAAATCGGCGTCAAGCAGGGTTGCGTGTTGTCCGCTAGACTGTTTATAGTGTATCTGGATAAAAGTCTTCAAAGACTGAATGCGATGACTGAAGGGGTAAAAATGGGTGATCTAGTGATAAACCACCTATTGTATGCAGATGACGCGGTTTTGATAGCGCAAACAGCCACTGATCTGCAAACGCTAGTCACAGTTATGAGAGATGACTGCATGAACAATGGCTTACATTTGTATGTGAAGAAAACCAAAATAATGGTTGTTGAACGGGAAGAAACCAGAACGAATGCAAGGATTGTGGTTGGTAACGATGTGCTGGAGCAAGTGAATGAGTTTGTATATCTTGGATGCGCCTTCAGTAAGGATGGGAAATACACAGCTGATATAGAGAGAAGAGTGAATGCAGGTAATACAGTGAATGGTGCGATGGAAAGGCTACTTGGGAGCCGGCACTTAAGCCAAAAGGCGCAGCTGGCCATGCATAACGGAGTGCTTGTCTCAACGCTGTTATATGGCAGTGAGAGTTGGGTATGTAAGAAGGAGAACGAAAGCAGGATAAATGCGGTCGAAATGCGATCTCTGCGGAAGATGTGCGGAGTCACGCTGACCGACTGTATTCACAACAGCGTAGTAAGAAAGCGAGTAGGTATTTATTTATTTATTTATTTTCAAAATAGTATGAAAGATAGTATCGGTGTAAAGATGAGAAAGGGTATGCTCCGTTGGTTCGGGCATATAGAAAGAATGCCAGAAGAAAGAATGACAAAACAGATATACAATGCGAAAGTGGAAGGATGTAGGTGCCGAAGAAGACCTAGACTATCTTACCATGACCAAATAGACCGTGTCTTAGCTGAAGGGCAAGTCAAGAGTCTCCGTAACCGGCGAGTGTGTATGAGACGAACTATGAGAGTGGAGGAAGTCAGAGAGGTATGTAAGGAAAGAACCTGTTGGAAATCTGTACTCTCTGCCTACCCCTCGAGGGAGCTGGCGTGATGATATAGATAGATAGATAAATCTAATTGTTTCACATTAAATCTCGTATTTCAGAGTGCCTATCGACAAAGAACGACGAAGACCTCCTCTAGCTCCTTCCAATGGCTTGTATCTAAAGCGAAAAAAATATATGATATAACCGGCGAGCGAGAATGGAAAATCTGATACTAGAAATACATGCTTATTTGTTTCCTCGTAAGATAGGTAGGATAATCTATACCCTCAGTTCCCAAAGTGGTCCAGGTGAACCCCCAGGGGTCCACGGGAGACTCGACGGGGTCTACGTGAGCGTGACAAAAAAATGGGGGTTCACAATTCGTAAGCGGGGGTCCATGAAAATTTATTTGCTTTCGATAGTGAAATCTAAAATGTTGGCTTGTCTTCACCTATCAATGTAGGCAGATAATATTTTAAGAAGCTCAGCGACTTACTTAAAACTATCAATTCGTCGTTGGAACTCAGCCCCAACGCAAATTTCCATAGTTAGATCTAATCTTCACATTTTTTGTCGAGTTTTGAGAATATGGTAGAAATGTAGCTACAGAGGGTCCACCGGAATCAGCTAAATTTTGAAAGTGGTCTTTGAGAATAAAAGTCTGGGAACTTCTGATCTATACTAATATTATGAGGATAGAATTGTGAACTATGAGAGTGGAGAAGGCCAGAGAGGTATGTGAGGAAAATGCTGTTGGAACTCCGTACTCTCTGCTTATCCACGAGATGATATTAATAGATAGATATAATCTATACAAATAAAAAAAATGTCTGTTTGTAATGTCAAAATAACAGCTTTTTACTAAATACATATGAAAGTATGTACGGTACTCATAATAAAATAACAATTTTTTAAATTTATTGTCTGTCAGTCTGTCTGTTTGTTCCGGCTAATCTCCTCTAAAATCAGCAAAGCTGTTTAAAGTAAATAAAAAAGATACATTTTGTGATAGTATATTAGGTAATGCCGTTTGCTTTCTAATCGCAAAATCTAGTCTTGTAACTTTTTTTATAATACGTGGCACCACACTTGAAATTACACCAATTACACAACAAACAGCAAGACCGAAAGAAATATTTGTGGGTCACACAAAGATTTGTGCTGTGCGGGAATCGAACCCGCGACTTATCGTTTGAGTGGGCGAAGCGACTCAAACTGTAAACCACTGGATCAAGTCGCCCGTCTTTATTTTTTCCTTTTCAAAATTTGGAGCTTCTCAGTCGAACTTCTGCTATTTCCCTGCATTATGTCCTCGACGGTAGATTTCCATTGGATTACGTCAGTCAATCGAACCAGTCGGCCAACCGGTATGTCGACTCAATCTAGTCTAGATGTAGGCATATGTGCCAGGTCTGTGACACTATGGTATTTACTAGTTTTGATCCATATGGTCAGAATGTCAGAAGAAACAATGACAAAAAAGAAGGCTACTTGGGAGCCGGCACTTAAGCCAAAAGGCGCAGCTGGCCATACATAACGGAGTGCTTGTCCCAACGCTGTTATATGGCAGTAAGAACTGGGTATGTAAGAAGGAATCCGAAAGCAGGATAAATGCGGTCGAAATGCGATCTCTGCGGAAGATTTGCGGAGTCACGCTGACCGACCGTATTCGCAACAGCGTAGTAAGAAAGCGAGTAGGTATGAAAGATAGTATCGGTGTAAAGATGATAAAGGGTATGCTTCGTTGGTTTGGGCATATAGAAAGAATCCCAGAAGAAAGAATGACAAAACAGATATACAATGCGAAAGATGAAGGATGTAGGTACCGGGGAAGACCTAGACTTGCCATGGCCAAATTGACCGTGTCTTATCCCAAAGGTAAGTCAAGAGTCTCCGTAACCGGCGAGCGTGTATGAGGCGAACTATGAGAGTGGAGGAAGCCGGAGAGGTATGTAAGGAAAGAACCTGTTGGAACTCTGTACCCTCTGCCTACCCTGCAAGGGATCTGGCGTGATGATATAAATAGATAGAGATCCATATGGTTTAGCAATGCTGTTGTTTTTGGTGTGGTATGGAGGTGTGGAAATGTTATTTTTTTTTCTACTGCCTCGTTGGTCTAGTGGCATAGCGCATCACTTTATGATCACGTGGTACTGGGTTCAAAACCTAGTTCGGTCAAAAGTAGTTTTTCTGACGAAAAATTTTCACTATGAGTCCGGAGTCTGGAATTGTACCCGGTGTATGGCAATAGGCTCGCCTCCTATTACATGGGACCAAACATCGTCGGCAAAAAGTGGGTGTACTCAGTACGCCTCTGCCACCCCCCTTGCGGAATATAGGCGTGACGGTATTTACTTATTTTTTAAACGTAGCCTCACTCTATGTATTAAGTAGTTATTACTCTATCGTGGGTGCGCTTACAAACACGAAATTCACATACACCAACACCCAGACCGGAACAAATATTTGTAGGTCACACAAAAATATGTCCCGTACGGGAATCGAACCCGCGACCACTGGATCCAGTAAGTAGAGCGACATGCTCTTTACCACTGGAGCAACACGGCCGTCATTTTATGATTTTAAAATTTTATAAAAATCTGGTCTAGTAGTCCCATGTGTGTAGTGTCTAGCCCATGCGGTCGAGCCAAGGAAACCATACAATACTGGTAACATTTTTTTTTTTTTATTTATACAGTTTGTATGATTTTCTACAGAACTGGAATCGCATGGTGCAATTATCATCTGCACAGATGAGGCATCACTGAATCCCCTTTCTGTAACTGTAGAGACTCAGTGTAATGATGCAACTCCAGCCATATTTTCACTCGAGGGACTCGAGTGAATTTGTCTAACTCGATACTCGAGTGAAAATAAATTTTACTCGAGTTTATTTTGTTTTGTTTTGTTTTTTTTTTTTTTAAAAACGAAGCCCCACACTAGGATTTATTCCTGTGTCGTGGGTGCGTTTACAAACATGAAAATTCACATACACAAATACCCAGACCGGAACAAATCACTGTGGATCACACAAAGATTTGGCCCGTGCGGGAATCGAACCCGCGACTATTAGACGCAGTGGGCGGAGCGCCTTAAGCTCTTAACCACTGCGCCAAATCGTCCGTCAAAGTCCGAGTCCGCTTGCACTCGAGTTATCGAGTCATTTCGGCGCATCAAGTAGATTCGGTGAGCGCTAGGTAGATGACACTCATCACTATAGTCTATAGTTCTAGTTATTTATTCACTGTGATTTTTTTTTGTTAATATGTTGTATTACTATAAATAATGAACTTAAGTTACTTAAAAACTCGAGTATAGCTCAAGTGACATAATAAAATAACCCTCGTGGCTCTAGTCACAATTACCTACTCGAGTCGCATCACTAACTCAGTGCAGTCACCAGAGGCTAAACAATGGATTATTTACTCTGACATAAAATTCTGTTCGCAGATCGCATTATTGAAAGTACACCGCCATAGGAAGATAATGATATAATGGTACAGTATTCTTCGCTTCAACTAAGATTATTCTGATTGAATGTCAAAAGAATATTAGTAAAAATCAATCTATCTATATCATCACAACAAATCCCTTGCGAAGTAGGCAGAGAGTACAGAGTTCCAACAGGTTCTTTCCTTACATACTTCTCTGGCTTCCTCCACTCTTATAGTTCGTCTCATACACGCTCGCCGGTTACGGAGACTCTTGACTTTTCCATCAGATAAGACTCGGTTTATTTGGTCGTGGTAAGATATTCTTGGTCTTCCCAGGTACCTGCATCCTTCCACTTTCACATTGTATATGTATTTAGTAAAAATATGGAGTAAAATAGCCAGTTTGAAGTAAAGAAAAATGATTAAGTATTCTCCTCACACACTCCGAACAAGAACCTGTATAGTTAAAAAAAAACTTAAAAGTGGAGGTGTAATGTGTTCACCCACTTTCACCCACAACGCTAAATTCTATATAATAGGGGGCGAACCTATTTATATCATAGCGGGCACAATTCCAGACTACGGACTGATACTAGGAATTTTTCGATAAAAAAACCACATTTTCCCGACCTAGGATATGAACTCAAAATCTCGTGATCTCACTATGCCATATTGAACCAACAAGGGTTATGAGATTAATAATATTAGCCCTGTTAAGAAAATGTCCCTTCGTTTTGGGCACGGGCCTCCTCTCAGTTTGAGAGGACCGTGCCCAAAGGTTTAGGCCACAGTCCACCACGCTGGCCCAGTGCGGGTTGGCGAACTTCACACACCTTCGAGAAACTCTTAGGCATGTAGGTTTCCTTTATCGTTAAAGCAGATAATTAATTTTTAATACGCACATGCTTTCGAAAAGACAGAGGTGGGGCCTTGGTTTGAACCCGAGACCTCTGACTGTGCATTCCTAGTCTAACCACTAGGCTATCACTGCTATTTCGTTTTGAGATTACTTCGGTGAAATGAAGACCTTTGCCATATGAGTATGTTCTTAACCAATTCACCCACCTCCGCTAGTATAACGGTTGTAATGTTATATCTGTAATATGTATTAATTACAGTATTCTTACTAGATGCTAAAATCCACTAATTAGTGTAAACAATAGACTATTTTTTGTTGCTAAAACAAAGATGGCCGGTGACCTTAAAGTTAAGTTCACACATTTGTGGGTCTGTGGTCACGGCGCTGTGGAGATTTACCTTGCTATAATAAAGTTACCTTTGTATTTAAAAACATACAGAAATGTAAATGGTAAGTGACCGCTACGGACTCAGAAAAAAGAAGGACTCCGCGCTGCTGTCAAAAGTCAAGCTTTGTGTTTGTGTATGTGTGTGTGCGTGTGTGTGAGTATGAGTATCCACTTTTCCTTCCTACAGTTACTTTAGAGGTAGACCTAAACTATCTTACCATGAATAAATGGACCGTGTCTTATCTGAAGCAAGTCAAGAGTCTCCGTAACCGGCGAGTGTGTATGAAACGAACTATAAGAGTGGCGGACGCTAGATAGGTCTGTTAGGGAAGAACCAGTTGGAACTCTGTACACTCTGTCTACACCGCAAGTGATCTAGCGGGATGATATAGATAGATACATAAATGATATCTATTTTAATTACAGCATACTAGATGCTGACATTTACTAATTTGTCTAATCAATAAATGATTTTTTTTTTATTTCTATAACAAAGATGGCCGGTGACCTTAAAGCTAGGTTCACTCTATTGTGGATTTGTGGTCACGGCACTATGGAGACTTACCACGCTATAATAAAGTTACCTTTGTAGGCGGAAACATACGGGAATGTTGAAGGTATGTGACCGCTACGGACTTGGAAAATGAAAAAAATAATGATGTACTGTGTACACCGACTTTTCGCCTACGATGTTAGGTCCCATGTAATAGGGGCGAGCCAATTGCCATTACACTGCGCTGATACTAATTTTTTTTTATAGATTTTTTTTTATTTTACTTACGATCTAATCACATCTGCCTGCATACTAAAACAAAGACGGTTGGAGATTTTAAAGCTAGATTGACACATTTGTGGGTCTGTGGTCACTGTGCTGTAGAGAATTATACCTTTACCTCGATATAATAAAGTTACCTTTGTGGGTAAACCATACGAAAATGTACGTGTACGTGAACGCCATCGACTAGAAAAAAAATACTCCGCGCCCTTCAAGTCGAAAGTCAAGCACCCAACTTTTAACTATTATGAATTAATTTGCTATTAATTTTTAAAAATTAATGGCAATTTTAAAGTGCTTGTTGTAGTCGAAATTAATTCAACGAAAGAAAATGTTCGCTTGATAATTTATTACGAATTTCGTTGCGGTTTTAATCAATAACAAATTTATAAAAAACTTCGATTAGCATTTCATGATAAAGCCCCGTCCCATGCCGCTGATTATAACTGGTTAAATGAATTGAAAAGTGTCTTAAGTAATCTCATTGATGATTTACGTAAAAACGTCATTCCGCAGTGACCATTAATGATTACGTGAGTGCATCAATCGATTTAAAAACGATTAGCCATTGCTATGAGTCAAATACAAAAATTCTTACACCAACATCTGGGCGTCAGGAAAGTTTCCGCTAGATGGTCGCTCTATAAATTGAAGGAACATCAAAAACGCCATGTCTTGTATTCCTGTCATGAAATTTTTGAATAGTGTAACAGAGGTGACTCGAATGCTGTGCTTGACATCGACACAGGTAATGAAAACTGGCTACATAGTTAGGAGTCAGAAACCGAAAGACAATTTGCATTATGGATGTGTTTTACTACACAATTGACGAATTCCTTCATGACAAACTAGAATGTAAATTTTAATAACATATCTGTATATATATATATCTATATAATCACGCCAGATCCCTTGCAGGGTAGGCAGAGAGTACAAAGTTCCAACAGGTTCTTTCCTTACATACCTCTCTGGGTTCCTCCACTCTCATAGTTCGTCTCATACACGCTCGCCAATTATCTGTATATATATTTACTTAAATGAATCTGCCTGTACTGAGTCGCTGCTCGGCGGGAGTTTTCCCTCACAATCAAATTTATATTATAATTATTGCAATGATGGTTTTTTTATATGTTTGTTTTTGTTTCTCTAAACTAGTGTATGCCCCTTGGGCAAATTTTTTAAGATTCGTTAATATCTAAAATTTTAGGGACTATTGTATCACCAAAGATCACACTAGTAAATTATTTGATTTGATGATTTGTTAACATAAGTAAATAAAGGCAGATGTCGAAGGAACAAATAATCGCCTCATTCCTTGTACGAACGGGTCATTTTGCAAAAAATTGTGCTAAAATCTAGATAATTAAAGGATTATTACTACAAACTAAAACGATTGTAATTGTTGGCCAGTTATCTTGAAAAATATTTGGCCCCAAAAGTAGGATCCTTCCTAACCGCGACAAAACACCAGTCCACTCCTCCAGACTAATATTCGTATATTGGACTATAAAAGTTATGGAACTATGGGAGTGGAGGAAGCCAGAGAGGTATGTAAGGAAAGAGCCTGTTGGAACTCTGTACTCTCTGCCTACCCCGTAAGGGATCTGGCGTGATGATATAGATAGATAGAAAAGTTATGGAATAAGTGACTCATCCGACTTACAGTTCCTGGCACTTTGTGTATTTTATTTATTTCCAAAATATAAGACAAATCCGCGTTATAAACCCAGAAAATACCGAAATTACGTTCGGAAGGTCTTAAAAAGACCCCTAAAGAAGTGAGCTTACTGCTTCAGTCAATGGCTCTATCACATGCGACGGTGCTTAGATAGATATGAAAACCACTTTTAAACACAATCAAAATATGAGCAGCTTCCAACTTTATTCAGTTATTGGTTTTCTAAAATCTTTCAGTGATACGAGTGTCACTAGGAATATATTTATGTCTGTAGGTTCAAATGACGCACATTAGTTCAGTAGGGTGCTTTGCTTTTAACATGAGCGACACGAAGTCCCTTTTAGTCAGTTAGTGCGAGCTCGCGGCACCACCACCAGCGGCGGCAGGCGGCGCCGCCACACGAACCTGTTCGGAACACTTATTCCTATCATCATCATCTCAGCCTATACTTGTCCACTGCTGAACATAGGCCTCCCCAATCGCTTTCCAGCGTAACCGGTCCGATGCCACCTGCATCCAACGACTTCCTGCGATTTTCACAAGATCGTCGGTCCATCTGGCAGGCGGTCGTCCCACGCTGCGCTTGCCAATACGTGGTCTCCACTCTAAAATCGTTCTGCCCCAACGCTCGTCCGATCTACGCGCTATGTGGGCCGCCCATTGCCACTTCAGCTTGCTTATCTTATTCCTATACGTACTAATATTTCCCTATTTTCTATTTTACCCCTTAAAACTTTAAAAATATATGAGACAAGTGCGAGGTCTCTCCTAACACTTAATTCATTGTACCCGACCATACCCAAAATAAATAGAGTCGGATACATCAGTGGGTAAAACGGGTACACCTCGTACTGTCTCATATATATATACCTAATAAATTTATTTTGCACCTTCTCCAACATAAGACTATACTTAGTTTCATGTGGAGCCCAAATGTTACATTCGAGATGACTCCTATCTATCGAGTTGTACAAGGCTTCAATAGCTTTCATGTCCGTAAATCCCCGAACCATGCGAAGCAAAAATCCTAGGTTTCTAAAAGCTTTTTTGCTTGCAAGCCTTCATCAACTGAACGTCCCACTACAAAACAAAGGCCTTAAGATTACACAATACACGCTCGCCGGTTACGGAGACTCTTGACTTGACCTTCAGATAAGACTCAGCCTATTTTGTCATGGTAAGATAGTCTAGGTCTTCCCCGGTACCTATATCCTTGCACTTTCGTATTGTATATCTTATGGTATCGAGCTTATTATTCTTATTTATTCATTATTCATATTCCATGTACATTTATTCAGAGGCTTTGGTTTTAACAACTCAATCAAAACTTAGGCAACGTCAGCCTAAATAGGATACGAGGAAGCTCTTACATCCTGGCATCATAAGGGTTACTTCACATAGTTTAGCTCGAAGAGCATTATTTTATAAAGACTGAAGCAAAACACTCCTACTGGAGCTGGCTAAAGCACTGCAAACGGAGCCGGGCACCTGTTCGAGTACAACAGAGCTTGCGAACAGCGGTATCCAGTGAACTCCTTTTAATATTTGGCAATGAGGGCATTGAAACTGCTGTCGAGCATCCTTTTATCACAAAATATGTGAATTCTGACAACATAAATCCACGTGGGGTTGGCAGAGGTGTACTGTGCAGGGCACCACGGTGTATACGCCCTCTCCCATAGCGACTGCCCAAGCCAAGCAATTTTTCCTACTTCCAAGGAAATATATCAACGTGATCACAGTTACTATTCATAAAAGGACTTGGGTAAATTTTATAGCAAAAGGCAACTCTGCAACTGTTATGAAGTCTCATTTCAATTGTTAAGATCGTGACAAGATGACAGCGTTAGTTACGGTTTTGGCCGCGAGCCAAAAGATCTTTGCAGGATTTTATTTTAAATTGGTCTTAAAGATGCAGCGTCAAGAATAATTCTTTTTGCAACCACTTTCACGCATCGTTGCAATAAATCAACGGTAATTAATTAATCACGAAGTTAGTTAACACTTTCCGATTTGAAACGCCGTCCGTATTTGCTAATCGTAAAGACGATTGATTTTTGTTGCAATATTAATCAAAATAAGTATATTTTTAATTAACACTTCTCTTGAGGCAGGCTGCGTTGAGTTAGCAGTTCTGTTCTTTTGATTTTTTTAAGTGACAGATGTCATTTATTGGCAGTTATTAGATGTCGTTTGACGTATGGATTAGTAGAGTATAATGTGACAAGCATATTTTGGACCGTGGCCGTTTTTTTCGGGATAAAAAATATTGACAGGGGGCGTTGGCGTAATATAAGGGTTATCAAAAAAAAAAAACACCGTCACGCCTATATTCCCCAGAGGGGGTGGCAGAGGTGTACTGAGTACACCCACGTTTCGCCGACGATGTTAGGTCCCATGTAATAGGGGGCGAGCCTATTGCCATATACCGGGCACAATTCCAGACTCCGGACTCGTACTGGGAATTTTTTCTTAGAAAAACTACATTTCTCCGACCTAGGATTTGAACCAGACCAACGAGGCAGTCAGAGGGGGTTTGGGGTTATCATTTAGAAAAATTTCCTACTTCCCAGGAAATATTTGAACAAGTGGGTCCGCACGGTTATTAATTAAACAAAGAATTTGAGTAAATTGTATAGCAAACAGCAACTCTGCGACTATCATGAAGTGACATTTCACTTGATGGCAGCGTTAGTCCCGATTTTGGCCGCATGCCAAAAGATTGTACGACTGTAAATCTGGATATCGTTGGCGTCTTTGTGTGTACAACTTCGTGTGTAGCAGGGATATACTAGGCAGTTATTTGCTATGAGCAATTATGAGTTTACGATATCTTTATGAAATTATCGTGTATCCGTATGGTATTACGTATGCCACTGGAGTATCTTTACACAATAATATCACGGAGTCATCGTAAGGTACCGCGTTTAGTTAAATTGGTCACAGCGAATAAAAGTTTGGTCAAATAGCCGACATAGCGCGAGGGAACCACTCAGCTACGTTCGTTCGTGACATTTTTCGTCGCGCCAAGCGGGAATGCGCTGTGTGGCGTTTCCCGTACATTTCAGTACATAACAACTCCTCAAGCCGCGCCACCGTCGCGCCGAGCGGGGCTGCGCTATGTGGTGTCTCCCGTACATTTCAGTACATTACAACTCCCCAAGCCGCGCCACCGTCGCGCCGAGCGGGACTGCGCTATGTGGTGTCTCCCGTACATTTCAGTACATTACAACTCCCCAAGCCGCGCCACCGTCGCGCCGAGCGGAGCTGCGCTATGTGGCGTCTCCCGTACATTTCAGTACATTACAACTCCCCAAGCCGCGCCACCGTCGCGCCGAGCGGGGCTGCGCTGTGTGGCGTCTCCCGTACATTTCAGTACATTACAACTCCCCAAGCCGCGCTACCGTCGCGCTCCCGTCGCGCTGCGTTGGAAATGTGGTGAAATCTCAAGGGCTCTATGTAAGCCCACATTTTGCGGACTATGTAAGGTCTCAATGAAATACGTGGCAAACCTATTGCCATTATTAACCGAACACAATTCCAGACTTCGAATTGCTATTAACGGAAGACTTGGTCCAGTGGTTAAGAGCTAAACCCGCTCCGACCCCTGGCTAGAGTAGTTGCTGGTTCAACCCGGGACAAATCTTTGTATTTCGCACAAATGTTTGTTTCGGTCTGGTTTTTTGTGTATATGCATTTCATGTTTGTAAACGTACGACAGAATTATAATTCCTAGTGTGGTATTAATTTTTTTTAATAAAACTATAGATAAGAAAACTATTGAGGACTTTTGGATAGAAAACACTTTATCCGATTCGAACCCATGACCTCGGGATCAGTAGCCGCAGTATGCTCTACTTAAGCCAAACACTATAAATATATATCTTTCTATCTATATAAGCACGCCAGATCCCTTGCGGTGTAGGAAAATAATAAATACTGCCGTCTATTGTTACTTTCTAATGGGGAAAGAATTATTACATTCAGTTTAGTAGTTTCAGAGATTATCCATTAAAAAAAGGCAATCTTTCCTCTTTACAATATTAGTATAAATAAAACGCAGCGTCCCCGCCTAAACTATTTTACCCGTATGTTTCTTATCGAGTCGCCTTGTTTAAATTCCGCAAAAAACTTTGTCTAATCGTGTCACCTTCATACTACAGTTACACCATGACATTTAAAATCGTTTTGTAACTGATCTTAAAATAGACTGCAGTCTATTTTGAGATCGTTGGTCTAGTAGCGAATAATGTGCTTTGCGATCACGAGGTCCTGGGTTTGAATGCTAGGTCGGACAAAAGTAGGTTATTATCGAAAAATTTCCAGTATCAGTCTGAAGCTTAGAATTGGGCCCGGTATATGGCAATAGGCTCGCCCCCTATTACATGAGACCTAACATCGTCAGCGATAAGTTGGTGTACTCAGTACACCTCTGCACACTCCAGCTTGGGGATAAGGCGTGGCGGTGTTTTTTATATATAATTGCTAACGCATGGTTTTTTGTTTAAGTGTGCCCTACAGATATTGCTGTAAATGAATAGCGGTATTATGCAATACCAAGAGTTTTAAAGCTTATCCATTACAAAAAAAATACAATCAAATCTTCTCTTCATAATATTAGTATAAATAAAACGCAGCGTCCCCGCCTAAACTATTTCTTTCGTATGTTTTTATTAAGTTGTCTAGTTTTCAAGTACGCAAAGACTTTAACTTTTTGTGTCTAACGGTGTCACCTTCATACTTAACTTACACCATGACATTTAAGATCATTTTGTAACTCTTTCTCTTTTTTAAAAACATAGGCCCACACTAGTATTAATTCCTGTATCGTGGGTGCGTTTACAAACATGAAAATTCACATAAACAAATACCCAGACCGGAACAAATAATTGTGGATCACAAAAAGATTTGTTCCGTGCGGGAATCGAACCCGCGACTATTAGACACAGTTAGCGGAGCGGGTTAAGCTCTTAACCACTGCGCTAAATCGTTCGTCAATAGAATTTGTGTATGAAGTTCGTCGTGATACAATAGAATTCGTGTATGTGAATTTTCATGTTTGTAAACGCACCCACGACGCAGGAACAAATCCTAGATTTTATAACAAAAAAAGAATACAATATACTTTATTGCATACTAGTTTTTACCCGCGACTTCATCAGCGTCAGTTTTGTCTATGTCCTACTCCCTAAATCTTATCGAAATTTGTTCAGGGGTTTAGGCGTAAAAAAGTAGGGGACAGACAAATAGACAGAGTTACTTTAGTATGGATAATGTGGTAGCATGGATTAGTATGGATTAAATTATCAGAATCAGAGGTTTATTTCCAACTTACATAAGTTGATGGTAATATAAATAGTTATATCTATAATGTGACATAAAAATAATGCCCGCTCCCAAATTCGACTATCAGTGCGCAGTGCGTCTGTCAAGCAAGAAGTCGTGGGTTTCAAAATCAAAATTTTTTTATTCATGTAGACCAAAAGGCACTTATGAATAGTCAAAAAGAGAAAATTATTGAGTAATACTTTTAATTAATACTTTCAGAACAGGTGGTAGAGTCATAAGTAATTATCACTATACCACCTGTTCTGAAAGTCGTTCGAGAAGAAGGGCAAGAAACTCCACGGTTGCCCTTTTTAAAAATGAGAGTTTTATAATTCTTTTTGTATACATTGCATTCATGGTGTATGAGAGAACAGTGCAGAACGAGCTGAATAGATGTGCTTAAGTATAGATTAAACATAAATGTACTTAAATTCATTGAATCAGTCAGTGTCTAAATAGTCCTCTCATTTACAAAATAGGGACTCTGTAAAGGTATACAATAAAAAGTAAATTAAAAAATAGCTAGAGAAAGGGTTACTGTAAAATATGTAAAGAGTGCGCACAAAATAATTGGTTATAGCTCCAGTGTGATGCCGAACAAGACAAAATTCTACAGTACTACGGTATATGTTTAATCAGTCAAATGATAGGGGACGGACCAGTCCCCACCAGCAGCACCCGTTCACGAGTAAGCCTTGAGAAGCAGCCATATTTGAACGATGAGTTTGAATCAGTAACTCCACTGTGCCGAGATGATTATTCTTTAGTCTATAAATATGTTCTTTTGTTTTTAAAATCTCTGTCCTATCCTCTAGCAAACGTTTACGTTAAAGGTATTTTCTTCATTTCGATTTAGAGTACTTCGATAGAAAAACTTACACTTTCTCGGACCTAATAAATTAAGACCCAAGCCTTTACGATCGCTAGCCGATGCGCCACTAAACCATCGCGGCAACATCACCCTATTAAATCAGTGATAATAATCTCATAATTAATTAACTTATTCTGCCTAAAACACTTCCTGAATTTAATTACAGCCGTTTTTAATTACGATAGCCATTGTTTAAAACATTTGATGCTTCTTGATTTATGCTAATTAAATATGTATTATGATATCTTAATCACGTTCCTTTAATTAAGCTTTTAATTAAATACAATTATAGCCTAATTATTACTACGCATTTCAGTATTACAAGCTTTTATTTTTTTTTTTCAATTATATTTCATGCTAGTTTCTGCCATATGCTTATGCTAATTTTAGACAGGGATCTTACATTTTACTAAGATAAAAAGTATCTTATGTGTTAATCAAGGTAATAGACTATCTGACGCTCTCACTCCCGGCTGTGGTATCGGCCATGGTCGAGAGGGAGAGCGCCTGGGTGGCTATGGTCGCCTTCTGCGGGACCGTAATGGCGGCAAAAGAGGCGGCAGAACGGGAGCGGGAGGAGACTAGCGTGAATCACGCTCGTAGGAGGCGAGTTGGGCGGAGGCGTAGAGCGTATGCCGCTAATGACCTCCGCCCACCTTGAAAAGTGGCCTGCGGGCGTCGAGCGTGGGCAGCTTGTCGCCTGACCAGTAAAAGGCCTGTGACGGAAGTGCGGTGCGTCCTGCGCACCCTCACAAAGAATGCACAAGGCACGAAGGAGAGGTCTGTGGAAATAGACCAGGCCCGCCCGTGCCGCAGATGTTCTACCACCGGCAAATTCTGCGGTACGGCAATTGGGCAAGAGACGGACGCCAGGGGGTTTTAGTGGGTGCTAGCCCCACATAACTGCCACATCACCAAGCCCAGGATGTGGCAGTATGCGGCAGGCATTTCCCCCCGAAAAAAAAAAAAAAAAGGTAATACACTATCTGTGTGCCAAATTTTATTTATTAGTAACAAACATTCAAACTTCTAAAGATACAAACTTTCACATTTATGACATTAGTAGTACTAACCGTTACCCCGCGGCTGGGCCTGCGTTTATTTTGGAATATCTTTACATACGAGGCATGCCTTTTATGTTTTGTCGTTTGAAGAAAAAAACGCAACTAGAACCTTATAGTACCTTTTATTGTTATTCAAAGTATTCACCACGTAGCTTAATACACTTTTCCATTCGCTCAAACCAGTTATTATATCATTTATTCCACTCTAAAGTGGGGGTGTTCAAAATGGCTGACTTGAAAGCGTCGACTGCTTCTTCACCGGACTGGAACCTTTGACCACGAAGACTTTTCTTAATATTAGGAAATGTAAAGAAATCGTTAGGGCTAAGGTCAGGACTGTATGGAGGATGGTCAAGAATTTCTTCTTTTTCCTGCTTCAAATACTCAGTCGTTTGACGAGCGCTGTGTGAGCTTGCGTTGTCGTGGTGCAGGATGATGCGTCGCTTTGAGTTAGATTTTCGAAGTTCGGCGATGACTTGTAGTAAACAAACTGTGGTATACCACTCTGCGTTAACCGTTCTACGATCCTTAAGTGCAATAGTCGCAACATAGCCGGTTTTTCCAACGAACGTGGCCACCATCTTCTTTGAAGTGCTTCGAGAACGAACAACTTTAATCGGCTTTGCCTCGTCTTGAAAGACCCAGATTGTAGATTGTTGTTTGGAATCAGGATCGTAGGCATAGATCCAAGATTCGTCACCACTGATGATGTCGTAGACGTGATTTGACTCTCCTCGGTTGAACCTTTGCAGAGTTTTCTTACACCATCTGACGCCGGCCGCCTTGTGATCGTCGGAAAGCAGATGCGGTATCCAACGGCAAACTAGCTTTCTCACACCAAGCGCTTCATGCAAGATCTTCTGAATGGTTGTCCCTGAGATGCCTAATAGAGCCTCTATCTCTCAAAATGTCACATGACGATCTTCAAGAATTAGTTGTCTCACAGCAATGATGTTATCTTCAGTGAAAGCGGATTTTGGGCGTCCTTCGCGAGATTTGTCACTGACACTAGTATGTCCACGCTGGAATTCTAAATACCAGCGTTCGACAATCCGCAGACATGGGGCTTCATCACTAAACACAGATGTTAGCTCTTCAAAACACTGAAGCCGTGTCAGGCCTCTTCTAAAGTTGTAGAAAATTATTGCACGAACATTTTCCATAGAAAGATTCATTTTCGTACGTAACCTGACAGATTCCAATCGACGCTGTGACTAAACAATAGCATTAATCCTAATACTTTCAACTGTTTTGAGATTCAAAATTTAAACACATTCGAATATAGAACAGTTCCAAATTCAAAATTGCCGGGAAATATGGAAACGACAGAACTTAAAAGGCATGCCTAGTATGTGATTATTTCAGGTTTTGTGTGTGCGTGTATGTGAATGATCTACGCTGTTGGCCGCGGGGCCTTTACAGCTTCACCGGACAAGAAGGCGAGTGCACTACGCTCGAGACAGAAGAGCAAGGGGACAACTAGCTCAAGGGCGCCTCAAGAAGGAACGGCCTCCGCTTGGGCAGTCGCTATGGGGGAGGGCGTATACTTGGTGTCTCGCCGTGGTGCTCTGCACCGGCCGGCGGGCAAGGGATTCTTCGACTTCGCCGGCGAGGTCGGTGTCTGATCCTGTGTGCGGTATCTGTATCCGAAAGAATGGATTTAAGGGTATCGGGAGGATCGATGAGAACATGCCGCGGACGGCAGTAGCGGTTGATAGGAGGGGAGTTGGGTTCGTAATCGGCGCCGGCTGCGATTAGCGGATTACTATGATTGGACGCGTTTGCAAAATATCGGTCGCCTTTTTAGTAAAGGTGCGAATATGTTCGAGACCGAGATCGGAATGGAGAGATTATTTCAGGCTAAATACTTATTATTACTGAAACACATGTTTCACAAAAATGTAGTATTAGAAGGTAAAATAATTATTGAAATCGGTCAAGTAGTTTCAGAGGTCATCAAATTACAAACAAATCTTTTCTCTTTAATGACTGAATGATTGAATGAATCAAAGAATGACTGAATGGATGAATGAATAAAATATTAATTTGTAAAAACATAGATAAAAAAAATAGATGGCTAGTACATGCTTTTTCCGTGTTCAACTATATTTCACCATAATGGTATACAAATTAAATGAAATTAGTAAATTAAATTTATAAGTTTAATAATTTAACATATTATAGCAATACATGAAAATATTAATGAATATTTTTTTTACAGAATACCCAATCGATTTGAATGAAATGATAACAAGTATAATATAAAGAGAGAACACAAGAAAGGATCATCATATACCACTAGCTGTGCCCACGACTTCGTCCGCGTGGAATAGTCCGTATGGCGATGAGGAGGAGAAATCGTGCATATCGGAATTTTAAAAAAGAACGCACTGAAGACAATTGGTCTCATTTTAAAATTGCAAGGAACCGATGCAACAAGATGATACGTGACGCTAAACGCCGCCATATTCTAACCAATATTGATTCGTCTGCGCCTGGCGACATTTGGAAATTCCTAGGAACCCTAGGAATAGGCAAGACACGTCGAGTAGACCTACCAAAGACAATAAGTTTAGACGATCTTAATTGCCATTTCTCTACCGTTCCTCCTGTAGATCGTCTAACTATTGATCACACTTTGGCCTACTTGGATGGTCTTAAACGTCCCATGATCAACCCTTTCTACTTTTCTCCAGTTGACTCTCGTGAAATAAAGAAAATTATCCTATCCATTAAATCTAAGGCAGTGGGCTGTGATAAAATATGTCGTTTTATGATTACAACTGTTCTAGATATTCTCCTCCCAGTAATCACTCACCTTGTCAACTTTTCCTTAAAATCCAGCACATTTCCATCCCTATGGTATAAAGCCTTTGTCCGCCCCCTTCCTAAAATTGCTAACCCCTCCCTTCCTAGCCACTTTCGTCCTATTTCTATTCTTCCTTTTCTTTCAAAAGTGCTCGAGGCCTGCGTCCACAAACAATTGTCGCAATTTATCTACTCTAACAATCTAATTAGTCCTTTTCAATCTGGAGTCAGGCCTGGCCATAGTACCGTTTCTGCTCTACTTAAAGTGACTGATGATATCCGGAAAGGCATGGAAGAAACTAAAGTTAGTGTTCTTGTCCTAGTAGATTTCTCCAATGCTTTTAACACCGTCAGTCATGATGTCCTATTATCCATTCTTTCTTACCGTATGTGCTCAAGAGAGTCGCTGGATTGGTTTTCATCCTATCTCCGGGAACGTCAACAGGCTGTCTTGAGTGACGAGTTATCATCAACTTGGCGCTGCCTAGAAACTGGCGTTCCCCAGGGCGGTATACTTTCTCCTCTTCTATTTTCTATTTTCATTGATCTAATAACCTATGAACTTCAGTGTGCGTATCATCTTTATGCAGATGACCTTCAGCTTTACTCACAAGACAGTGCTGATCAAATCTCTTACACTATTAGCAAACGAAACCAGGATCTGAGGGCTATCAAGAACTGGTCTGACAGGTTTGGAGTGACTGTTAACCCGGCTAAGTGTCAAGCTATTCTTGTAGGAAGCGCTAGAACTATAAGCAAAGTAGATATTTCAACTCTGCCGTCACTTATATTCAATGGTACAGTTATACCCTTTAGTTCTAGTGTCAAAGATCACGGCTTGCACATTGACAACACACTTAGCTGGCAAACCCAAATCACAGCCGTCGGTCAAAAGGTCACCGGGATGTTGCGATTCCTGTATCGCTTTAAAAACCTACTCCCCTCTAGCACGAAAACAATGCTCGTGCAGTCCTTAATCCTTCCTATATTCGACTATGGTGATGTGTGCTACTACGACCTGAATGCAGATCATCTCAACAAACTCGACCGCCTTCTAAATAACTGCATTCGATTCATATTTAATATACGTAAATTTGACCATGTATCTGAGTATCGTTCCCATCTAAAGTGGTTGCCAATTCGCAAGCGTAGGGCTCTACGGGCACTGACAATGTTATTTTCTATTCTTTACTCTCCTGCTTCGCCTGATTATCTTTCCTCTCATTTTCAATTTCTATGTACTAATCATGATAAACATCTTCGCTCTTGTAATAATCGTCTTCTCCAATGCCCTTCTCACCATTCTAATTTTATACACTCTTCTTTCTCTGTCCAATCCATTTTGCTATGGAACGCACTGCCCCAGGATATCAGGATGGCCACAAATCGCTTGTCTTTTAAAAACAAAGTGCAGGATTATCTTCTCAATACTTTAGCATTACTTTAGTATTTATTATTATATGTATATATTAGTTATATATATCTATATATACCATATATATGTATCTTATTATATTTTTCTATCTCTTTATTTTTATCTTCTATGGATTTGCACCTACTTCACTAGTTATTGCATCACCCTAAGGTAGACTGGTAGAGAATGCCTCAGGCATTAAGTCCGCCTTTGTACCTGTAGTGCATAAAGTATTAAATAAATAAATAAATAGTGTCTTTGGGTAGCATTTTTTATTGTTTAGGCTAATTATTTTACAAATAAGACTCATACGTATAAATACTTTAATGAGTAATAATGAATTTGCAGCGGAAAAAATCAGTATTCGCATGCGTGTGGCACAGTCGTCTGCCCTCACGTGTCTGCCCGTTCGGGTAAGCACACTTAGGCATATTACCCCACCTACACCGCGCCGTACCACGCCGCGCTCATTGCGTACGGCGCGGTGCTTGGCAAGTTTCTTACTCGCGTTAACTACAGTTTCACATTTTCTAATAACTCTGTAAATGTTACATCGGAATAGCTCTAATATTTTGTCTCTTGTCGCAAACTTATGAAACATTCACATAAACCTAACATATTTCCATACAAACTTTCATCCCCTATTCCCTATTGTTATTTTACACCCTTGAGGGTTAAACTTTTACAAACTTTGAATGTCATATTTATTTATATCGAATCAACAGCCTAAAAATAAGTTTCAAGATTCTAGCTCTAAAAATGACGATACTTCCAAACAACTTTTCATCGCCCCTTTCAACCCGATACCACCCTTTTTTCGCATTAAAAAGTAGCCTATGTTCTTTCTCAGGCTCTAGACTATCTGTGTACCTTAATTGTGTAATTTAATTGAAATCGGTTCATTAGTTTTGGCGTGAAAGCGCGACAGACAGACAGACACAGTTACTTTCGCATTTATAATATTAGTAAGGAAGTAAGGATTATATAAAAAGTTATATATGGCATAAAATATTCATATAGTTTGTTGTCTCTAGGCCATGTGTAATTCTAATGCATAAGTTATATTACTGTGAAGTTTCATCAAAATCAGTACTGTAGTTTCTGCGTGAGAGAGTTACAGACAACCATACATCCATCCTTGATCGTTGACGAACACAGAGCTGGCAAGATAGTTGTTAATCTCACCGGCAGACTTAACAAATGTGGTGTTATATCGGCCCGCTTCGATGTGCTGATCAATGATATGGACCAACCTGCTACCCTCACCAGTTCGGATATTTGGTCCAGACAACAAGTGGTGGCATTATGGATCATGAAGAGGTCAGAAGGAAACATCTTGGAGGAAATATTTAAGGCTTCTTTTTCTAAGTCTATAAAATAGTTACATTGTGCGCGCAAGCAGAAACTTCAATAAATTATGTAAGCAATTTAATCTCGATCCCTTTGCAATTAATGTAGCATCAGCGAGGAGGTGTTTAAGCCACACTTTTTTCCGATAACTTATTTTCCATAGAATAAGGTTGATAATTCCTTTTGAACGTACTGATATAACTACTACATACGAAACACTTTAGCTATGTATCAAATTGTACTAGAAGTGAAGTCTTGTCATTGGCTTTCCATTACCTATACAAGTTGTGTAATGTACTTTGCTTATATGCTGTAAGTTTTCCATGCACTTAAATAAATAAATAAAATATAACTGAAATCCTAACAAACTTTCGCGTTTATAATTTATTAGGAAAATTACAACAAAATAAAAATACACCTGTTGCCTCGTTAATATGGCAGCGAAAAATGCGATTAGCAATCCCGAGGTCCTGGGTTCAAATCTTGAAAGGGATAAGGTGTAATTTTTCTTTATAAAATATTTTAATACCAGTCCGGAGTCTGGCATTGTACCCAGTATGATGGAATAGGCTCGCCCCCTATTACATTGGGGCCTCACATCGTCGGCGAAAATTGGGTGCACTCAGTACACTTCTGCCACCCTCGCATGGGGAATAGCGGCGCGACGATGTTTATGTTTTTTTATTCGCACTCGACGATCGGAACTGCGTGCAACTGGGGTTTTCGTAGCGATAACGGATGGACAAATAAAAAAAAATCTATATATTTAAAAAAAGATCGTTACGACAAAGAAACATGACGACATGTCAATCTACTGGGAATTTTCCGATAGAATACTACATTTTGTCCGAAGGAGGTTTTGAAATCAGATTATCATTGCTACGTGTATTAAACGAAACTAAACCAACAAGGCAGTCAGTATACAAGGTATTATTTTAGCCGTCTTGGAGGCCAGGTGATGTATCCAAAATCTTCTGTTCACTGCTACTGAAAAAGAAAAAACAACACTTCAATAAGAAATTCATAACAATACTAATTTATTGCCATCAAACAGCTATACCAAGAGAAAAATGATATTAAGGGGCGGCGCGGCTCGACAGCTGGCCGGCATATACCTTCGGTGTTCCCGCTACCGCCGTCCGCGCCATTTCCTCGCCGACCCTCCCGATGCCCTTACATCCCTTCTTTCGGATACAGATACCACACACAGGATCAGACGCCGACCTCGCCGGCGAGGTCGAAGAATCCCTTGCCCGCCGGCCGGTGCAGAGCACCACAGCGAGACACCTAGTATACGCCCTCCCCCATAGGTACTGCCCAAGCCGAGGCCGTACCTTCTTCAGGCCACCTTGAGTTATTTGCGCCCTTGCCCTTCTGGCTCGAGCGTAGTGGTTGCACGCTCGCCCTCTTATCCGGTGAAGATGTAAAGGCCCCGCGGCCAACAGAGTATCAGATCATTCAGACACACACATACCTTCGGTGTTCCGGATTTTCACCCTCGTTATGATATCCGGATAAGTCAGTAGGTAGATGTTTCTTATTGAAGTGTGCTTTTTATTCATTTTTTTATTACCAGTGAAGAATAGGCAGTGGATAAATCACCTGGTCTTCCGCTCTAGGACGACTAAAATTACTCTGTGTATTTCCTCTCTATTTCTATATCATTATGCCATATCATAATGATCTTCTTATTCTTATTTATTTATTTTTCTTTAAATGAGGTTACCATGTCAACACTCTCATCAGTATAATAATTCCGTTAATTAAACTTAGACCCAACTTGCAGACCAGCCTACACCCCACAGGAAAATATAGATATAATAAATGGTAGAAATACTATTAAAAAAAAAAATATTCGCCCTGTTAAGAAACTGTCCCACCGTTGGACACGGGCCTCCTCTCTAACTGAGAGGGTGTAGGCCACAGTCCACCACGCTGGCCCAGTGCGGGTTGGCGAACGTCATACACCTTCGCGAAATTTCTTGCCAAGTGGTGGTAGAGTCTTTGTTACTTTTCTGATGATAAGTAAATACTAGAAAGAAAGACAGAAAAACGTTTATTCAGAGACACAAAGTACACGGCAAATAATATAACATGAAAAAAAATGTGGCACTGAAATGATATACACTCAGCATAATGCCGGCAACTCAAGTGCCACGACGCTGGTCTTCTGTGTATTCAAATTCAAATTGATAGCTTAACTACGCGCATTGCAATACAAAAAGTTTATCGGTGTGAGACTTTAATTATTTTTTTTAAACGTAGCCCCACACTAGGATTTATTTCTGTGTCGTGGGTGCGTTTACAAACATGAAAGTTCACACACACAAATACCCAGACCGAAACAAATAATTGTGGATCACACAAAGATTTGTCCCGTGCGGGAATCGAACCCGCGACTATTAGACACAGTGGGCGGAGCGGCTTAAGCTCTTAACCACTGCGCTAAATCGTCCGTCACTGTGTAAATGCAGATGTAGTTGTTGAATACTTATGAGGAAAATAAAGTGGTTAGACCGTTGGACTGCATAGTCAAATATCTCGGGTTCGAACTCAGGCACGCAACCTCTATCTTTAATATATATATATATATATATCGATAGCATATGCGTATTCAAAATTAATTATCACTTACTTTAACGGTGAAGGAAAACATCGTGAGGAAACCTGCATGCCTAAGAGTTTCTCAAAGGTGTGTGTGATGTTCGCAAATCCGCACTGGGCCAACATGGTGGACTATGGACTAAACCCTCTCAGTTTGAGCGGAGGCCTGTGCCCAACGTTGGGACAGTTTCTTAACAGGGCTTATATTATTATTTTTATATTATTACGAATAATTAATAAAGTATTTAACAAATAGTTTACATGAATAAAGAAGAAAACAGTACACAGAGACGTATAAAGATCCAACAGGTTCTTTCCTTACAGACCTCTCTAACTTCCAATCTCGTAGTTCGTTTCACACACTAGTATATTTCCTAATACAAAGCTAATACATTAATTTCCTGTATTGTCAAACAATAAGATAATAAAACCTCTACCGCGTATTTCATCAATTCAGTTGAACATTAACACATATTGTGTTCACACTATTTACGGTAATCGGTTAAATTTTTAGAGTTCCTTAAGAGAATTTGTAAAACTTTATTATTATTATCCTTTATTACACGAAAAAATCAGCCTATACTGTCGCTCTGTGGGGCAAAGGCCGTCTCCCACTAATAGGTGAGAGAGATTAGGTCATACTCCACCACGCGGAGTCAGTGTGGTGCGGTGCAAGGCAGGTTTGTGGCCACCCGCTGTTGCAACTTATAACATTTATGGTCACACAAAGATTTCTCCCGTACTGGAATCGATTAGGTACGTAACTATGGATTCAGTTAGCGTAGTGGCCCACGCTCTATGTACTAGACATAGCCGTCATCATATTTTTTTCTTCCTTTCCTAGACTGAAATCCTTGGTAGGATAAACTGTGTTTTGTGTATTTATGAATTCTCGGTTTCAGTCTGAAGTCTGGAATTGAGTTATATATAGTCGCAACAGGCTCGCCTCCTATTACACTGGGACCTAAAATCTCTCTATTACTTGGGGATCTAACATCGTCTACAAAATGTAAGTGTACACAGTCTGTGTACACTCTACAATGCCCTTCTGGAAAATAGGCGCATGGACATCTCTTTTTTAGCTTTTTAGGACGCTTTAATCCAGTGGTTAAGAGCTTAAGTCGCTCCGCCCACTGGATCAATCAGTCGCGGACCCAATTCTTCCACGGAGCAAATCTTTGGGGGACCTACAATTCTTTTTTTCGGATTGCGGTTTAATTCATACACAAACACCTGCTGGTTGTTTGTGTATGAATTTCATGTTTGCAAACAAACCCAAGATGGTGAAGACACAGGAATACCTAATGTGGGGCTACATTTTTCTAAAAAAGAACTCTAAAATTATTCTAATTGCCTTGAAGTAAGATTTGATTATCCATCTATCTATATCAGAGATGGGAAAAATATAATCAGATTAATGACTAACCACCCCCGCTTGGGGAATATAGGCGTGATGGTGTATTAATGATTAACGATTACAATTACATTTTGTAATCTTAAACGTTTACGCTTTTAATCTTAAATCATGATTGAATACTTCAAAATGCAATTGTAATCAGAAATCTGATAACATTTTGCCCGTCTCTGATCTATATCATAACGCCCGATATTTTTATATTACTTATACCAAATGCGATCATTATTAGGTACGGAACCTGATAAATCACCGCGACTCACACTTGACCGCTTTTTGTTACAGTCTCTCATAAATACACACAATAGTTCAAAGTGAACGGCAGATAAAAAAAAAGCTTATATACAGCCAAATGCTGTGAAGGTGTTAGGAAACAATTTAATCTGAGTTTTAGTCTAGATTTTTAATCGCTTAAAGAGATCTAGATAGATTGTTGTAGACTTAAATGAAAAATATAACACTCTTTTTGGGACAATTGGATTAGAACAAAGGTTTGAAAATAACACCGTCATGCCTATATTCCCTTAGCGGGGGTGGCAGAGGTGTACTAGGAACACCTATTTTCACCGATGATGTTAATTTTTAATTTTATAGGGGACGAGCCTATCGACATCATCACCGGACACAATGCCAGACGGCGGATCGAAACGATTTTTTTTTCTATAGAAATATTAAATTTTGTCTGACCTAGGATTCGAATTCAGTACCTCCTAATTGCTACGCGCAGTATTCGCCACTAAATCAAGGAGGCAGTTGTACACATAATTTAATTCGGGGAAAATGACATAATACAAAATAACATAGCAACAAATGAATGACATTCAAATCTTATTATAATTTACAAATTAACACTTCATAATTAATAATACAATCGTTAAATACTAATGGATTCTAAAAAAATAAGTTTAATTTACGTATATGGAAGTAGGTACCAATAAATTATTTAGGAACTATCCATTCTATACCTAACTCTACTAAAGAGTACTACTATATCGTAAAGTTAGGTATAGAATGATGTAATGACTATCTACTAATGTCTGCCTTGTTGATCTAGTAACCTATTGCGCACCTAGCGATCACGAGGTCGTTAGTTCGAATACAGGGTAAGACAAAATGTAGTTTATACTTATATATCGTAAATAACGCAAGACCTCAGACACCCTGATTAGATTATTGCCTTACAAATTCAATATGCAGTGATAGCCTAGTGGTTAGACCGTTGGACTGCAAAGTCAGAGGTCTTAGGTTAAAACCCAGGCACGCACCTCTGTCTTTTCGAAAGTATGTGCGTATTAAATAAATAGCTATCACTTGCTTTAGCGGTGAAGGAAAACATCGCGAGGAAACCTGCATGCCTAAGAGTTTCTGGAAAGTTTGTGAAATTCGCCAACCCGCACTGGGCCAGCGTGGTGGACTATGGCCTTAACCCTCTCAGTTTGAGAGGAGGCCCGTGCCCAACAGTGGGACAGTTTCTTAACAGTGCTAATATTTAATTCAATATGGCATTCAAACGACATTGTTCTGCGCCCATACACGATTTGCCCCAGAACCAACAGCAATGAAAAATACTTTTATGATTTCAAATCACCCATAAAGTCTCTTAAGGCATTTATTATCGAACGGACAAGCGGGGGAATTGCAATATACACAAAAAGTATTAGATTTTGAGGTTATAATTCAATAGCCCTTAACATATTTGAGGTTATATTTTTGTTGACATTCAGTAAAGATGTCGGCGACTTCGATATAAGTACTTACAATACTTTGAAATATTCGTTTTAGATTGCAAATTGTCCGTTAGATACGGATAGTTGCCATTATTTTAATAAAATAGATAAATAATGATGGCATAGGTCAAATGTTTGTTGGTTCTGGGGCAATTTTCGACAATGTCCTTTCCAATTTTAAGGAGATTGCTGCAATTTTTAAGCCCTTTGGCACCAGAATTAATTATGCAATTCAGTAAGTAATTAACTTCTGTGTGCATATTGAGGTGTTTGTGCAATGCATTTAAAATAGCTATAATGTTTTTAATAATGATTAAATTTTGTTGAATACAACGAAATAAATGAGTGGCGGCATTTTTGATCGTCCTTACGAACTGATTTAAATAAAATTTGGTACACAGATAGTCTAGAGCCTGAGAAAGGACATAGGCTACTTTTTAATACGAAAAAAGAGTTGTAACGGGTTGAAAGGGGGGATGAAAAGTTGTATGGAAGTATCGTCATTTTTAGAGCTAGAAGCTTGAAACTTACTTTTAGGCTGTTGATTCGATATAAATAAATATGACATTCCAAGTTTGTAAAAGTTTTACCCTCAAGGGTGTAAAATAACAATAGGAATAGGGGATGACAGTTTGTATGGAAATATGTAAGGTTTATGTGAATGTTTTATAAGTTTGCGACAAGACACAAAATATTAGAGCTATTCCGATGTAACATTTACGGAGTCATTACAAAATGTGAAACTGAAGTTAACGCGCGTAAGAAACTTGCCTAGCACCGCGCCGTACGCAATGCGCGCTGTGCAGCCGCGCGGTGGAGGGGGGGGGGGGGCAAAGACACTATTCCACGCGGATGAAGTCGCGGGCACAGTTAGTACTTTATAAATAGTTGGAATCGATCCAGTTGCCGATTTAAAACAAACTACTTTTACCTAAAATTGTCGGCGAAACGTGGGTGTACTCAGTACACCCCTGCCACCCCCTCTGGGGAAAATAAGCGTGACGGTGCTTTTTTTTTTACTTTTAGGTCTTGCGTTAATTATGTTACATATATAATAATATTAGCCCTGTTTAGAAACTGTCCCACCGTTGGACACGAGCCTCCTCTCAAACTGAAAGAGCTTAGGCCAAAGTCTACTATGCTGGCCCAGTGCGAGTTGGTGAACTTCACACACCTTCGAGAAACTCTTAGGCATGCAGGTTTCCTCACGATGTTTTTCCTTCGCCGTTAAAGCAAGTGATAATTAATTTTTAATACGCACATGCTTTGTAAAAGACAGAGGTGCGTGCCTGGGTTTGAACCCGACCATTGGACTTTGCAGTCCAATGGTCTCACCACTAGGCCTATCACTGCTTGTTTATGCAATATGTTACATATTGTATAGCGAAAAATTTCCAATACCAGTCCAGAGTTTCAAACTCCGATCATTTATTTTGTATAAACGCTGCGGGAATACTGACAACTTATCATATTTACATTATTTAACTTACTAATCCACCACCAAAAACTCAGCGGGCTTGTCTCTCAATATATTATTCAGTATAATTCTCTACTTTTTTGTTTTTTTTTTATTTAATAATTTTCTGTATATATTTTGAACAGGACGAATAATACGTCGTGCGTCCTGTTGCTGCTGTGGCTGGTATGCGTCGTGAAGGAGAATTCAATGAAAGCCGAATAGTCTTGAAACAGTGCTCCACCCACCAGTTGTGACCCTCTTCGCGCAGAGTTTCTTCCTATAATCTTCCAATGTCCAGTCGCTCGAACGTGTCTGGCGCGATTTTTCGCGCTCTTAAATATTATTTGGTGTGTCACAACTAGTGGGCTTTGTACCGAGTTTATTAATCAAATAAACCAATCATGATACAATTATTCCTGTCCCTTTCCGGGGTTACACTCTTCTTACTATTCCTATCCCTTTCAGGGTTACACTCTTCAATTATTCCGATCCCTTTCAGGGTTACACTCTTCTAATTTTATACTAGTGTTTATGCGCTAGGATTCTATGACATTATCTTATTTCTAACTTAAATTACATAATGTACTACAGTAACTTAATCTATTATATAATCTATTTATACAAATCATACAGACGTCGTCCTGTACATATTTTATATATTACACACTTAAGTATGTGATCCAACTTCAGCGCGATGCCTTACGACTGTTATTAGATTAATTTTTTTTAAGCATGATATGTTAAATGATTCTGTGTGGACCAGTCCCCAAAAGCAGCATCCGTTCACGAGTACGACTACTTGAGCAGCCATCACCTCCCTCGACCATATTAGAGGGAAGGAAGTGACCCGCACCAAATAGCCACCGCAAGCATTGAGTTTTTAGTGAGCAAGACCAATCCCAATCACAGTCTGAAATATGCCGAGTATAATAGCAATAGATCCCTACTACATTTGGACCTAACATGATCGGTAAAAAGTGGGTATACATAGCACGCCCACCTTTGGAGAATAAAACCACACTTTATCCGAGCTGGGATACCAACCTAAGATCTCGTGATCGTTACCCTTACTATGCACTACAAGAACAACGAGGTTGATTAATCCCTTGCCTGCCGGCCCTACGCCGGACTTAGTATACGCCCTCCCCAATAACAACTGCCCAAGCCGAGGCCGTTCCTCCTTGAGGCGCCCTTGAGCTAGTTGCCCCCTTCTGGCTCGAGCGTAGTGGTTGCACGCTCGCCCTCTTGGTGACGCTGTAAAGGTCACCAAAAGGTCAATAACACACACACACAGTGTATGGTGTAGTCGGTTACTTAGCACCGACTTTAAATATTATTTTTTTACTATTTGAAGTTGGTTTCCCTTTTTTAAAATGTTATTTATTTTACAATTTTAAGTGACGAGTGAATTAATTCTTAATATTTATAAACGTATATTATATTATCCTACTTAGTTCTACAGTAAGGTACCTACAGGATTTATATAATACTACTAAAAACTAATTTACACATCGAGCTGTTTACCTTCGAAGAGTGGTGGAAGAGCTTTCCGGTTCGAATCTTGTGATAAATTTTTCAAGCACTTGCGGGTATTCGATTGATCCAAAATTTGTAATACCTATGTTAAGTCGGTGACAATGCAATAATATTATACCATTGAGCTGGTCTGATGATGGAATCGGAAGGTGGCCACAGGAACATGGGAACTATACAACGTAAGCCCTCGAGTTTGGGCTTGTTAGATTGGTATTGACAAGTACTATACGACCAGATAGTGTTCAGGGTCTGAAGAGCCGAAAGGTGGCCAATGGATGGTTCCCAACTTCTTAATATATCGCTCGTTGGATTTGTCTTGACGAGTACTTCGAGCTCTGATGATGGAGCCGGAAGAAAGCCGTAGGAACTTCTACACTAAGCAAGATATCTTCGTTATGTTTTTACTATAAAAGCTTGTGTTTAAAAGTTTTTTTTATTTCTTTTTCATAACAGCGCTTGATTTATCTGCGTCGACAAAGCGCTCATGCGAACGTCGAGTAACTCTCTCTAGTTACTTGTACAAAACACTATGCGTTTATAAAAAATGTATTTCTGTGGGAATGTCCGTTCAGTACGACATTAAAAAACACTTTCGCACAATCTTTAACGGCTCATAAACTTCAAATCGTCGAAAATATATGCGTTTTTATGCAATTCTAACTGAAGGCGAATATATTATTCAGTATAATAAATAGATTATACCGAACCGTAACGCTTCGTAGCGATAATTGCTTGCGGTTTTTAAATTTTATTTTTTAATGTGTAAACATTCTATAAAAGATAGGAAATTATGCATTCATTATTTTTTTGGAGTTGCCAGGCCCATGAAGAAGATATAAAGAGGAGATGACGTTATTAGATTTCCCTATACAATCAAGGGTGGCGCGGAATGAAGTAGGCGTTACACCTCACCTACTTCTGTATTTGCCATCTAGCTGAGAATCACAGACTGACACCACCATGCCCACCGTGAGTGCACAGTTGCTTAAGCTGACTCCTCTTTATATTACAAAACGGGCTATAATGGCCAATATTTTGCCCTAAGAGACATAGTACAACGATACTTTTAACATCGGCTATCGGCGATTTTGCGACTGTATAGATGCTGTATCGAGTTTTGGCAATTTATTGCGTAAGATAGCAGAATCAAAATCAGGTTAGCGTAGCGTTCAGTCAATGTATCAAGTAGTCCATAAGCGATTTAGTAAATTCAGTGTGTGTGTGTGAGTGATGTACGCTGTTGGCCGCGAGGCCTTTACAGCTCCACTGGACTTAAGGGCGAGCTTGCAACCACTACGCTCGAGCCAGAAGGGCAAGGAGCGACATACTCGAGGGCGCCTTGAAGAGGCGCCCTCGAGTGAGATCGTAGTCGGCGGCGGCTTCGATTAACGGATTCGCATGGGTAGATGCGTTCGCGAAGTGTCGTGTTGTCGCCTTTTTAATATAGGCGCGAATAGGTTCGAGACCTAGATCGGAATGGAGATCGCCATTCCGTACGAACCAGGAGGCTCCTACGGCTTTACGGAGGAAGCGGTTTTGAGCTGCTTGGAGTTTATAAGTTTTTATCGATGTGAGAGGGGGCCGAATGCCCCCTCTCACATCGATAAGCACACTAAACACAACACACGCATAAGTCATGATGGAAGTAAATTCAGATCATGTGATCGCCGCGACTGGAATTTGTGTGTGTAGATGGAAGCGTCTCAACTTAACCACAGATCGCCCAAGCAAGTGTGCTTTGGGTGGCTATACCCCTAAAATTTGGAGTTTTTTTATGCGTTTAAGGTTTTGCCACATAGCCGACGCAGCGCGACGGGAGCACGATGGTGGCGCGGCTTGGGGGTTGTAATGTACTGAAATGTACGGGAGACGCCACACAGCGCAGCACCGCTCGGCGCGACGGTGGGGTGGCTCGGGGAGTTGTTATTTACTGAAATGTACGGGAGACGCCACACAGCGCAGCACCGTTTGGCGCGACGGTGGCGTGGCTTGGGGATTTGTAATTTACTGAAATGTACGGGAGACGCCACACAGCGCAGCACCGCTTGGCGTGACGGTGGGGCGGCTTGGGGAGTTGTAATTTACTGAAATGTACGGGAGACGCCACACAGCGCAGCACCGCTCGGCGCGACGGTGGCGTGGCTTGGGGAGTTGTAATTTACTGAAATCTACGCGAGACGCCACACAGCGCAGCGCCGCTCGGCGTGACGCCGGCACGGATTGGGGAGTTGTTATGCACTGAAATATACGGGAGTCGCCACACAGCGCAACCCTACTCGGAGCGACAGTGGCGTTGCTTGAGGAGTTATAATGTACTGAAATGTACGGGAGACGCCACACAGCGCAGCCACGTTCGGTGCTACAACAAACGTTACACCCGAACGTAGCCGAGCCGTCTCGCTTCGTCGTCTATTTGACCAAACCTTTAAAGCTAGACGTAACTTGTTTTTAAAAGCTTTTATTTAACGTGCACTGTCTGTCTGTCTTTTCTGTTTAAATCTTGTGATCGATTTTTCAAACAATTACGGGTATCCGATTGAGCTGAAATTTGGCATACGTAAGTTTGGTGACAATGTAATAATATGGTACCATAGAGCTGGTCTGATGATGGACTCGGAAGTACACCATGGAAACATATGAATTATGCAACATAGCTCTTTCGTAATAAGGCTCGTTAGATTGGTATAGATTGTACTCGACAATACAACCAGATGGTATGCAGGGTCTGATGATGAAGCTGAAAGGTGGCCAATGGAACCACCCAACTACTCAATATAACCCGATCGTGTTTAGGCTCGTTGGATTTGTCTTGACGAGTACTTTATACCCGGATGGTGTCCAGGATCTGACGATGGAGCCGGAAGAAGCCCATAGGCACTCCTCAACAAAGTAAGACCTTCGTTGTGCTTCAAATTTTATTAGATAATAAAAAATGAGTTTAGATTAATAATGAATCGGTCCAAAACGCAAGTTATGACCAACAGCTCGAGACGTAGAATCAATGTAGATGGGCAAGAAATATGTTATATGGATGAGTATATTTATAAATATGTTTTGTAATAAACCGAGTCTTATCTGATGGAAAAGTCAAGAGTCTCCGTAACCGGCGAGCGTGTATGAGACGAACTATGAGAGTCGAGGAAGCCAGAGAGGTATGTAAGGAAAGAACCTGTTGGAACTCTGTACTCTCTGCCTACCCCGCAAGGGATCTGGCGTGAGGTTATAGATAGATAGATAGATAGTATGTTTATTTGGACCAAGTAGTTTCTTTCGACTACAGGCAAAGTGAAGAAATAAATCGCCGTGTCGATAATGCATGGAGAAGCTACTGGTCTATAAAGCAACTTATGAAGGGAGAACTCCCTCTTTCACTTAAGCGCCAACTCATCGACGGATGTATCTTGCCTGTTTTAACCTACGGTTCACAGACTTGGTCACTGACCGAATTGCCAAAATCCAAACTCAAAGTATGCCAAAGGGCAATGGAACGCTGTATTCTAGGAATTAAAACATTTGTTCGAGTCCGTAACATTCTGCGTTCTAAAAAGGCAAATTAGACGTGGGCTACAAGACCGCCAAGCTCAAGTGAGGATGGGAGGGTCATTTGAGCAGAATGAGCCCAGATAAGTGGGCAAACATCACTCACATCACAAATGGTGACCCGAGGGACGCTGACGCCGGGGAATACCTAGAAAAAGATGGCGCGACGACCTTGACGCTTATAAGGAGAAATGGTTTGATATGGCCAAGGATCGGGTTAGGTGGAGAATCATGGGAAAACCTTTGCCCAGCAGTGGGACGAAAGAAGTTAATAAAATAAATACAAATGAACACAGTTTTTTTGATTAATTAAACAACTATAACTTCAATGTGAAGACTGAAAAGTGAGAAAGTGAGAATGTGAAGAAAACCAAGATTATGGTTTTTGAAAGGGAAGAAACCAGAACGAATGTAAGGATTGTGGTTGGTAACGATGTGCTGGAGCAAGTGAATGAGTTTGTATATCTTGGATGCGCCTTCAGTAAGGATGGGAAATACACCGCTGACATAGAGAGAAGAGTGAGTGCAGGGAACAGAGTGAATGGTGCGATGGGAAGGCTACTCGGGAGCCGGCACTTAAGCCATAAGGCGCATCTGGCCATACATAACGGAGTTCTTGTCCCAACGCTGTTATATGGTAGCGAGAGCTGGGTATGTAAGAAGGAGAATGAAAGTAGGATCAATGCGGTAGAAATGCGAGCTCTGCGGAAGATGTGCGGAGTGAAGCTGACCGACCGCATTAGCAACAGCATAGTAAGACAGCGAGTAGGTATGAAAGATAGTATCGGTGTAAAGTTGAGAAAGGGCATGCTCCGTTGGTTCGGGCATATAGAAAGAATGCCAGAGGAAAGAATGACAAAACAGATATACAATGTGAAAATGGAAGATGCAGGTATCGGGGAAGACCTAGACTATCTTACCACGACCAAATAAACCGAGTCTTATCTGATGGAAAAGTCGAGAGTCTCCGTAGCCGGTGAGCGTGTATGAGACGAACTATGAGAGTCGAGGAAGCCAGAGAGGTATGTAAGGAAAAAACCTGTTGGAACTCTGTACTCTCTGCCTACCCCGCAAGGGATCTGGCGTGAGGTTATAGATAGATAGATAGATAACTTCAACATCTCTACCGACACCTTAGGAAATAATAGGCATGATAGAACGACTAATCCAAACCCGGTTAGCAGTTAGTTCAATATTGTAACATTTGTAATTACATTGCATAATTTCACACGCTATGACATTTAAACGAAAACAATGGCGGCCGGTCCATTGCAAATACTAATTAAATCCTTTGTTAGCTAATTACGATGATCTATGTTATTAGTACTGGATCGGACAAGTTCACATATTGACTTGTTGGATTAACGCGAATATTGCACATGAAATCAAAGTATTTTCGGGATTTTCTCTCAGTTTGTTTTTGATTTTTGCGTGCCCGACGTTTCATGGCCTCGGGAGGGACTGAGGTATGTGTGCCTTGACAGCTTTACCGGACTAGAGGGCGAGCGTGCAACCACTACGCTCGAGCCAGAAGAGGGGCAACTAGCTCAAGGACGCCTCAAGGAGGAAAAGCGTTGGCTTAGGCAGTCCCTATGGGGGGCGTATACTAGGTATCTAGCCGTGGTGCTCTGCACCGGCCGACGGGCAAGAGATTCTTTGACCTCGCCGGTGTCTGATCCTGTGTGCGGTATGTGTATTCGAAAGAAGGGAAGTAAAGGCACCGGGAGGGGATATGCCGCGAGCGGCGGTAGCGGCTGACGGCATTCTCACCAACCTTCACTTTGCCCTTACGTGAGTGCGCATGATACTGCTTATAAAATAACGTATCTTACTACAAGTGTAGTCCGATAATAATCTTGTTTTGATCCATTGAAGTATTTTAGATAAATGAAGTGAATCTCCTAAAAGTAAGACTATTTTCGGGTGCTTTCGAGTCTAACTTATAACTTTTTATAAACTTATACATTTTTTAAATGTATTTTTTTTAATTCTTAAGAAGATCATCTAGTAATTTATTACACAGTAGGTACATACATAGATATCATCGGCTAATTAATTAGTCATTAATTTTCATGATTTTGTAATATCGTGTACGAAGCGTGTTTTGTGTTACCGACACGATTTATCTTCCTCTACTCTCATAGTTCGTCTCATACACGCTCGCCGGTTACGGAGACTCCTGACTTGTACTTCAGATAAGACCCGGTCTATTTGGTCATGGTAAGGTAGTCTAGGTCTTCCCCGGTACCTACATCCTTCCACTTTTACATTATATATCAGTTTTGTCATTCTTTCTTCAGACATTCTTACTATATGCCCGAACCAACGGAGCATACCCTTTCTCATCTTTACACCAATACTATAATGTCATACCTATTCGCTGTCTTACTACGCTGTTACGAATACGGTCGATCAGCTTCACTCCGCACATCTTCCACAGAGCTCGCATTTCCACTGCATTTATCCTACTTTCATTCTCCTTCTTACATACCCAGCTCTCGCTACCACAGCCTTGGGACAAGCACTCCATTATGTATGGCCAGCTGCGCCTTTTGGCTTAAGTGCCGCCTTCCAAGTAGCTTTTTTCTTTAAAATATTGGACAATATCCGTATCTAACGGACAATTTGCAATCTAAAACGAATATTTCAAAGTATTGTAAGTACTTATATCGGAGTCGCCGACATCTTTTCTGAATGTCAACACACAATATAACCTCATATGTATTTATGACTGACGATTTAGCGCAGTGGTTAATAGCTTAACCCGCTCCGCCCATTGTGTCTAATAGTCGCGGGTTCGATTCCCACACGGGACAAATCTTTGTGTGATCCACAATTATTTGTTCCGGTCTGGGTATTTGTGTATGTGACTTTCATGTTTGTAAACGCACCCACGGCACAGGAATTAAACCTAGTGTGGGGCTACGATTTTAAAAAAAAAAATAAAAAAAAAATGGCTACTGAATTATAAACCTCAAAATTTAATACTTTTTGTGCAATATTGCGATTCCCCCGCTTGACCGTTTAATAATAAATAGATTAAGAGAATTAATGGATGATTTAAAATCATACAAGTATTTTTTATTTGCTGTTGGTTGTGGGGCAAATCATGTATGGGCGCAGAACAATGTCCTTTGACACATACTTTATTAACTGGTTTAACACATAGGATACTTTTTATCCCGGAAAAATGTAAGGTTTCTGTTTAAAGTCAACGCGGAAGTGGCGGGCAGAAACTACTCGTAATGTTATAAATTTGAAAGTAACTTTGTCCGTCCGATTGTCTGTTGCCTTTTTACGCCCAAACCGCTGAACAGATTTTGGTCAAATTCGGCAAGGACATAGATTATATCCAGGGGAAGGATATAAGCTAAATTTGTCTCAAAAAAATCTTAGAGTGCGAAGTATACGCCTGAAAATAACGTGTACGAAGTTGCGGATTCAGCTAGTAAAAATTATATAATGGTTTAGGCGAACACGTGGTCTCTGGGCAGTGTTAAACGAGTAGCGCCTGCACCGGTGGTAGGCTATGGCCGTGGTTGGTCACCACCCCCCACCAAAGTCATGCCGCCAAGCAACCCAGTCGTGATCCACCTTATTGCGCGATCATCATCATCATCATCATCTGTTAAGAATCTGTCCCACCGTTAGGCACGGGCCTCCTCTCAAACTGAGAGGGTTTAGGCCATAGTCCACCACGCTGGCCCAGTGCGGTTTGGCGAACTTCACATACCTTCGAGAAACGCCTAGGCATGCAGATTTCCTCACGGTGTTTTCCTTCACCGTTAAAGCAAGTGATAATCATTATATTAATACGTGAAGCAAAAACTTTGTACCCCTTTTTACGAAAATTGCGCGGACGGAGGAGTATGAAATTTCCCACACTTATAGTTTATATAGAGAAGGAGTAAATTATGCATAAAAAATACATTAAATCAATCAAAAAACATTACAGACACTACCATGTATTTGTCACAATTTCACAAATTTCAAATTTAGAATAGATTAATATTGTTCTTCTTCTTCTTCTTCTTCAAGTTATGGCTTCACACCAATTATAAGTGTATTTTGCCAGTGTCCAGTAAGATATATAATCGTGTTTGTTTAAATTAATTCGACTCCCCGATGAGTTTGATGACAACGATGATAATGAAATTAATGAAGTACCCCACCCTGGATAGTAAAGCGATGGATACTTTACATACCAATTGCAACGGCCGTTTTGAGGGAAGTCAAAAAGGCACGTTTTATCACTTTGTTACAATTACCTTCACTCATGCACATATAAGAACACATAATGGTTAATATTCCACCAACATTACACATTATTAGTCGAAATAACACAAGTTTTGGAAATTAAAACAAATTGACAACATCACTCTTAGACTTCCCGCCAAAACTCCATTAATATTGTTTGTCATTTATATTATTTGTCTATAGTCTTACTGAATGTCAAACATAACCAGCAAACGATGAAAGAGTTTTTACAAAAAACATCGTTTACAGAGTAAGTTTTGTATCATTAATTAAATTATCGAAATATGTATGTCAAGTTCAATGGACAGCATTTTCTTTTTGGTTTTTTGTTTTCAATAAAAAAATACTAAAAAAGGTATTCTTTATTTTAATCATTTTTTGTTTTTTTTTTTATTTAAATTTCATGTAATTCGTTTATAAAAATAGACAAATTAACAGTGTAGCCCCGGCAAAACCTGTGATTATAGTCTTTGACAATAGAACCTTAATTATGTCCAAACTTATAATTTAAATTAATTATGGTCGAATTTCGACCAATGGGCGACCACTAGTTAATTTTTAATACGCATTTTTTTTTTATTTTAATCATTCAATAAATGACTAAAATCTTACTTAGTTAAAATCTGTTTCTATTCACTATAAGAAAATCTAGAAAGGCCACTATAACATAATCTCAAACATTGGAACAGCCTACAAATACGTACTACCTACTTATATTAATATTAACACGACGATCGTAATATACTGTGAAACTTTATTGAAATTGTACTGTATTGTAATAACTTAACTATATTATTTCATTAAATTTATGTCATATCATTAAACATTGCAATGCCTGAAGACTAAAGTGTACAACCAATGCGTCCTACCTGTTATGACCTACGGGGCCGAGACGTGGCCACTCACAGTGGGACTGGTCCACAAATTTAAAGTCGCACAGCGGGCTATGGAGCGAGCTATGCTCGGCGTCTCTTTGAAGGATAAAATTCGTAACGACAAAGAACCAAAGTTACCGACATAGCTCGCAAACTCAGTAAGCTAAAGTGGCAATGGGCTGGTCACATCTGCAGAAGGACCGACGGCCGATGGAGCAAACGTGTCCTAGAGTGGAGACCGCGACTTGGTAAGCGTAAGGTAGGACGGCCCCCAGCTAGATGGACCGACGACCTCAAAAAGGTCGCTGGGACAGACTGGATGCGGAAGGCGGAGGACCGTGTGCAATGGCGCGTGTTAGGAGAGGCCTATGTCCAGCAGTGGACTGCGATAGGCTGATTGATTGATTGATTGATTAAACATTTTTATTTCAACTGTATTTGCAATGCCCGTAAACGGTCACTAAGTCATAAGCACTTTATAATATTAAGATCTCATATTAGTGTACACTTAGTCCGCAAATAAATGTTTGATATTGAATTTAAGTTACCTTACGAGGCGATAGCCCGATACCCGATTAACCCGATGAGTGGGTCACGCATTACATCGTGTCGTGTCGTATAAACAAAAAAAAACTTGCTTGCTTAAGATTATGAGTCACAAACATAATAGCAAATGTTTAATCACGGAATAGGGTGTAACTATGTATGTCCTAATCGTCTCGAAGGCTTTCCGGCAAGTTTGGTAATGCCTTGGAAACTTGTTAATTATCTGATGCTTTGATTATGAATAATCCCACAATAATAATAAGGTAGTCGGACCCGTAAGGACGCTGTTTTGTTTAATGTAAGACCTTTTTAAAAACATGCTTTTATAGCAAAACACAACGAAGTTATCTCGCTTAGTTGAGGAGTTCCTATCGCTCCATCATCAGAATCTGGACACCACCTGGGTATAAGGTACTGGTCAAGACAAATCCAACGAGCGCAAACACGACGCGGTTATATTGAGTAGTTGCGTGGTTCCATTGGCCGCCTTTCGGCTTCATCACCAGACCCTGAACTATCTGGTTGTATAGTACTTGTCAATACCAATCTAAGAAGACTAATCACGAGGGGGTCACGTTGTATAGGTCACATGTTCCTATGGCCAACTTTCAGACTCAATCATCAGCTCCTTGGTACCATATTATTGCATTGTCACCAAACTTACATAAGTGTGCCAAATTTCAATTGAATCGGGTAACTGCAAGTGCTTGAAAAATGGATCACAAGTTTTGAAGCGGAAAGACCGACAGGCAGACATAAGAACATGGCAATTTAAATAAAAGCTTCTAAAAATTACCGCACATAGTTAAATAGCCATAGACTCAGCCTTTTAACGTCTTACTGATGTGCCGAGACTTCACAAATCGTGGTGAGGGAGATTAGGTAATACTCCACCACGCGGTCACAGTACAGATTGGCTGAGGTAAGTTTTTGGCCAGCTACTGGAGGGACTTATCAAGCACATAAGTCTTCCAACTGGGTTTAACGGCTGAAGTAATTACCAGAAGCTTTATGTGCCTTGCAAAGACCGAACCCGCACCGCACAGACCAAACCTTACCTGCTAAAACTTAATGATCGCTAGGAACACCGCGGTCGCACAGCGCTACGAGGGCCTTAGCATACCTTTATTTAATAATAAATAATATAAGCCCTGGAGAAGAAGAGAGAAGAAACTGCCCTACCGTTGGGCAGTGGCCTCCTCTCAAATTGAGAGGGTTTAGACCATAGTCCACCAGGCGCCCCGTGCAGGTTAGAATCAGAATCAGAATATTTTTTATTCATGTAAACCATTACAGTATTTATGAATCGTCAGAAACTTTACACACCTACGAGAAACACTTAAGCATGTAGGTTTCCTCACGATGCTTTCCGTCACCGTTAAATCAAGACCCTAATTTACCTGGGGAAAATCTTGCATAAGATTTCCACGAGCCTAGAGGACAGTTCGCGAATCTGATTCCTATCGACTATAAACCCCAGGGTGGCCGACATCAGCACTTTGAAGGGGCTACGGGGATCTCCGTATGGAACGCACCGGCGCCGGCATCGGGGGGAGACTTCATAACATGAATGGGTCCTTATTCGCTGTGAGCGATTAAACACGAAACGAAAAGCGTTACGATAACTTATATCTATACTAATATTATAAAGAGGAAAGATTTGTATTTATGTATGTTTGTAACGAATAAACTCAAAAACTACTGGACCGATTTCAAAAATCTTTCACCATTAGTAAGCTAGCTTATCCAGAAGTAACATAGGCTATATAACATAGACCCAGTAGGTGGCGCTGTTGTCGACCGGGTACGAAGTCACGGGTAACTTATATATTAGATTACACTTCGCTAATTGAAGTCGGTCATCATAACAATCTTTTGGTAAGACCTACGTCTGCAGTGGATGTCTTACGGTTTATAAAAACGCCTGTTAATAATAATACTTACTTATATCTTAAACGTACCTATAATTTAACCATATTAATACAATCATGTGTCACGAAACTGCAAGTTTTACGAAACCGGTGAAATTCATGCATCGCGCGTCGTCGGCCATTTTTATTGGCATTACGAATTGCGGCGAGACATGCCGATCGCTGCCGAGTTGCGGCCATTACAATGGCGTGTTATCCAACCGGATTTTTAATAATAGGGATTTCTTGAACAACTTGTAGATTCATTGAAATAATCCGGTCTCTGTTTACCTATATAACTACCATAGTAATCGAATTAATTAAACACTAGAAGTGAAAAAGCTAACAATTTTATTAGAAACTACTCGCCGCTTTGCCAGCCAAAAAGCATTGTTAAAAACAAACTTTAATGCAGGTAAGTATTGTTGCAGTTTAAAACGGCCTATCAATATTAAATGTGTATACAAAATTTCGTGTCTAAGGTGTTACCCATTGAGAGGTTCCTTCCTGTAGAGCCAATCCCGACAGAATCAGATCATGCTTCCTGTGTGTGTACAAAATCTACGCTGTTAGCCGCGGGGCCTTTACAGCTTCATCGAACAAGAGGGCGAGCGTGCAACCACTAAACCGTTTCATGTGGCATTTGGCATTTTCTGCTGGAATATCCAAAAGTCATAAAAGTTATAGTGAAAGACTTGCGTTTTTTAATACACCATCGCTTGAAAAAAGAAGAGCGCTTCTGGATCTGAATTTCATGTACAAATTACTACACAACCAATTGGATTGTCCATCGCTGATTAAAAGTCTAAAGTTTAACGCCCCTCATCGGATACCCCGTAAAGCAATGGCAATAATGGTTCATCCATTTCGGAGCACGGTTTTAGGATACAATTCGCCGATTCCCAGGTTGTGCAGAGCTGTTAATAAATATTGCATAGACGCAATCGACATATTTTCAGTAAAATCGCATGAATTTCGTAGACTTATTTTCGAAAACTTAAATAAATAAACATATATCTATCTATCTGTCTATATCATCACGCCAGATCCCTTGTGGGGTAGGCAGAGAGTACAGAGTTACTCTCTGGCTTTCTCCACTCTCATAGTTCGTTTCACACACACTAGCCGGTCAATTACTATAAAAACACATTGTCCTTGGAAATGATTCCCCATGTCAAATTTTAACTCCGTAGGATAGAAGAAACTGGTTCTAATTCTGCTTGAAAGACCGAAATAAATATTTGTGGGCTACACAAAGGTTTTTCGCGTGCTTAACGGCTTAAGCTGACTACTTCCTACACATTAGTAAAGCACAGGTGCTTGTAGAATGATCTACGCTGTTGGTCGAAGGGTCTATACAGCTTTACCGGCGCACAGACGCCAAGTTTGAGCAGCCTTCGATTGTGTCAGTCTGATATGGGTATGCTGTTTGTGGTGTTTCCATATTCGAGCGTCTTCATACTGCATTATTATAACCTATGGCGTTGATCCCAGTTATCATTTCATATGGTTATATTAGTAAGTATCGACAGCAGATGCCCACAAATCTGCCTCCACCGCGGATTGCTGAGTTTGCTTGAGGAATTTTAGCCTTTTTTGTATGTGTGAATGATTTACGATGTTGGCCACGGGGCCTTTTACAGGTAATCTTACCCGCCTCGATTTTAGAGAAAAAGCAAATACCTTCTAAAAAAAAAGGCTATTCTTCTCTACTACTGGGCAAAGGCCCATGCCCATGTATTCTGTACTCATCGGAAACCCAAAAAAATCAGCTGTTTCCTACATTTGGGTTGAATAGGTATTAGTAGCGTGTCCGCGTGTCCGCGTGTGGTAGGTGGGTGTGCAGAGTCCCGGGCGGGTGTCGGCGTGTGGCGTTTATCTCGAGGCATTATTGGCTAAGATATTCTTGAACAATTGTTATACGCAAAGCCTGATACTGTAGCTATAAATAAAATTAAATAATTATTGATTAATGTTTAAGTGGCTACCTCATTAATATTAATAGACACAGCTCTGGCTGGATTGGTATTGGTTCATGTATTTACTCACCATATTTAACCGGTTTCTCATTCATCCGTGTATGTAGCTATTACGGATATTAAATTAAAAAATGTACTTTTATGTAATTAATTTAGAAATTATGACGTTCGCTTTTTAATACGATGCTTACCGGTGTCATCATTCACCACGCACTCACTCCACTGGTCTGCTCAAGACTGCTAACTGCGCGCCTCGCTCGGGCGCTCGCTTGCGCCTGTGGAGAGTGATGCAATCGACGTATTATCGATTGCATCATTTTTTTGCGGCGCGGGCGCACGAACCGAGTGGGGGCGAGACGGAACGTGTGCACTCACGGTATGAGTGCATAACTATTTGTTAAAATTATTTTATATACATATATAAGAAGTAAGTTTTAAGTTGTGCTGGTATTGTGTTCGTGTCAAGTTTACCGTTCGTTTTAAGTTATTTGTTTTAAGCTTCATACGCGCACGTCACTTGGGGTACCACTGAAAATCAGCGCTGTGTTGTAGTTCACGCTGCAGCACAGCTTTATGCTGAGTGGTACCCCATTAGTGCAGCTACATAGTATGTACATGTTACTTGTTTTATTTTATTTTATAGTTATCATTTTGTGTAGTGTACTTTACTTTTAGCCTATCTAATAAATGTTTCTTTCTTTCTTTCTTTCTAGTATTTTGTCGAAAACGCTTATTTTCTTTTTCATTTTCATTGCATACCGTCGTGGGTGACTTGGTCCTTGATTAAGAGCTACCGACTTTATTGAGTAGTCGCAGGCTTAGAATAAGATTATAATTTTAAAACGTAGCCTATTTTTGGATTTATTTGTGTCGTGGGGGCGTTTACAGACACGAAAATTCACCTACACAAATACCCAGACCGAAACAAATAATTGTGGGTCACACAAAGATTTCTCCCGTGCGGGAATCGAACTCGCGACTATTACACCCAGTGGGTGGAGCGGCTTAAGCTCTTAACCACTGCGCTAAATCGTCCGTCTATTCTAAGGTCGCAGGTTTCAGGTCGGGACAAATCTTCATGTGAACGTTTGCGAATGTAAATTTCATGTTTGGAAATGCATGTGTCGAATATTTCTAAATGGGGTCTATGTTTTTATATAAATAGGTAGTAATAGTTGATCGTATCAATCAGTCTGTTCCAGTTCTTGGTGACCTGTCTCTTACACCATGTGTATTTAGAATGCCAGACTTAAAGTCGTCAAACTCGCAGCTTCAGTGGCCCCACACAGTGAATCACTAAGGGAAAGTGTACGTATGAGGACATCGGGCCAAATGCAGCGCCTCGTGGGACGCAGATCTCGGTGTAGTCTTATTAGAAGGCAGAACGAATGTTGGTAAGGAGTCCACACACATTTATGTAATTTTTATTGTCTGATACTGACCATTTAGGCTTTTAACCGCTTAGTTATACAAACATGACAAAACAAATATACAATGCGAAAGTGAAAGGATGTACTCGTAGGTACCAGGAAAGACCTAGACTATCTTACCATGACCAATTAGACCGAGTCTTATCTGAAGGTCAAGTCAAGAGTCTCCGTAACCGGCGAGCGTGTATGAGACGAACTATGAGGGTGGAGGAAGCCAGATAGGTATGTAAGGAAAGAGTCTGTTGGAACTCTGTACTCTCTGTCTTCACCGCAAGGGATCTGGCGTGATGATAGAGAAAAAGAGAGAGAGAGGCAGAGAGAGCAAATGTACATAATAAAACACTAGATGTGAAATAATGTACGGTTGTGTTCCAAACCGTTGTAGCCGCTTTGCTATACATGCAGAGTATGTAAAAATACACACAGTCTTACATACACTCAAATTATTGCTGTAAAAAATATGTTTCGATGAATTGTATTACCTTATAAGTGGAGTTCCAAATCTTGGAAGACTTTCATACCAACTTTAGTAAATGTATCACATACATTAATACACGCAGTCCTGAAGCATTTTGTGTTAAATTTCGTACATGTGTGGCGACAATTTTACGCGGCATACGACTGTTATATTCTGATTTGTATTCTATAACCTCACGCCAGATCCCTTGCGGGATAGGCAGAGAGTACAGAGTTCCAACAGGTTCTTTCCTTACATACCTCTCTGGCTTCCTCGACTCTCATAGTTCGTCTCATACACGCTCGCCGGTTACGGAGACTCTTGACTTTTCCATCAGATAAGACTCGTATTGTTACGACCCGAACATACCCCGATATCTTGAAAAGTCTTTATCGGGGGATGTCGATTCTAAAGCGCATAACACACCCTTAGGGTCCCCTGGTGATCTGACTAGAAAGATCTAGAATCCGCGCTTAAGTGGTGAAACGTCTAGAAGGTTCCACCCCTTTAATTATCGCCGGCGCGCGGTCTCGGTATACATGTACCTATTTGATTCACGCGCAAATCAGGGTAGGTATGGAATAATAATATCGCTTTGCGGGCCGCGCCGGCTATTGTTCGATGTACTTCTATCGATGTACTTAGAGGGTTCGCGTCCGTTCCAGAACTTTCAAACAAGTATAAAAGGAACACAGAGCGCGGGGACGACACAGTCTCTTCTTGGAAGCGATAGTGATCAAATCGGAAAACAAGCGATCTAAGTGGAATACACCGGCGACTTTAGCATCGATATACGGATACTACGAGTGACTCAGCGTCTTAGAAACAGTATTTGGGGACTAACGAGAGTAGTAAAAGTGTGTGATTAGTTCTCGTGTATACTTGCATTCGACGTACTGTTTTGTGTGTATAGCGCCTAATAAAGTACTTCGTACGTTATTCGGCATTTAATTACCCCGCAAACGTAACAGTATGGTTCTGAGCATCGATATACTATAATATACAGTGTAACGACTTTATAACGTCATTTGTTATAACGAAAAACTTCATATAACATAGAAATTAGGTCAGTTTGGTTGGTTTACGTCAAAATCCATACACTAATACAATCTTTATAACGCAACAGCCATTCTTTAAGGCGAAGAAATATATTAATATTTAGTCGCCAGCAAATATTTATAGAAGTATTTAATAATGTAATTGTTTTTATAATCAGCTTGGACGACTTAGCGCAGTGGTTAAGAGCTTAAGCCGCCCCGCCCACTGCGTCTAATAGTCGCGGGTTCGATTCCCGCACGGGACAAATCTTTGTGTGTTCCACAATAACTTGGTCCGGTCTGGGTATTTGTGTATGTGAATATTCATGTTTGTAATCGCACTCACGATACAGGAATAAATTCTAGCGTGGGGGCTACGTTAATAAAAAAAGAGAAAGAGAAACGACTAAATCTTTGAGGTGCCGACATTTCTAAAAAAGACACCCTGAGGTCGTAAATATTTACCTTGCTTTTATTATTGGTAATTGCCTCAATTTTGGTGGTGTCAGTTACTAAACGCACTAGGCACCTTTTGTATTATCAGTCGTAAACCAACTTTGAAACTTTCAAGATGACCAGGAACAGAAAACCGTTATGTATATAATGTAATTTAATTACCTACCTAAATAAACTTATAAATTATTGAAATTGAAGGTGAAATTTGGTTATTTTTCCTTCTACCCTGCGTTAAACAAAAACTCTTTATATCGAAAAAATGCTCGGTCCCATTACATTCGTTAAAGAGAGTTACACTATATATTCATTTTTGATCGATGGTTCTGAGAGTTTATTACGAACAGATTGTCATTAGCGGGTGTCATTGTCGAGAATGTCGCTGTCACTTTCATATTTATCTAGTAAATTTTTGGTAAGAAAAGGACAGCACAAACCTCGAAAGCGCTACCATAACATTATATTCTTTGTACCTAGCCCTCTGAGTCAAGAGTCTCAGTAATGCAAGCGTGTATAAGACGAACTATGAGAGTGGAAACCAGAGAGGTCTGTAAGGAAGGAACCTGCAGGAGCTTTGTATAATGTGCCTACCCTGTATGGGACCTGGCGTTATAATATAGATAGATACATATTTGTTATGTTTTTAAACGTAGGCGTGTGGGTGCGATTACAAACACGAAAATTTATATACACAACTACCCAGACCGAACCCCATTGCGGATTACACAAAGATTTGTTCCGTTCCGCCAATAGATGTAATAGTAAATAATTTATTTTGTATAAGCCCTGCAGGGGCGCTTACAAATAGTCAATTTACATTTTTTTAAATCTAATTTAACTACAAATCTTAATTATGGTTTTAAATGTATTAATTGGCAAATCGCGAATATCGTGGAGAAGTTTGGTATAAAAACGTATACACTGCCCCATGAACGAATTGCTGATTCTGTGGAGACGCGTGACATGTACAGCGAGATTATTTTTATTCCGAGTATTTACATTATGAATGTCACTTAATTTTTTAAACTTATCGATATTCTTTTTTGTATATAACAAGTTTTCATAAATAAATTGGGATATAACAGTAAGAATGTTTGTTTCCTTAAATTTATCTTTCTTTCGGAGCTAGATTGTAGATGGCTCTGATGGCTCTTTTCTGTGATATAAATATAGTATTAAGGTCTGCAGAGCTCCCCCATAGCAAAATTCCATAGAACATGACACTTTGAAAATAACTGAAATAAACGATTCTAGCCGTTTCAACATCGGTTAGGAGTCTAATTCTTTTAACTGCATATGCTGCCGAAATTAACTTACTCGATAATTTACGAATATATTCACCACATTGTTATTTGGCATCTATAGTAATACCTAGAAATGAAGTTGATTCAACAAGATCCAACTCGAATCAATTTAGTTGTAAATTGGTTCCTACTTGCCTTACGTTAGGTGTCGAAAACTTGATGTACTTAGTTTTCTTTTCATTGAGCAGGAGGTTATTGATTTTAAACCAATGCACAACTCTGGAAGTGCTCTATTCACATCGTCATAACTTTGTAATTGTCTTTTAATTTAAAAAAAGAGGGATGTATCATCTGCGAACAAAACAATTTTGTGATGGTCCCCTACGAAGTAAGGTAAGGAAGGGTCCGAGGATGGAACCTTGTGAAACGCCCAAGGTGACCACAGATCCATCAGACCTCCTACCGTTGATATCAACCCCCTGAATTCTGTTATTTAGATAAGATACCAAGAGATTGATAGCGCTGCTCTTGATGCCGTAGTGGCTTCAATTCTTTAGGAGTATTTCATGATGCACGCAATCAAATTCCTTAGATAGATCACAGAATATAGCAAGACCATCCTGAGACTCTTCCCAGGCATTAAAAATGATCTTTAACAATTCTACTCCTGCATCTATGGTTGAGCAATTCTTTGTATAACCGAATTGCTTATTATGAAATAGAATTTGTTATTTGTAAAGTGGCCCAGTATTTGTTTGAGGATTATTTTTTTGAATATTTTACTCAAGGTAGGTAAAACAGAAATTGACATAAAATTTGAGGGTAAAGTGCTTCCTGATTTGAATAATGGTATTACTTTGCTTTCTTTTATGAGATCAGGAAATAGACCACTTGCTACACAGCTATTAAATATCGATGCTAATTGCGGTGATATTATTTATATTACAGACGAGATAGTTTTTACAGACAGCCCCCACAGGTCCGCGGTTTTTTTCATATCTAAGCCTTTAAATGTATTTAAAATATCTTTAGCATTATAATATATAATAATATTAGCCCTGTTAAGAAACTGTCCCACTGTTGGGCACGGGCCTCCTCTCAATCTTAGAGGGTCCTTCACCGTTAAAGCAAGTGATAATTAATTTTTAATACGCACATGCTTTCGGAACCACAGAGGTGCGTGCCTGGGTTTGAACCCGAGACCTCTGACTCTGCAGTCCAACGGTCAAACCACTAGGCTATTACTGCTTCATCTTTAGCATTAACAAAGGAAAATTCAAAAGCCGTGACACACAGAAACGCCTTGACTAAGTAGTAATTCGGCGGCGGCGGATGACGATTCAAGAGCTTTAGTTGTACAAATAGGAATATTAGTGAAAAATTTCTCAAACTCAGTCGCTACATCTAAGTCCACTTTGATATCTGTCATTAATTTTTAAGTGGTAATTATTATTGCATACTGTACTTCTAACAGTTTCACTATTTAGATAGATAGATAACTCTTTATTGTGCACAAATAACAAACATATTAAGTTAAAAACAAAAAAGAAAACTATATGTAACACAATCGGCGGCCTTATCGCTAAGAAGCAATCTCTTCCAGCCAACCTTGGTATGGAGAAATTGATTTGGTCGTAGTATAGACTGGGGTGCACTAGTCAAAAAACAGATAGTTTAAAAAAGAAAAATACTTACAGTAAATAGCTAGCGGTACATATAGACTAAAATATAATTTACAAACGCAAACACATACAACAAAATACGATATAATAGAGATATACAATACAAAATGACTAAACATACACATAATTACTTATTTAGATATGACAGTAAGAGACAATGGACAAAGAGATAAATAATGTTTTTTTACCAGATTTTTGAAGCTCTCTAGCGACGACGCACGCCGTATGCTGACAGGTAGAGTATTCCACAGTCGTACTGCCTGAACAGCAAAGGATATTTATGTATTATAAATAGTGAAACTGGTTGGAATCCATGTTGTTTGATTTTGTTTGACGAGTTTTATATTTTATTTTTCAAATAACTAGATTTTGCATAGGAACAGGCTCTCTTAAATAATTTCGAATATTTTTTAACATATTCTTTAAATTGAGGGCAAGGATCGTATTTCCTTTCATTGTACGATTATAATTTATACAACCTATTTCTACTATTCCACACACTCACATTTGCCCACTAACTAAAAGACATGCGTTGTCTAATTGATTGAGATTTCGGTTTAAATACTATATTTAACTCATCATTAATAATATAAAATAACGTATTATAAGAAGCATTCGGATCGCTGTAAAGGGGCAATCCATTCTATTCGCTATGTTATTCTTAAAATGCTCAAGGCGACATGCAGTTATCGGAATGAAACCACTTTTTCTCTGTGGTTTCTCGCTATTGCAATTGACTAATTGCCCACAGTGATCCGAGTCTAACTTATTTATTAGTTCTTTGCTTACTGCAACTTACAATCGTAGCTGTTATCTTAGTCGGCTCAAGGAAAGTGTATAATAAATCATATGATTTTAAAAGTGTTAAAAATATTAAAGTCTCTACAGAAATTTGAAATAACACATCTTTTTTCATTGGCCACCCTCCGGCTCCATCATCAGACCTTGGACACTAGCCGTGTGTAAAGTACTTGTCAAGACAATTCAACCAGCCCAAACACTGCAGGGTTATATTGAGAACTTGTGTGCTTCCATTGGCCACCTTTCGGTTTCATCATAAGACGCTGAACAATATCTGGTTATATAGTATTTCTCCTATCTCCGACTACCTCGTTGGTCTAGTGGCAAAGCGCATCGCTTTGTGATCACGAGGTCCTGGGTTCAAATCATAGGTTGGACAAGTGTAGTTTTTCTAACGAAAACTTCCCAGTATGAGTCTGGAGTCTGGAATTGTGACCGGTATATGGCAGTAGGCTTGCCCCCTATTACATGGGACCTAACATCGTCGGCGAAACGTGGGTGTACTCAGTACACCTCTGCCAACCCCCGCTTGGGGAATATAGGCGTGAAGCGTCTTTGCAAATTTTAAGTTAATTTTACATTGAAACTGCTACTGGTTGTAATCTTCGCGATTTGAGTCCAACATTAAAGCACTCTTTTGTAAGATGTTTTGAGAAGCTGCCATTTTACTGAGCTCTTAGTATTGCATAAAAACACTATTCATTTAGGCTGCAATATCTGTAGGCATACTAAAACAAAAAAACTTGATGAATGAACTGTGCAAGTTCAACACACGCTATTTCAGCTACACGCTCAACAGAGAGGCTCACAATATCCTTGCGTTCAATATTATTAAGGAGCCACCGTGAATTAGGCTTACTCTACTGACGAACTGGCAACCTGGTGATTACCAAAACAAAACATTAATTGTTCACTTTTGAGCCAATGTTCTGTTATACACAGAATATCTATATTATAACAGTTCAAAAACAATTCAATTTCTAAATCTTGGCTCATGATGCCTCGAATATTTTGATGTGCCAGGTTGACATTAAAAGAGCGTTTATTAATCTTTTTGCGAGAGATTGTCTCTTGTCTTCTAGTGGTAGAAATAGGCTGCTACGACAGACAGGTTCTTGAGTGACGACCTTGTACCCGAAGACGTGTAGTAGGCAGGTCCTCCAAAAGCTGGACCGATGATCTAGTAAAGATCGCAGCCGGTCGTCGTGGCAATCTTTGGGGATGCCTCTGTCTTTTAGCTGATGATCAAATACCGTAATTCCGACATCACAACGGAAAACAGATAAATTATATTTACCTAATTATAATCGAATAATATACCTGTATTTACCTCAAATGTAATTTTAATAGTTCCAAGCGAGTAAGTATCGATGTCAAGGCTGTTATTAATCCTGCTCGTCACCCGAAATCATAGAGCATGAAGATTGTACTAGAAATAATGTTGTTTCACGTAAATAACTGTGCTTCGTATGATTACTGGTTTATGGAATAGTAGGTAAGTAACGGTTATTTTAACTACTAATCAATAAAGCCCAATGAAAATACTTCACCTATGCATTGAGTTATTATGTACAGTTCGACAAGAATCTTAAGGATTCTTGATGATGGATGGATGTGTGAATGATCTACGCTATTGGCCGCGGAGCCTTCACCGAACGTGAGGACGAGTTTGCAACCACTACGCTCGAGTCAGAAGGGCAAGGGGGCAACTGGCTCAAGGGCGCGTCAAGGAGGAACGGTCTCGGCTTGGGCGGTCACTATAGGGGAGGGCGTATACTATGTGTTTCGCCGTGGTGCTCTGCACCGGCCGGCGGGCAAGGGATTCTTCGAGCTCGCGGGCGAGGTCGGTGTCTGATCCTGGTGCGGTATCTGTATCCGAAAGAAGGGTTGTAAGGGCATCGGGAGAGTAGCACTCATCAAGTGAAATGTAATTTTATGTGATTGTCAATCACAGAGTTGCCTATGAAATTTACCGAATTTTTTTTTTTAATAAGTAACCGTCTAATGTAATATCTTCTTCGAAGTAGGAAAATTTTTCTTGATAGTAACCCACTGGCTAGTTTGGCTGTCATCCACTAGCCAAAAGATCCTTGTCGGACTATATGTACCAAATATAATGCGACAATATATTTTGGCCCCTAGATGACATTGACAGGGGGCGTTTGTGTGAAATTAGGTATCGATTCCGGCTTCCAAGAAAATATTTCAACAGGTGGGTACGTTGTACATACTGCCTCGTTGATCTAGTGGCAAAGCCCATCGCTGTAAGATCTCGAGGTCCTGAGTTCAAATCATAGGTCGGACAAATGTAGTTTTTCTAACGAAAAATTCCCAGTATGAGTCCGGAGTCTGGAATTGTGCCCGGTATATGACAATAGGCTCGCTCGCCAATGGGTCTTAACATCGTCGGCGAAAAGTGGGTACTCAGTACACCTCTGTCACCCCCGCTTGGGGAATATAGGCGTGACGGTGTATTAGGTGGGTACGCCCGGTTGTTAATTATAATAATATATATTAATAAAAAACCAGGAACTCTGTGCCTGACTGACTCATGAAGTGACATTTCACTTGATCTGTGACTTCCTTATATGACTGTACTAAAGATGTAAAACAAAATACGGCGAGCAACTTGATGACCGCGGAGTAAGCAGGGATGTTTATTTTCATAGATAATATATTCTTTTGTTTCTGGAGTTGTTTAAACATTATCTCAGTGCATAGGAAGGCATATTTTTGAAATAAAATTGAGCATTCGAAGGTGTCACGTGGCGGGAACTACCTGGAACAAAGGAAACTAGAGTGTGTGCACTTAACTAATGCTACAGAAAAATACTTAAAGTGTCTTCTCTAGTAGGCAGCACATGCTAACTCAATGTACCTATGGAGGTATTACCAGAGATCAAGTTGATATTGTTATACCTAATACCGATTTTATTCCCCAGAAGAGAGGTCGAACTTTGTCTTGTATAGTTTGAATAGGCCACTCTACTCATCACATCAAACAGTCAAGGGTTCAATCCCCGGGAAGAAAATATACACCCACACAAAATATTTTTATTCCAGTCCGATGGTGGTGCGGGTGTAAAATTGTTGTTACAAAGTACCTACTAATTTTGTCAATAATAGCGCCATTTGTTAATAAAAGCTCCATCTATGTTTTAGCCTTAATACATCGACAGATAGTTGGCAGTCTATTGTAATATAGAAAACATATTATTTACATAGATGTCGCTAGTAGCTAAGATAAAGGCTACCAACATAAAATCTCAATATCGACATATAATACGACATAATTGAAATACTAATATCATTGCTGAAGAATTTAGGAAACAGTTGTATGTTTTGAATTAGTATTGTTTTATTTAGTTTCGTTCAGAATCCACTTACCTTTCTTTACCTCATACAATAGTGGACGTATTGGCAAAAACTAATAATTGAATGTATGCGAAACATATAAATAAAGAATTTCATATCTGATCGGTTTATTTGGTCGTCGGCGATCAGATTTTGTATGATGTTATGTTTGCGCAAATATTACAGAATATTTATTAATAAACGTTTAATGTTCACGAATACGCTTTAATACCAGAAGCTATACAAGCGGGGCAATTTGCGGTACATGACTTTAGAATTATAAAATAACACCATACCATATTGAAGTACAATAAAAGTAAAATAATTAAAATGGATCGGTTAGCAGGTTGCCCCTAAGTCTTGACTTGTTCCTCAAATAAAATACGGTCGATTTGGTAACGGTAAGATAGATTTGGTCTTCCCCGGTAACCACATCCTCGCACTATCACATAGTATATCTGTTTTGTCATTATTTCCTCCAAAATTCTTATTATATGCCAGAACCACCCAAACCTGGAGTACATAGGTACCCTTTCTCAACTTTACACCGATACTATTTTTCATACTATATGCTTTCTTATTATGCTGTTGCGAACATTGTCAGTCAACTTAACTCGGCTCATATTCCGTAGAACTCGTATTTCGACGGTATTTAATCCTGCTTAATTCCTTATTCACTTTCTTGCATACCCAACTCTCACTGAAATTTATCATTTGACACTGTCAAATGGTAGTGAGACTATGTAAACTTGTTTCAACGCTTCCATTAGCGTTGGGACAAGTTATGTATGGTCAGCTGTGCCTTTTGGTTTACATGTCGGCTCATAAGTGGCTTGTCCATTGCATCATTCACTCTATTCCCTCTTCTCTATATATCAGTGGTGTATTTTCTATCTTTATGAAAAAATAAACTCATCACAATGAATAAAACAAATCTTAGTCACTTAATTCTTAATGCTCATAAAGAAAATATTATTTTTCGTAACTAGAAACCGGCACCGAGCGGGAACATTATTTCTGTTGGGCAGCATAAAGCAATAAATTAATTTCGTCCTGAAAAATAACAACCTTGTCTAGAACGTCATATTGTCTATATTTCAGAACGAAACTTCTTCTTGTTCAGTTGGCAACATTGCGCGTCGCGATTGTTCGACGCTCCGACACGGGCGGAATGTCATTGCAGATCGCACGCGTAATACGATAAATTTTTTTTGACTCAATTCGGTGTATTTGTATTACAAACATACATAATTAAAACATTATTCATCATAAACAACTTCCCAGACGATCGTTAAACAGTGATACAGTGTATTCAACAAAGTGTTTTTACACGAAACTTTTTTTTTGTGTGTTAAAATAGTGCTTGAAGATGAGTAATTTTACAAAAATGATTAAAACTACACCGATAACTGATGACTACGACATCTCTAACACGGTCCTCGGCCTTGGAATTAACGGAAAGGTGGGTTTCATTTGTGAAATGTGTAAAAAAACATTATTTTTTTGAACTTGGACAAGTTCGTTGTTTACGTATGACGTAAATGTGTAATTTTAGCTTCGCCCGTATTAGGGTCCTTATCTCATCACGGTCGAGCTATGTGACAAAATAATTATATTAAGATTAGTTTTTTCGACCGGAAAATTCTTTCATCCGTGTACGCTTTATCAGAAAATGTATGATAATGATAATCAACTGATAAAGCAACGATACCCTAGTTGTTGATAGTTTGGTCATACTGTAATGGGTTCAAATCCCGACTTACACACTCTGTATGACTATCTATATCTATTGATATGATTATGTGAATTATGTGCTACTTGATAAGGAAAACATTTTGAGGAAACCATGAAACTTAAAACATAATAGAAATATGCGAAATTCTCAAATAAATGGCTAAAACACCTCTGCAAAATGTAATGTACTAACTACACACATTCCTACACCAACACCAATATCTACAAACGATATTAGTATTTTTGAGTCATGCAAAGTGAATTAACAAACTTTGCATACACAAATATCTGAACCAAATAAAAAAATATTTGTTGGTTACCTAAACATTTAATAACAAAAAACAAAAACACTATAGTAGTGATAGCCTAGTGGTTTAGATCGTTGGACTGCAAATTCATAGCTCTAGGGTTTAAACCTAGGCACGCACCTCTGTCTTTTCGAAAGCATGTGCATATATATTATAAATTAACTATCACTTGCTTTAATGGTGAAGGAAAGCTTTGTGACGAAACCTGCATGCCTAAGAGTTTCTTGAAGGTGTGTGAAGTTCGCCAACCCGCACCGGGCCAGCGTGGTGGACTATGGCCTAAACCCTCTCAGTTTGAGAAGAGGCCCGTGCCCTACAGTGGGACAGTTTCTTAACAGGGCTATGTTATGATTATATATTATACCTAAACATTAGTCCTGTGTGGGAATCAAACCAAAAGACCAAGCTGTATATGAATTACTAATTTTGACAGATGGACCAGTCTAGTAGTAAAAAACTTAAGCTGTTCTCCCCACTAAATAAAGTAGGTACAGATTCACTTCCACATGTGACAACTACATTTGTCTGACTTAGGATTTGAACCGGGCATTATTGGCCCCTACACTAATGATAATAGACTAAGTCTTATCTGAAGGACAAGTCAAGAGTCTCCTTAACCGGCGAGTGTATATGAGACGAACTATGAGAGTGGAGGTAGCCAGAGAGGAATGTAAGGAAAGAACCTGTTGGAACTCTGTACTCTCCGCCTACCTATCCTGCCTATCTGGTGTGATGATATAGATAGATAGATAGATAGATAGACGACCGATGATATCTAGTAGATTTATCTATAGATAGTGTATACACTAATGATGCAGTTAAAAAAATAGTATTAAGTAGAATAAATTCTGGTGAGACTGCCTCGTTGGTCTAGTGGCAAAGCGCATCGCTTTGTGATCACGAGATCCTGGGATCAAATCCTAGGTCAAACAAGTGTAGTTTTGCTAATGAAAACTGCCCAGTGTGAGTCTGGAGTGTGGAATCCCAGCTTGGGGAATATAGGCGTGTCGGTGTAAATTCTGGTGAATGTTAAGTAATTTTACCTGCTAATGACTCAATAAGTTGTTTGCATAAGAATTAAAAATAATGAATGATTAGTTGTTAGTTACTGTTTCAAAGAAGACAATATTGTGTAAAGCTGTGAAGTAAGAAACAAAACAGTTTTAAAACAATGTCATTCATTATTATACTACAAGGCGATGTGGTGACTAAGGGACAAAGCCTTTCAATAAATGAAAAAAAAAAAAATACTGACAATGAGATAAATGGCCAAGAATATCCATCAAGCTAAAATGATCTATGTATCTGTTTAGACGTAGTACAGTTGAAAATGGTTCTTTCCTTACAGACCTCTCGGGCTTTCTCCACTCTCATAGTTTATGTCATACACATTTACCAGTTACTCAAAATTATTTAAGGCTTGAGTATATAAGAAACAAATCCTTACTAATATTATAAATGTGAAAGTCACTCTGTCTATCTGTCTGTCTGTCGCGCTTTTACACCAAAACTACTGAACCGATTTAAATGAAACTCACAGGTACACAGATAGTCTAGAGGCTGGGAAAGGACATAGGCTACTTTTTAATGCAAAAAAGGGTTGTAATGGGTACATAGGGGGGGATGAACAGTTGTATGCATTTTTAAAGCTAGAAGCTTAAAACTTATTCTTTAGGTTGTTGATTCGATATAAATAAATATGACATTCAACGTTTTTATGTTTTACCCTCAAGGGTGTAAAATAACAATAGGGAATAGGGGATGAAAGTTTGTATGGAAATATGTAAGGTTTATGATTTAATAAGCTTTTTGCAGTGAAACACTGCAAATAGCTCATTAAAGTATTTATATGTGTGTCCTCTTTGTAAAATAATTAGCCTAAATAATAAAAAATGCTACCCAAAGACACTATTCCACACGGACGAAGTCGTGGGCACAGCTAGTTATTTATATTTTGGAACACTGTGTTTGAATATTTCAATAGAATAAATTCCTGAGATGAAGAAGAGTGGAGGAAGCCAGAGAGGTATGTAAGTAAAGAACCTGTTGTAACTCTGTACTCTCTGCCTACCCCGCAAGGGATCTGGCATGATGATATAGATAGGGATAACATTATATGCCACTAGAATAATGAAGCACACAATAAAAAAAATCTATCAATCTTCTGAGTTCCAACTTCCAACTGATTCTTTCCTTCCAGACCCCTGGCTTCCTTCACCCTCATAGTTGTCTGACATAGTTTGTGTATAAACACAATCGCCAGTTATGAAGACTTATCTGTATCATCAAGTTAGATCCCTTGCGACATAGGCAGAGAGTACAACATTCCAACAGTTTCTTTCTATACAGACCTCTTTGGCTTACTCAATGTGGTGTAGATAATATTAACATATAGTATAATAGACCGCCTTGTTGATCTTCTGGCACAGAGTGCGGGTGGTCTTGGGTTCATTCCATCAAAGTGTGTATTGAAATAATCTTAATTTAATGAAACCTTTTTAAGAACAAGCTTTTATAGCAAAACACAACGAAGATATCTTGGTTAGTTGAGAAGTTACTTTAGCTTCCTTCCGCCTCCATCATTAGACCCTGGACGATCCGTGTATAAAGTACTTGTCAAGACAAATCCAACGAGCCCAACCACGGCGGGGTTTGTATTGAGTAGTTGGTTATCCTTTTTGTCTCAATGGTTAATATATATATATAGTTTTAAATACACATGAAAATACACGCACTCAAATACCCAGACCGAAATTAAATAATTGTGGGTCACACAATGATTTGTACCGTGCGGGAATCGAACTCGCGACTGCTAGACACAATGGGTGGAGCGGCTTAAGCTCTTAACCACTGCGCTAAATCGTCCATCTTTTCCTTTTGTCCTGATAAACTCAAACTCAAATAATTTATTTTGTATAAGCTCTGCGGGGGCGCTTACAAATAGTCAACTTACATATTTTATTAAAATCTAATATAACTACAAATCTACCACCGGATCGGAACGCGGCCTCCACTGAGAAGTGAGTGTGTGTGTGTGAATAATCTACGATATTGGCCGTGGGGCCTTTACAGCTTCACCGGACAAGAGGGCGAGCGTAAAACAACTATGCTCGAGCCAGACGGGCAAGTGGGCAACTAGCTTAGGGGCGCCTCAAGGGGAAACGGCTTCGGCTTGGGCAGTCGCTATGGGGGAGGGCGTATACTTGGTGTCTTGCCTTGGTGTTCTGCACCGGCCGGCGGGCAAGGGATTCTTCGAGCTCACCGGTGAGGTCGGTGCCTAATCCTGTGTGCGGTATCTGTATCCGAAAGAAGGGATGTAAGGGCATCGGGAGGTTCGGTGAGAACATGCCGCGGACGGCGGTAGCGGCTGATAGGAGGGGAGTTAGGTTCGTAGTCGGCGGCGTTTCTGTGGTCACAACACAGTCGCTGGGTGTTTAATTTGGATCTCTTAACCGCCAACAACGCAGAAATAATTCGCAGTATCATGCAATTTTTTTTTTTCAATTAAGGATAAATAACACATCTTAGCCACATTTTCAAGTATATGCAACCGATATTGATGTTAACATCAAAAGAATTGTATACCTATTACTTCTGCGAAAAAACACGAATTGCAGATATAAAAAAAAACACATACTAATATTTTTAGCGTTCTGACTCATCTCCAGCTGGTTTGGTTTGTTGTTAGAAATCGTTAATGAATGATCACTGGACGAATATAAACAGTTTGTTTCATGGGTATATTATTCGTACTAGAATACGAATAGCGAACAAAATGACAGCCAAACTTGCTGGTTTTCTCCATTCCGATTTCGGTCTCAAACCTATTCGCGCCTTTATTAAAAAGGCGACAATCCGATATTTTGCGAACGCGTCCAATGATAGGAATCCATCCGCTAATCGTAGCTGTTGCCGACTAAGAACCTAACTTCCCTCCTATCAGCTGCTATCGCCGTCCGCGGCATGTTCTCACCGACCCTCCCGAAGCCCTTACAGATACCGCAGACAGGATCAGGCACCGATCTCGCCGGCGAGGTGGAATAATACCTTGCTTATATGTTAACTGAAAAAAATATTGCATGATACTAGGAATTATTTCTGTGTTGTTGGAGGTTCAGAGATCCAAATTAAACAGCCAGCGACTGTGTTGTGACCACAGAAACACCGCGGACTACGAACCTAACTTCCCTCCTATCAGCAGCTACCTCCATCCCCGGCTTTTTCTCACCGACCCTCCCGATGCCCTTACATCCCTTCTTTCGGATACAGATAACGGAGTCAGGATCACACACCGATCTCGCCGGCGAGGTCGAATAATCCCTTGCTCGCCAGCCGGTGCAGAGCACTACGGCGAGACACCTAGTATATGTCCTCCTCCATAGCGACTGCCCAAGCAGGAGCCGTTCCTCCTTGAGGCGCCCTCGGTTGGGACAGTCGCTGTAGGGGGACGGGTGCACTACTAAGTGCACCGGTCAACCGCCGGCTATGGGAGGGGATCTACTACTACGTCGTCGTCGTCGCCCGTATTCTGAGCGGAAAGAAGGGAAGCATGGGGGGTCGGTGAGAACATGTCGCGGCCGGCGGTGGCGGCAGGGGTCGGGGGGGAGATCGTAGTTGGCGGTGGCTACGATTAACGGATTCGCATGGGTAGATGCGTTCGCGAAGTGACGTGTTGACGCCTTTTTAATAAAGGCGCGAATAGGTTCGAGACCTAGATCGGAGTGGAGGTCGACGTTCCGTACGAACCAGGGGGCTCCTACGGCTTTACGGAGGAAGCGGTTTTGAACCACTTGGAGTTTATCGATGTGAGAGGGGGCCGAATGCCCGAACACAACACACGTATAAGTCATGATGGGTCGAACGTAAGTTTTGTAAAGTGTCACCTTATTTCTAAGGGGCATTTTACTCCGCTTGCAGATTAACGAATGGAGACGACTGAGCACAAATGATGCTCGGTGACGGACCCACTTGATGTGCGGGCCGAAGGACATGGTACTGTTTAGGGTGACCCCCTAGATATTTGACCTCTTTGACCCAGGGAATGGGTCGGTCGAACATGGTCACTTGGCCGAGATTACTTCTAGGGCGGCGCAGGGAGTGGCGCGGGGTGGCACCTCTGGAGAAGAACACCGCAGCACTCTTGTCCGGGTTCACCTAAATACGCCACTTCCTGAACCAATTCCCTAGGGAATTGGCGGATGCCTAAAGGTTTCTGGTAATGAAACGCTTATTCCTATGCGAGACGTAGAGAGCGGTATCATCCGCGAATAGGGCTAGATGCGCCTTACTCGAACGAGGAATGTCGTTCGTGTAAAGGCTAAACAGGAGCGGAGAGAGAACTGAGCCCTGTGGGACTCCAGCACTGATGGAGTGGGAAGTGGAGCGCGTCCTCAATTTGTGAGAGAAGTGTTAAATATACGAAGTGCGTGCCTATACCAATATTGTACTTTGTAACTAGTATATAAATATATAGATAGATAGATAGATAGATTACTCTTTATTGTACACCAATACATTTACATAGAGAAAAAAAAAAAAAAAATTAAACAAAGGCACAATTGGCGGTCTTATCGCTAATAGCGATCTCTTCCAGACAACCAAAACTGAAAGAACAAGACAAAAAGATATACAAAAAAAATAGAGGGCAGTAGGTGGCGTACATTTATTAGTTAAGTTTTACTTTAATAGGTATAGGTATATATATATACATATATATACATATACATATATATATATATATATATATATATATATATATATATATATATATATATATATATATATATATACGATACAAATACATATGATACATAACAATATACAAATATAATAATGGTAGGAATAAAGAAACGGCATGATAGTACGTGACTTATTACAGAATAAAAGTGGTGCTTAACGAAAGAAAGTGGTCTTTAACCATTCTTTTAAAAATGGCCAATGACTCTGCGCGTCTTACTGACACAGGCAATGCATTCCATAGACGAACAGCTTGGACTGAGAATGATTTATCAAGAAATATCTTGGAATGCATTGGTGTTACAAGTCTGAGATTTTCCGACGACCTCAAGAACCTCAAATGTGACTCACGGAGAAACTCGAATCGTTTTTTGAGGTATAAGGGAGTATTAGGATCAAACAGAATGCTGTATAGAAGTGATAGTATGTGAGCATTCCGGCGAAAGCGAATTGGTAGCCACTTGAGCTTAGCACGAAATTCAGACACATGATCATATTTCCGCAAACCGAATATGAATCTTATACAGAAATTTTGAAGTCGCTCAAGTTTATCAAGTTGACTCTCAGTTATATTAAGATAGCTGGCGTCTGCATAATCGAGGATAGGAAGTAGAAGGGATTGTGCAAGAGCAATTTTAGTAGCAGTGGGCAGAAAATTTCGCAACCTTCTTAATGAGCCAGCGGAAGCAAAAATCTTGCGGCTAAGTTCTTGAATCTGCGGGCCCCACGTGAAGTTGGTGTCAATATAGATCCCCAAATTTTTTACTGTTTTACTTATAGGTATTGTGACACCGTCAAACATAATTTGGGGAAGTTGTGACCAATCGATATGTGCAGTAAGTCTAGAGCTACCGATGATAATAGCTTGGGTCTTAGCTGGGTTGACTTTAAGACCATAGCTTTTACTCCACTCGCATATTTTTACCAGATCGTTATTCATAGTATTGACAGCCTCTGACAACCTGGTCAACGGTGCTTGAGTGTAAATTTGGAGATCATCTGCGTAAAGGTGGTAGGAAGAAAGTAGTTGGTTGGAAATCGAATTAATAAAGATAGCGAAAAGTAACGGAGACAAAACGCCACCCTGCGGTACACCGGCAGTAGTATAGCAATAGGAAGAGTAGGTTTCTTCGATGCGTATACGTTGCCGACGACCAAACAGGTAATTACGAAACCAGTCAATTGCCGTTGGAGATATGTTAATAGATCGCAAAACTCCAAGTAGAATATCAAAATCCACGGTATTGAAAGCATTACTGAAGTCGAGCAGGGTGAGTATAGTTAAGTTACTCTTTTCCATACCCAATCTTATATCCTCCGTAATATTCACCAAAGCGGTAACAGTACTGTGACCAGGACGAAAACCGGACTGAAAAGGATTAAGGAGGGAGTTATTATTGAGGAATCTACTTAATTGGTCATGGACAAGGCGCTCAAGAACTTTGGATAGGAAGGGTAATATTGAAATGGGACGATATTCAGAGAAGGACGTAGGGTTAGATTTTTTAGGTAATGGTGTCACTTGAGCTTCTTTCCATGAAGATGGAAACTGACCGTTGGAAATAGAGTGATTTAAAATGTGGCAAAGGATAGGTAGAATTTCATCAAGGATAGGGAGAATAATATTACGGCTGATACAATCGCTGCCGACTGCATTCGATGTAATGGATTCTACGCTCCTTTTAACATCACAAGCAGCAAATTGACTAAAGAAAAATGGAGCATAATCGGGCGTCGGAATAGACGAAAGATAGTTTAGCGTGGTTGCTTTCATAGTCTTATCAAAGTAAGAAGAAGCCGAGAAATGTTTATTAAGAAGATTAATATCAAGGTCTTTAGGGATGTTTTCTTGCCGCGGTTTACCGACTCCCATTGTTTTCAGAAACTTCCAGACTTTTGCTGGATTGCCGTTTTGAACTGAACTGTGAATGTGTTGGCGTTGAGCATCTCTACACACCTTGTTGCAGTGATTCCGAATGGCTACATAACTATTCCAATTGGATTCTGTGGACCTAGTTTTAAATTTGGATTTGATAGTCACTTTCTTGTTCATTATCAGCTTTATGTCATCAGTTAACCAAGGTGCCGGAAGATGTTTTACTTTGATAGGCCGAATAGGAGCGTGCACATCGTACAACTGAATTAACGCCGAAGTAAAAATATTAACTTTGTCGTCCAATGAGTCGGACAATAACAAATTATCCCAGTTAATACTAGCAGCATCCACCCGAAGCCTCTCAAGATTAATGCCACTAAAATTGCGCTGCAAAAGAATTTTAGCTTTGGCCTTCGGTGGCCGAGCTTTGTATGATAGGAAGACTAAATCGTGATAGGAGAAAGCATCAGCTGAACACTGACCGTGTTTAGCGACATGTTGGGTAGAAGAAACAAGGATAAGGTCAAGAAGTGACGGAGTTGAGTTGGGAAAATGATGAGTAGCTTGAAGCGGAACAACGAACAGATTACTGGATCCAACAACATTGTGGAGATTGGTAGAGCGGGAGTCATTTTTAAGCAGACATGTGTTGAAATCCCCCATTATGATGCTATGACTGTAAGAAGGGACTAAGTTTTCTAAGATGCATTCAAAAGAAGAAAAGAAATCTATGCGTGATGAAGGGCAGTAATATACACCTAGAAGTATTTTAGAATGATGAAGTTTGATTTCAATAAAGAGATGCTCACCAGCATTTGGCGGCGGCGGTTGCGGCGATAAATCGACAAAAGAAAAAGGAATGTTTGATCTCAGATATATCGCAACACCACCGCCACCACCTACTACACGATCATTTCTAATGAGATTGAAACCCGGGAGCGTATACAGTGTGGACGGAAGACAAGGCTTAAGCCAGGATTCGGACACAAGAATAGCGTGAATATTTTTACAGTCAAAGCTTGCCAGCATATCAGGAAAATGGGCCGGAATACTCTGGGCATTGATATGAACGACATTAAAGTTCCCAGAGACATCGGAAAATGTTGACTTTAGAACGTCAGCGAGGCATGGGATGCTAACTAAACTGTCATTACTGCTTTTTGCGGAGAAAAACGTATCTGTATCGCTATTACTATCATAACCAGACATAATAGCTTGATTCTAAATATATATACAAACAATATTCCAAAATAACCTATCAAAATAAAAATAATTTTTAAAATATTTAAACTTTCAAGTTGGTTGTTATCCAACAAATGCATTCACCTGCCGATTGTGTTTTTGAGAAAAAAATAAAAAACGAAACTTAAATTACAGACAACGTTCGAAAAGAAAAATTAATTAAAATTAATAGTAAATAAAAAAAATAGTAAAAGAAAGAAAAGAAAATAACAATAATCATCAGCCTTACTATGCTAACCATAGAGATGCTAACAAAACAAAACTTATTATGCTAAAAGCCAAAGTCACGTAGACCTGAAACGCATTCCAATAAATGAAATGGTCTGCGGAATAACTAAAAAACGGAACGCGCTGTTGACATTGACACTTGTCGAGTGAAGTTAGTTTTGACTTTTGACATTGAAATTAAAAATAAATAATAAGTGACCGAATAATAAATCGTTTTAAAAAGAAAACAGTAAAAAGTGGGTGTTTGAAAAGAAAACTAAAAGTTAAGATATGGACAGCAAAAAATAAAAATGATAATAAAATTTAGGGACGTAAACACAGCACAAAAAAAATCACTTTTTGGGTTGATGAACGCGCTTCGACCTCGTCGAAGTGCCAGTGGTCTCCTTTCCAGAGGTAGACGGCTTCACGGGATCTTGAGTAATGCCATCTAAGTCGGCAAGAGACTGTACACGAACCCTTGTGTCATCCGCGCCGAGGACATATATCTCCCCATCTCTGGACCAGCATTTCGTCACGCCAAACTTCGACCTTGCAGCAAGGAATAGATTATGGCGTGTCTTAGTGAGGAACTCAGAGATTGTTACCCCCGAGCTCCTCAACTTTGTTTTAGCAAACCAAACCTTGCCGCGTATAGCAACATCCTTGAACTTGATTAGAATAGGCCTAGCTTTACGGGACGAACGCCCCATCCTGTGGCACCGACTTATGTCGACTGGATTGATGTCTGCTAACCCTAGACGACTCTGGAAGAGGTTAAGCACCACCTTAAATATGTCTTCTTTGCTTTCTTCGGTGACACCATGAAGCAGAAGCATCTTTCGTCGACTTCGCATTTCCAAGGTATCAACAGTCTGTGCCAGCACGGTGACCTGCCGCTGAAGAGTATGTAGTGCTTTGATTGTGAAGGTACGAAACGCAGCAAACTCCGATGCCAGACCTTCCGTTGTGGTTGTTCCAGGAGACTTGTGTAGTGCTTCCTCGAATTTTGACATTTGTTTTGTGAACATTTCTGTCATTTGTGCCATAGTGGTTTGTATTGACTCCATTTTTATGAAAATACTGCTGGTGTATTGGAGATAACACAAATTCGGCAAGTAAAGAAGGTTAGCTAATCATTAAAAGTAAGTTATTAAGTTAAAATAGGATAATACTGTATAAAGTAATTATTTAAATACAGAGCTAAATTTTTATAGTCTTGTCAATTCTACTACCCGCATTTTATGTATAGCTACGTATGTAAGGTGATCCCTTGATTTGTCAGTTGTAGTACTGACCGCTAGACCAATAAACGCATGTCCGTTCATTAAGAAACTGTTTTGATTTCCTTGTCCCTGGTTCCCTTTGCTCAACAGTAGAACAGAACAGGCTGATCAATTATTTTATTATTATTAGCCAAATTTGTCCTAGTTTAATGTATTTCCCGGCGAGGTTCTAAGAGTATGTCTGGTACACCCATACCCAATTATCACTGCGAATAACTCTTGAGTTTGACTATTACACTCCCAATGCGCTTACTTACTTCTTGTCGAACACAGATTCCGCACAAAGGATCAGACGTAGACCTCGCCGGCGATGCCAAATAATCCCGCCTGAACACCTCGGTGAGACACCTAGTGTATGCCCTCCCCCATAGCAACAGCCCAAGCTGAGGCTGTTCCTCCTTGAGGCGCCCTTCCCCGCAAAAGCATAGTTGTTGCACGCTCGCCCTCATGTCCGGTGAAGCTGTAAAGGCCCCCCTCAGCCAATAGCTTAGATTATTAACACACAAACGCCCCCACACACACGCACATACACACGTACGCATGCACGCTCGCACGCACTCACGCAGAATACATATATGACGATTTCTATGGTACATGCTGATTTATTCTTTTATTATTATTAGTCAGATTTGTCCTACTTTAGAAGATTTTAGAAGATCGAGGTTTTAGAAACGTCACCAAGTAAAATTTGAACATTTTTAGGACCGGCTAAAAGGTTTGGTTTATTGGTTCATCACCGAGTTGAAACAGTTATACCAATCATCAAAATGATTTCCTGTACTTCGACGCCTTGAACTATAACAAAACGTACGCTAATGGAGACGAGACAAACGCATTAAAAAGCCGTGTTATTTTTATGTAACTAGCATGACTCACGCGCATAGTTAGACTGGTGAGTAAAAAACGATGTAGGAAAACATCTTTGAATTTTAATTAGTCTTGGCGTAACTATAAATAAAGCACGCTAGACATGTCAATTTATTCTAAGAAAAAACGATCTGTGAATCGATAATTAAAACATCGATTCTTGATTGATCGATTTGAAGTCGATTCTTATTAATTGCCGTTTGATTTTTTTTTTTCTTGATTCTCCCATTTTATAAATTCTTAATGCGTTCAATTTAGAGATTATCAAAAAAAACAACTGATTTAAACTCCGGTTTGGTACGTAGTATTTTAACCCTGATTTACACAAGCAAAAAATTTAAAAAAAAAAACACCGTCACGCCTATATTCCCAAGCGGGGGTGTACTGAGTACACCCACGATTCGCCGACGATGTTAGGTCCCATGTAATAGGAGGCGAGCCTATTGCCATATACCGGACACAATTCCAGACTCCGGATTCGTACTGGGAAGTTTTCGCTAGAAAAATACACTTGTCCGACCTGAGATTTGAACCTCGTGATCACAAAGCGATGCGCTTTGCCACTAGACCAATGAGGCAGTCAAATCAATTAAAATATATGATTACTACTTTTTATTATTAAATGGTTAATTTGCATTTTATGATGTATTTAGCATTAATACAAAGCTTTGTGGTTTCTCAATGCTATGTGTATTAGGCAATTGGTTCAGGAAGTGGCGTATTGAGGTGAACCCGGACAAGAGCGCTGCGGTGTTCTTCTCCAGAGGTGCCACCCCGCGCCACTCCCTGCGCCGCCCTACAAGTAATCTCGGCCAAGTGACCATGTTCGACCGACCCATTCCCTGGGTCAAAGAGGTCAAATATCTAGGGGTCACCCTAAACAGTACCATGTCCTTCGGCCCGCACATCAAGCGGGTCCGTCACCGAGCATCCTTTGTGCTCGGTCGTCTCCATTCGTTAATCTGCAAGCGGAGTAAAATGTCCCTTAGAAATAAGGTGACACTTTACAAAACTTGCGTTCGACCCATCATGACTTATGCGTGTGTTGTGTTCGGGCATTCGGCCCCCTCTCACATCGATAAACTCCAAGTGGTTCAAAACCGCTTCCTCCGTAAAGCCGTAGGAGCCCCCTGGTTCGTACGGAACATCGACCTCCACTCCGATCTAGGTCTCGAACCTATTCGCGCCTTTATTAAAAAGGCGTCAACACGTCACTTCGCGAACGCATCTACCCATGCGAATCCGTTAATCGTAGCCACCGCCGACTACGATCTCCCCCCCGACCCCTGCCGCCACCGCCGGCCGCGACATGTTCTCACCGACCCCCCCGATGCTTTGTCATCCCTTCTTTCCGCTCAGAATACGGGCGACGACGACGACGTAGTAGTAGATCCCCTCCCATAGCCGGCGGTTGACCGGTGCACTTAGTAGTGCACCCGTCCCCCTACAGCGACTGTCCCAACCGAGGGCGCCTCGAGTATGTCGCCTCTTGCCCTTCTGGCTGGCTAGAGCGTAGTGGTTGCACGCTCGCCTTTAAGTCCGGTGAAGCTGTAAAGGCCTCGCGGCCAACAGCGTACATCATTCACACACACACATCTCAATGCTATGTGACCGACTTGACATAGCAATTATTGAAATGATAAATAAATTAAAACAAATAAAATTGATCCGATTCGACGGCTTCGGAATCGATCCACTGAATGATACAGCGCTTCAAATCGCTAAAAAAAATCGATTATGTCGCTGGGAAATATCGATTTCCCGTTTAATAGATTTTAAATTGACATGCCTAAAAACACACAGTCAAGCAATAATATGTAAGTCTGAGTACAGTCTGGGGTTTGGGATTGGTCATGTTCACTAAAAAGTCTATGCTTGCAGTGGATATTTGGTGCGGGGTCACTTCCTTCCCTCTAATATCGTTAAGGGAAGTGATGGCTGGTCAAGTAGTCATACTCGTTAACGTGCTGTTTGTGGAGACTGGCCCACCTATAATAATAATAATAATATCAGCCTATACTGCCCACTGCTGGACAAAGGCCTTCTCTCACAAATCGAGGTGAGAGAGATTAGGTCATACTCCACCACGCGGACCCAGTGCGGATTGGTGGAGGCAGGTTTGTGGCCACCTGCTGTTGGAACTTATCAAGCCGCCTTTAAGGCTTCCAACTCGGCTTAACGACTATCACATTAAGTGGTAGCCGGGACCAACGGCTTAACGTGCCTTCCGAACAGACACCCCAATTAGATTATAGCGTTACGAATTTAATACGAAAATCAAACTTCCAATTTTAAGTAGTTTTCTACCATTTTTTAAGCTGTTTGATGCCCAAATTAACCATAAAATTGAATAAATAATTAACTTTTGTATGCGTATTGAGGTGTGTGTAATAGAAATACATTTGAAATAGCCGTAATCTATCTATCTATAACCTCACGCCAGATCCCTTGCGGGGTAGGCAGAGAGTACAGAGTTCCAACAGGTTCTTTCCTTACATACCTCTCTGGCTTCCTCTACTCTCATAGTTCGTCTCATACATGCTCGCCGGTTACGGAGACTCTTGACTTGTCCTTCAGATAAGACTCGGTCTATTTGGTCATGGTAAGATAGTCTAGCTCTTCCCCGGTACCTACATCCTTCCACTTTCGTATTGTATATCTGTTTTGTCATTCTTTCTTTAGACATTCTTTCTATATGCCCGAACCAACGGAGCATACCCTTAGTAATAGCGTAATGCTTTGAATCATTATTAAATTTTGTTTAATACGGCAAACAGAATGAGCAATTTGAAAAATAGTTGGAATCGATTCAGTTGCCGATTTACAACAAAATACTTTCAGGTCTTGCGTTTTTTATGTTACACCCTGTATGTAGACAAATTGTTTACGAAAGACGCAATGCCAAAGCGTAAGGTTGTAGCTAGATCCCAGGGAAGACCTAGACTATCATACCGTGATCAATTTACCAATGTTTTTCACGGTATGTTACTCCCGGTTTCAATATTTAACTCAAGTATAAATGATATCTTCTTCTTCTTCTTGTTCTTCAAGTTATGGCTTCACACTAATTATAAGTGTATTTTGCCAGTGTCCAGTGAGATATATAATCGTGTTTGTTTAAATTAATTCGACTCCCTGATGAATTTGATGACAACGATGATAATGAAATTAATGAAGTACCCCACCCTGGATAGTAAAGCGGTGGATACTTTACATACCAATTGCAACGGCCGTTTTGAGGGAAGTCGAAAAGGCACGTTTTATCACTTTGTTACAATTACCTTCACTCATGCACATATAAGAACACATAATGGTTAATATTCCACCAACATTACACATTATTAGTCCAAATAACACAAGTTTTGCAAATTAAAACAAATTGACAACATCACTCTTAGACTTCCCGCCCATAAAGGATATCGTTCAGTCCATACATGATTTGCCCCAGAACCAACAGCAATGAAAAAACGCGTATATGATTATAAGGTACCTGCAAATTATCTTATGCATTAAATACTAAACGGAAAAGCGGGGGAATTGCATTATTGCTAAAAAAGTATTACATTTTGAGGTTATAATTTAGTAGCCAGCAATACATTTGTAAAATCGTTATGTAAAAATACACTAGCAATAATCAAATAGCAACATCTTCTCATCCAAAATACCTCAGTGTCTTAAGACTAAAGTTTTTAGTCAATGTGTGTTACCAGTGATGATATATGGATCAGAGACGTGGTCTCTTACAATAGGTCTCATAAAAAAGCTCAGAGTTGCTCAGCGAGCTATGGAGAGAGCTATGCTCGGCGTTTCTCTACGCGATCGAATCAGGAATGAGGAGATTCGTAGAAGAACCAAGGTCACCGACATAGCCGTTAAGATTAGCAAGCTGAAGTGGCAATGGGCGGGCCACATAGCGCGTAGATCGGACGGGCGTTGGGGCAGAAAGATTCTAGAGTGGAGACCACGTATTGGCAAGCGCAGCGTGGGACGACCGCCTGCCAGATGGACCGACGATCTTGTGAAAATCGCAGGAAGTCGTTGGATGCAGGTGGCATCGGACCGGTTACGCTGGAAAGCGATTGGGGAGGCCTATGTTCAGCAGTGGACAAGTATAGGCTGAGATGATGAATCAAATAGATCATTGTTAAATGTAATCGATTGAATATAACCGATTGATAGGATTGACATCTCTAACCGTAAGTCGATAACAACGTTGATATTCGGTAAAGACTGGGGTCTGGGGTCATTTTCGACGATGTCATGATTATGGCATATTTTGTACGGAAAATCTGTCAAAATGCTACTTGTGTGTGAATGATCTACGCTGTTGGCCGCGGGGCCTTTACAGCTTCACCGGACAAGAGGGCGAGCGTGCAACCACTACGCTCGGGCCAGAAGGGCAAGGGGGCAATTAGCTCAAGGGCGCCTCAAGGAGGAACGGCCCGGCTTGGGCAGTCGCTATGGGGGAGGGCGTATATTAGGTGTCTCGCCGTGGTGCTCTGCACCGGCCGGCGGGCAAGGGATTCTTCGACCTCGCCGGCGAGGTCGGTATCTGATCCTGTGTGCGGTATCTGTATCCGAAAGAAGGGATGTAAGGGTATTAGGAGGGTTGGTGAGAACATTCCGCGGACGGCGGTAGCGGTTGATAGGAGGGGAGGTGGGTTCGTAGTCGGCGGCGGCTACGATTAGCGGATTACTATGATGATATGATTGGACGCGTTCGCAAAATATCGGGTTTTCGCCTTTTTAATAAAGGCGCGAATATTCAAAATGCTACTGACAGTGATCAAATCTACCCAGTAATGACCGTGTCTTAAATAAAGGTCAAGTCAAGAGTCTCCATAACCGGCGAGCGTGTATGAGACGAACTATGAGAGAGGAGGATGCCAGAGAGGTATGTAAGGAAAGAGCCTGTTGGAACTCTGTTCTCTCTCCCTACCCGTTAAGGATCTGACGTGGTGATATAGAGAGATAGATAGTTAGGTTACGTAAGATTGTGATATTAATTATCAGTGTGCTAATTACTACCAACAAGAATGTAAGCAGGTAATCAAGCGCGTTATCACTAAAACGTTTCATTCATATAATTATCTACATCGATACTGTACCTATAAGGTTCTCGGTTGGCAACCTCGTACGGGATGACGCGAATTGGGCAGGCCCCTCATGGTAGACCGATACGTGCAGCACAAAACCGGTCATCGTGGCGATCTTTGGGGAAGAGGCCGTGAGGTTTGTTTGGACAGTCGACCCGAGCGCAACGGAAGCGCTCGGCTATGCTCGGTTGGCGATCGGCAGTGCGGCGGCGGTGGCGACGTCACACTGCGAGAGTCGCGCCGGCTGGGCGGCCGCCTAACACTAGTGTCTCGATTGCACGCGTATCGGCGTCTTGCTCCCCCGTGTTGCGTTTGTAATCGCGTCGAGCGCGACGGCGGCGGGTTAGGACGTTTGCCGTCGCGCCGAACGTTGCTGCGCTGTATGCCGATTTCCGTACATTTCAGTACATTACAACACTCCATGTCGCGCCACCGTCGCGCTGCGTCGGCTATGTTGCGAAACCTTTAGTCCTGGAGAGGACGTCTTTCGGCTAATGATACTGTACCTCGTTGGCTGCCTCGCTGGTCGTCATGGGTAACTCAGCGATATTCCTTGCGTTAACTCAAAATTGCGCCATGGCGCAACAAAATGGAACGCGGAGAGTGCAAGCCGCGCTCACAGGTTCTTAGCACAAACAGCGCACAGCACGCGAACTACGTTGAATAATTGCCCACTCAGTGAGTGAGGGAGAGGATGAATGAGATAGGGCGCATTAACAAACAACTCAACACCTTAACACTTTCCAATTTCCCGGTCATGCGCTGCGTGCTAACACATTTTGAAGAGGAATTCATAATTAACACATCCAGCGCAGTGAACTGACTTGACGCAATTGCGCGACGCAGCGCAGTGTTACTCATGTTTATAGTCGAATATGATGCCTGTAGCGATCACGAGGCTCTAGGTCGGTGTGTTTGTGTGAATGATGTACGCTGTTGGCCGCGGGGCCTTTATAGCTTCACCGGAAAAGAGGGCGAGCGTGTAACTACTACACTCGAGCCAGAAGGGCAAGGGGGCAGCTAGCTCAAGGGCGCCTCAAGGAGGAACGGCCTCGGGGTCGCTTTGGAGGAGGGCGTATACTAGGTGACTCTCCATGGTGCACCGGCCGGCGGGCAAGGGATTCTTCGAGCTCGCCGGCGAGGTCGGTGTCTGATCCTGTGTGCGGTTTCTGTATCCGAAAGAAGGAATGGAAGGGCAATAGTATCTCAGTAGAAATTGTGTAGAGTGTGTTCGGAGTAGAAATTGTACCCGGTATAATAAAAAGGTACACCTCTGCCATTTCCGTTTAAAGAATATAGGCTTCGGGGTAGGATTAGGTACGGCCGGACTTCGGTGAAAAAAAAATTACGTTTCTTCTCGGATTTGAAACTCGGGATTTCGCGAGAGCCAGCCCGTACTAGACCAACGCGGCAATCTTTTTATTGAGGCTAAACTTAAAATTATAAACGTTTTTGCACCTACAGTCGGTAATTAGCGTTTTTCCTCAATTAAAATGGTAGATTTTATTGTATACACATGCCCACTTAATTACATTAGAATTTTGTATTCCTGGTGTATAACGTACGTATATGGAAATATTCCGGTGGCTTTGTAGGTCAAGACTTGGTTACACATAGAAAGGACATTGCGCCCATACATAATTTGCCCCAGAACCAACAGCAATGAAAAAATACTTGTGTGATTTCAAATCACCCATAAAGTCTCTTAAGGCATTTATTATTAAACCGACAAGCGGGGGAATCGCAATATTGCACAAAAAGTATTAGATTTTGAGGTTATAATTCAGTAGCCAATAATACGTATGAGGTTATGTTGTATGTGTTGACATTTAGTAAAGATGTCGGCGACTTCGATATAAGTACTTACAATCCTTTGAAATATTTGTTTTAGATTGCAAATTGTCCGTTAGACACGGATATTTGCCATTATTTTAATAAAATAGATAAATAATGTTGGCATGGGTCAAATGTTTGTTGGTTCTGGGGCAATTTTCCACAATGTTCTTTTAATGATTCTTGTGCCCATCTATCTATCTATATCATCACGCCAGATCCCTTGCGGTGTAGGCAGAGTGTACAGACATCGGCATGTGACAACCCAGAAGTGCGAGCCGGGATTTGAAATCTGTAAATATATCGAATATACAGCTTAAGGGTCTATCGCAATCGACCATTTATCGACCGGGAGAGTGACAGTGATGGAAATAATTTAGAAAAAAATAATAAGGGACGGATACTGCCTCGTTGGTCTGGTGGCAAAGCGCATCGCTTTGTGATCACGAGGTCCTGGGTTCAAATCCTAGGCCGGACAAATGTAGTTTTTCTAACGAAAAATTCCCAGTATGAGTCCGGAGTCTGGAATAGTGCTCGGTATATGGCAATAGGCTCGCCCCATATTACATGGGACCTAACATCGTCGGCGAAACGTAGGTGTACTCAGTACACCTCTGCCACCCCCTCTGGGGAATATAGGCGTGACGGTGTTTTTTTTTTAATAAGGGACGCATATATATAGAGCGCGCTCGGAATTATACGGCGTATGTGCAGAAACAAATTTTATCATTCTAGAAAAACTTCGAAATAAAAAACTGCTTTGCTATAAGAATTTTGCCACAATTGCTATGTTTCTTAGTAAATACTATTGACTATTTCTCAAGCGTTTCGCGTTCGAATCAGAAAATGTAAAACAATAATGATGATTTTAGATTGCATTTTTCTTTCGAGAAAACTTTGTTAAATTTCGTGTATTCCTTTTACCAGATTCTATAATTCACAGTCAAAATGGTTTTTAACTCTGTATTATAGAATCTGGTAAAAGGAATACATTTTTAAATGAATTTTATTAAAAATAAGTCTCTAATCACTATACTTTTTCAATTGTATGGAGTACAAAAACACGTTTTTATCGCGCTAACCTCTTAACTTTGCCAAAGGACATTACACTGGGCGAAGCTCGAGGCAAGAACTAGTATTACAATGTTCGGTTGTACTTGATACAGCTGGGATTAGGGATAACACGGGCGGCACAACTTTTGCTCGTGCGGTACAAAGTTACGTCGGCCCGTGTTTTGACTCTTTACGCTAGTCCAGTGTTTTCCAAACTGTGGGTCGTGGAGCCTCTATAAGGGGGTTGCGAAAAAAAATATTTAGAAATATATTTATATTAGGTAATTGTGAATTAATGGACATATTTTGTAGGTCAACACAAGTCAATTGTTCGCTAAATATTTTTTCTCATCTTGTAACCTTTTTTTTATAATATAATAATATAATATTAGCCCTGTTAAGAAACTGTCCCACTGTTGGGCACGGGCCTCCTCTCAAACTGAGAGGGTTTAGGCCATAGTCCACCACGCTGGCCTAGTGCGGGTTGGCGAACTTCACACACCTTCGAGAAACTCTTAGGCATGCAGGTTTCCTTACGATGTTTTCCTTCGCCGTTAAAACAAGTGATAATTTTTTTTTTTTTTGCTAGACAAAATCAAATCTAATATACTCTGTCTTAAACTTAACGCTTTTGGTATCAATGGTTTCTTACTGCGATGGGTCGAATCGTACCTTGTCAGGAGAACTCAGTTAGTTGCACTCAAAGGCGTTGTATCTTCTGCAGTCTTTATCACTTCAGGTGTACCACAAGGATCCCACCTGGGTCCATTATTTTTCATCATCTTCATTAACGACCTTATTGAAGACCTGAAGTGTCCATGTTTGCTATATGCGGACGATTTAAAAGTGTTCAACGCAATTACTAGTATACGATGCTATTAATCTCCAGCAGGATCTCGATGTCATTCTTGAGTGGTGCAATAGGAGCCGTATGTTTTTAAACGTTCCGAAATGCTTTATAATCACATTTACTAGAAAAATAAACAAGATTACATTTGGTTATTCCTTACATCACCATAGTCTTGAGCGTAAATCTGTAATGAAAGATCTTGGTATTCTCTTTGATGAAAATTTATCTTTCCGGAACCACTACGATTATATTGTTAAAAGGATCTCGCAGATTCTTGGTTTCATAGCCCGTATAACAAGAAAGTTTAAAAATCCCTACTGTTTTGTCCATCTTTTTAATAAATTAGCTAGATCCGTCTTGGAATATGCTGCAGTTATCTGGTCTCCTTTTTATCACATACACAATTGAGAGTGTTCAGAAGAACTGCTTCGAAATATTATGTTTTCGATATAACCTGCACCGGAAATTAAAAACATACGAGGACCGGTTAAAACATTTTCACGCCCTCTCGTTAGAATCCAGGCGTATCCTGAGTGACTTCGTGTATCTTTATAAAATTATACATTCTTTAATAGAAGTAAGTCTATTAAAGAATGTATAATTTATACATTGTTATCTCACTTAAATATTAACACTAACTACAGATGCCGCAAACCAAACGTTTTCACCGTCAACGTATATCGAGAAAACATATCTTATTTTAACCCCATTGTTCGTATGTGTCGGCAATACAATGTATTTAGGACTGATAATCCTTCCGTTGCTTTAGATTTATTTGGAACTAATAATTTTTATACTTACAAGAGACGAATCCACAAAATTCACAAAGATGCGTAACTTGCATTAGATTCGTTTCTCTCGCTCAGTTTTTAAACTGAGGTAATTTCGTTGCTCCTTCCTTTAATGTTTTAGATGATAGTTAGTTAACAATATTTTTGGCATGTAACTTTTCTCGTACATATTCAGAACGCTTTCCGTAACACAAGTTGTTGGATTAAAATTATATTCAGCACCAATAATCATAAGTTCTATCATGTCATGATTGTAATCTGTTTTGTGTTTAAATAAATAAAATAAAATAAAATTAGTTTTCTAAATTTCGTGAAGGAGTTAGGCGATTTTATCAATGTAAAAATATGTCTGTTATAGGATTTGATATCTGTAACATAATGAAATACAGATTACAAACAGCGGAGAGCAGGGGGTCGCGTCTTAAAAAATGTTGAAATACACTGCGCTACTCAAAAGTCTTACATACATCATACCAAACATATACATAATTCTCGAAACGAGTATTCTCGTGTAAAGCTTTTGTTACGGCACGCCATTCTAGCATGTAAGACAAAAAGTTTATCTTACGCCTCGAGCGACACAATCCATGACATTTGTTTCGACGCGTCGCCTGTGCTGTTCTTGCAGTGAATATAAAGTCAACGAACGATGACGTCATTAGCCAGCGCGCGTGAAACAGGACGATTCGGTTGAACTGACAAGCGTGTAGGTGTAAGTGACCGATCAATGTCGTGAAATGAAATAACCACCGACACGCCTGTATCTCTCAAACTGGGTTCGCAGAGGTGTGCTATTTACGCCCATATTTCGCCGACTAAGTTAGGTCATTTTCATTTGACGCTATTGCGATTTTATTTTAATGTGCGAAATATCACAGGCAGTGATTTATAATTTGCTAAGCGCTAATGCTAAGTGGCATTTCACTTCGGCCCGCACATCAAGCGAGTCCGTCACCGAGCATCCTTTGTGCTCGATCGTCTCTATCCGCTAATCTGCAAGCGGAGTAAAATGTCCCTTAGAAATAAGTTGACACTTTACAAAACATGCGTACGAAGACCCATCATGACTTATGCGTGTGTGGTGTTCGGGCACTCGGCCCCCTCTCACATTGATAAACTCCAAGCGGTTTAAAACCGCTTCCTCCGTAAAGCCGTAGGAGCCCCATGGTTTTTACGGAATGTCGACCTCCACTCCGACCTCGGTCTCGAACCTATTCGCGCCTATATTAAAAACGCGATAACTCGACACTTCGCGAACGCATCTACCCATGCGAATCTGATAATCGTAGCCCCCGCCGACTACGATCCCCCCGACCCCTGCCGCCCCCGCCACCGCCGGCCGATCCCCCCGATCCTTTGTCATCCCTTTTTTCCGCTCCGAATACGGGCGACGACGACGACGAAGTCGTAGATCCCCTCCCATAGCCGGCGGTTGACCGGTGCACTTAGTAGTGCACCCCCTCACCCCGCAGCGACTGTCCCAACCGAAGCCGCCTCTTCAAGGCGCCCTCGAGTATGTCGCCTCTTACCCTTCTAGCTCGAGCGTAGTGGTTGCACGCTCGCCCTTAAGTCCGGTGAAGTTGTAAAGGCCTCGCGGCCAACAGCGTGCATCACTTACACACACAGCATTTCACTTGCTACTGTGCGCTGCCAAAATTAATTATGATAGATCTACTTGCCGAGGGCAATATGTAGTATTACGATATGTATGTACTTAATTTAATACAGTACATACGAAGTCAACGAACGATGACGCCATGAGTCAGCGCGCGTCATGCAGGATGATCTGACAGGCGTATAGTTAACTGTAAATGACAGATCGATGACGTGAGCTAACCGGGTATATAATAAATAAAAATAAACACAGACACGCCTATGATCCCCATATAGGCATTCCCAGTTATATGGGTATTTGTGTATGTGAAATTTAACGTTTGTAAACGCACCCACGACACGGGAATAAATCCTAGTGTGGGGCTACGTTTTTAATTAAAATAAAAATAAAAAAGGACAGAAGAGGTATGTTATGAGAAAAGCTATTGGAACTCTGTACTCTCTGCCGACCCTGCAAAAGATCTGGCGCGATTATATAGATAGAGAGACACACACCGTCACGCCTATATTCCCCAGAGGGGGTGGCAGAGGTGTACTGAGTACACCCATGTTTCGCCGATGATGTTAGGTCCCATGTAATAGAGGGCGAGCCTATTGCCATATACCGGGCACAATTCCAGACTCCGGACTCGTACTGGGAAGTTTTCGTTAGAAAAAGTACACTTGTCCCACCTAGGATTTGAACCCAGGACGTCGTGATCACAAAGCGATGCGCTTTGCCACTAGACCAACAAGGCAGTCGTTAGATAAAATTCATGAATAACAAGTATCTTGTTTTTATATAAACGTGGGTACCAAATAACAGCTATAAAATAGACAATTTATCACACACACAATAAATTCTATCCTTCTATATCATCACGTCAGATCCCTTGTGGGGTAGGCAGAGAGTATAGAGTTCCAACAGGTTCTTTCCTTACAGATTTCTCTAGCTTCCTCCATTCCCATAGTGTCTCATACACGCTCGCCCGGTTACTGATACTCTTGGCTTGTCCTTCAGATAAGACTGTCTATTTGGTCACGTTAAGATAGTCTAGACCTCGATAGTCTAGATTGACTCGACTAAATTAATAACGATAAAAAATCCTTTTGTCAGAGCATTATTTATTATACTTTTGTTTTTTATAATTAAAAATACATATAAATGAACAAATTTTCCATTGATCCTCTGGCGGGTGGACAGAGAATGCAGTCCTCTGACATCCCACCACTCATAGTTGTCTTATACATGTTCGCAGTTACATTTAGAAATAAGAGTTATTTTTGTGTCTTCTACTAAAATTACTTACAACTTCTAGAACTAACAAAACCGAGTTTACATTCTCTCTACATTTATTTAAACGTGTCCACATTATGAAAGTCTCTTGGTTTTCCCAAGGGCAGTTTCCTAAGTTAAATACGGACTTCGGGGCGGACCTTCCGGGATTTTCAGGGGTTGACGTCACATCTCAAGTTTGTATGTGTAATGTCAGGGTGACGTCATCTCAACTTTTTAGCACAAGGACCGAGTGACGCAAATGTTTTATTGTCTTGTTGTGACGTAAGAGATGTTTTTAATACCGTTACGGATACAACAATCTATACTAGTATTATAAACCTCCACTCCGATCTAGGTCTCGAACCTATTCGCGCCTGTATTAAAAAGGCGTCAACACGTCACTTCGCGAACGCATCTACCCATGCGAATCCGTTAATCGTAGCTACCGCCGACTACGATCTCTCCCCCGACCCCTGCCGCCACCGCCGGCCGCGACATGTTCTCACCGACCCCCCCGATGCTTTGTCATCCCTTCTTTCCGCTCAGAATACGGGCGACGACGACGACGTAATAGTAGATCCCCTCCCATAGCCGGCGGTTGACCGGTGCACTTAGTAGTGCACCCGTCCCCCTACAGCGACTGTCCCAACCGAGGCGCCCTCGAGTATGTCGCCTCTTGCCCTTCAGGCTGGCTAGAGCGTAGTGGTTGCACGCTCGCGTTTAAGTCCGGTGAAGCTCCGTACATCATTCACACACACACACACACACTAGTATTATAAAGAGGAAAGATTTGTTTCTCTCTAATCGATAAATGCTACTAAAGCGATTTCAATTATTGTTTCTTTTACTATTAGAAAACTATATTATCCAGAAGTAACATACACTGTAGGTGCTAGTAAAGTTGTAATCGTAATAGATACATTACGATAGGCATATCAAACATGCGGCCCACTAAACATTTTCCTGCGGCCCGAATCAATTTTGAAAACAGCCATTTTGTGTGTGTGTGTGTGCGTGTGTGCGCGTGTGTGCGCGTGTGTGATTGTGTGAATGATCTACGCTGTTAGCCGCGGGGCCTTTACAGCTTCACCGGACGTGAGGGCGAGCTTGCAACCGCTACGCTCGAGCCAGAAGGGCAAGGGGGCAACTAGCTCAAGGGCGCCTCAAGGAGGAACGGCCTTGGCTTGGGCGGTATTTATGGGGGGGGGCGTATACTAGGTGTCTCGCCGTGGTGCTCTGCTCCGGCCAGCGGGCAAGATATTATTCGACCTCGACGGCAAGGCCGGTGTCTGGTCTTGTGTGCGGTATTTGTATCCGAAAGAAGGGATGTATGGGCGTAGGGAGGGTCGGTGAGAACATGCCGCGGACGGCGGTAGCGGCTGATAGGAGGGGAGTTAGGTTTGTAGTCGGCGGCGGCTACGATTATCGAATTTCTATGATATGAAAACAGCCAGATAATGCGGCCCGCGAGCGTGTTAAAACGGATTTGGAAATTTTATAAACATACTTGTCCTATAGTAGTATAGTAATTTTTTTCGTTAAGATTTTCAGTAGTTTGTCTTCTTTAAGATTAGGTTTTGCGGCCCACCTAGTCTACGGTCTTCATACTTTTGGTCCACCAGTGACTGAAAGTATGACATGGCTGCATTACGATATACATGACCTTCCGGCGAACGTATATGAGACGAACTATGAGTGTGGAAGAAGCCAGAGAGGTCTGTAAGGAAAGAACTTGTTAGAACTCTGTACTCTCTGCTTACCTGCGAGGGATCTGGCGTGATGATAAAGATAAAAACATGAATGTAGGTTACTCATCACCGAAATGGACGAACGGTTTGATCCAGTGGTTAAGAGCTTAAGCCGCTTCGCCCACTGGATCGGGTAGTTGCGAGTTCGAACCCCGTACGTACCGTAGAATGTAAATCAGGAATTAGAATGTAAATCAGGAACGCGGAACATTACTTAATTATGACACCGTAATGCTTATCAACGACGTGCTATAGATACGCCCTCACGATAACTATTTTGCTGAATCAGTATTACTAAGGACACGTTTAAGCCCTATTCAGACATGAACATCAAAATAATATTTGTACTAGATTAAAGGATTGGTCAAATAACCGGGGGGCCGCGACGGAAGCGCTCGGCTACGCTCGGCCGACGGGCGGCAACGCGGCGCACACGTCACGCCGACCGCGCGGTTCAACACTAGCGACCCGCTCGCACGCGTATAAGTGTGTGTCTGTGTGTGTGAGCGATCTTGGCCGCGGGACCTTTACAGCTTCACCGGACAAGAGGGCGAGCGTGCAACCACTATGCCCGAGCCAGAGCGGAGAGCCAGCGGGCAACTAGTTTAAGGCCGCCTCAAGGAGAAACGGTCCCGGCTTGGGCAGTTGCTATGGGGGAGGGCGTATACTGCAGTGGCCGGCGGAAAAGGGATTCTTCGACCTCGCCGGCAAGGTCGGTGTCTGATCATGTGTGCGGTATCTGTATCCGAAAGATGTAAGGGTAATCGGGAGGGTCGGTGAGAACATGCCGCGGGCGGCGGTAGCGGCGGGCGGCGGTAGCGGCTGATGGGAGGGGAGTTAGGTTCGTAGTCGGCGGCGGCTACGATTAAGCGTCTCGCTTCCCCTTTGCTTAGGTTGTAATCGCGCCTGCGTGGCTGCGCTGTGTCATCTCCTATACATTTTAGTACATCACAACTCTCTAAGTTGCGCCACCAGCGTTGCGCTCCCGTCGCGCTGCCAAAAAGCCAACCACTTTTTGAATACTTAAGGATCTATACCTACTTGTAGCTACCAACTGTAGTAATTATTTTTATATTATTAATGCCCTCAGCTCTTTTTATTATGGTAGTTTGGCAAACTTTAGCATTTTAACACGTCCTCACGTAGGTTATAGTTGGATCGAATTAATTTGAAATATGTTTATATATGTTTTGTCATTCTTTCTCCTGACATTCTTTCTATGTGCCCGAACCAACGGAGCATACCCTTTCTCATCTTTACACCGACACTATCGTTCATACCGACACGCTTTCTTACTACGCTGTTGCGAATACGGTCGGACAGCTTGACTCCGCACATCTTCCGCAGAGCTCGCATTTCGACCGCATTCATCCTGCTTTCATTCTCCTTACATACCCAACTCTCGCTGTCATATAACAACGTTAGGACAAGCACTCCGTTGCGACGCCTTTATTCGCCAAAATCTAGTACAAAATAATATACGCCCCCACCGCAAAGTAACCGCGCGGTCGCCGCGCGATTTTCACACTGTCTAACCGCACCCTTATGACTTGATAGATTCGATTCTGAAGGCTTAACCGATATCGTTATAGATAATAATTTGGTTTTGTATTACACAATCTATCATCTGATTCATGGTATATTATATATGACTAATTTCTGACAATGGCGTCGCCTGCCAGATTAAAAAAAAATATACACAGTCACGTCTATATTCTCCAAGCGGCGGTGGCAGTGGTCTATGTACACTCATAATTCGCCGACGATATTAAATCACAAGCGACGACCTCAAAAAGGTCGCTGGGACGGACTGGGTGCGGAAGGCGGAGGACCGTGTGCAATGGCGCGTGTTAGGAGAGGCCTATGTTCAGCAGTGGACTACGATAGGCTGATTGATTGATTGATTAAATCACAATGTATATGTAGACGATCGACTGGATTTTTTAGACGAATCGATAGGGAACCTAACTATGGACGAATGATCCATTATACATACAATGCGAAAGTGAAAAGTAACCAAATAGACCGTGTCCTATCTGAAGCGCAAGTCAAGAGTCTTTGTACCTACCTGGCTAGCGAGACGAACTATGAGAGTGGAGGGAGCTAGAGAGGTATGTAAGGAAATAACCTATTGGACCTCTGCTCTCTCTGCCTACCCCGCAAGGGGTCTGGCGTGATGATATAGTTAGATAGAGATAGATTTATAAAAAAATATGCATTTTATAATCAACACCCACATACAATCGGATCAATAGAGGTATATTTCGCCGTTCAGACGTTGTTTAGTAACAATAACAAATATTCAGTTTCGCATTTGCTTTTTTAAAGTTAGCTATTCATTTTATTATCTTTGAACTTAGAATATATAATAGTTATATTCTGTATTCTAAGTCTTAGAGTATCGCGTACTTTCGTATTAATAATAATATAATATTTTACAACGAGCTGGTACCCGCAAGTTCGCCGGCGTGGAATTTAACAAAAAATCTTTTTCTAAAATAAACCTAGCCTATGTTACTCCTCATAACATCAGCTTTGTGCCAGTGAAAGTCACGTCAAAATCAGTCCAGTCGATTCGGAGATTAGCCGGAACAAACAGACAGACAAAAATGTTAATTTTTTTTTGTTTTAAGTACCGTATATCTATGTATTTAGTAAATAGCTGTAATTTTGACATTGCAAACAGACACTTCAACGTTAATTATTTGTATGTATACATCGATATATTAGATAAATATAATAAATAATAATATTAGCCCTGTTAAGAAACTGTAACACCGTTGGGCACGGGCCTCCTCACAAACTGAGAGGGTTTAGGCCATAGTCCACCACGCTGGCCCAGTGCGGGTTGGCGAACTTCACACACCTTCGAGAAACTCTTAGGGCATGCAGGTTTCCTCACGATGTTTTCCTTCACCGTTAAAGCAAGTGATAGTTAATTTTTAAGATGCACATGTTTTCTCGAAAAGACAGGTGCGTGCCTGGGTTTGAACCCGAGACCTCTGACTTTGCAGTTCAACGGTCTAACCACTGGGCTATCACTGCTTTTAGATTAGAATGATTAGATAAATGTTTGTATAGATTTATTCACAATGATACTTACTTATGTGCTTTCATAGACTACGACATGGGTTTTCACCGATAGATAGGCTGATTCACGATTTTAGATCTGAGATAGATTTACGAGGAAAGTATAATTATAATGAGTTCTTAGATTACGTTCGTTTTTAATTTTTATGTTCTCGGTATTTTGAGTGCTTTGCAGTATCCATGGTCACGGGACCGGGAATCAAACCGCGATAAAATTCGAAAGAAATAGGGTTTGATTAGGTTCAGTCTAACATTTATGAAATTTTTGCGCAATTTAAGAACTATATCCGGGCTAGCCGTGTAAAGCACACCACCCTTTATCGTGCTTTTCAATACCAGCCAGGACCAGGACCTGCCGCGTGGATGGCTGCCTCCGACAATTTCATTAAGATATTTATCGTATCTGTAGTGCTTTACGACTGGGCTTATCCTAGTTGTAGTCTCCTTCTCTATGGCTGATCTGCCAATTTTTTGTGTCTCCTGCTTTGCGAAGGAGGAAAATGGAATTTCATTTTTCCTACTCCTCCTGTTTTTCTGTCTAATTAAATTTGTTGCGGGTTCCAAGACAATTAAAGCGCTTCCCGGGACACCCCAAAGCTCAAACCTTGGTGTCATATAAGGAGACCATTGTGGATCCTGGTTTACAGGAGTTGCAGTAGTGGGAGTGTGTGGCAGGCTTAGTGGCTCCGATAATGCAGTCAATGTAGCCGTGTTCTGCCTGCATTCATATTTATAAAATATTTGCCGCCGATACGCTAAGACGTAAAATAGCTAACCTCAATCAACCTAGACTACCCCAGAGAGTAGTAAGGGAGTCTGAAGATCCCCTCACGATATTAGTAAAACGACTTAAGTGACTTCGCAGACGGCTTAGTCCAGTGTTTAAGCCGCTTCCGCCACTGGATCACTAAGTCGCGGATCCTATCCCCGCACGGGACAAATGTTAATGGCCCACAAATATTTGTCTCAGCCTGGGTGTTTGTGTATATCTTTAGTTCCCGAAGTGGTCCAGGGTCCTCTCGGTTGCTGGATATTTTTTGCAGGAGTGATTTTGGAAAAGGGACGGAAATGTGTTACAGGAAACCGAGGAGGCGCGCGCTACTTGATTTGACCAATGTTCGCGCGCTATGTTATTTGAGCAATGAGCGCGCGCTATTTGATTTGACCAATGAGCGCGCGCGGTGGAACCGAGGAAGCGTGCGCTATTTGATTTGACCAATGAGTCATCTCAATTTCATAATAGGATAACATGTCAGATGTTACACATCATATACGACTACTGTAAGGCTCGCTCGATTATTCTTGCTAAAGTTTTTGTTTTTTAAAAAAGGGTTTTGTAGATTCGAATTATTATTTTTAAAATATGCCTTCATGCGTGATATACTGTGTGAACAACGCGTTAAACATAAGATTATTCATAAAAATACAAACATTCCCGGTCACCCCGCGGTCATCAATTTATACGCCATTTTTACAAGTTTTTATTTAACATGCAATATTCATATGCCTGTCTTTCTGTTCATTGTTCAAGCACGTGCGTAAGTTGTATAAGTTTAGTGACAATGCGCGTAAGTTGTATAAGTTTAGTGGCAATATGGCTTCATTGAGCTGGTCTGATGATGGTCTGAGTCGGAAGGTAGCTATAAGAACGTGTGAAATATACTCGGGCACGCCGCCCGCTCTCACATCGATAGACTCCAAACGGTTCAATCCCGTTTCCTCCGCAAAGCCGTCGGAGCCCCGTGGTTCATACGGAATGTCGATCTCCATTCCGACCTCGATCTCGAACCTATTCGCGCCTTTATTAAAAAGGCGCCAACCCGAAATTTTCCGACGCGTCCAATCATAGAAATCCGCTAATCGTAGCCGCTGACGACTACGAACCTAACTCCCCTCCTATCAGCCGCTACCGCCGTCCGCGACATGTTCACCCCGACCCTTCCGATGCCCTTACATCCCTTCTTTCGGATACAGATACCGCACACAGGATCGGTCACCGACCTTGCCGGCGAGCTCGAAGAATCCCTTGCCCGCCGGCCGGTGCAGAGCACCACGGCGAGACACCTAGTATACGCTCTCCCCCATAGCAACTGCCTAAGCCAAGGCCGTTCCTCCTTGAGGCGCCCTTGAGCTAGTTGCACCCTTGCCCGTCTATTTCGAGCGTAGTGGTTGCACGCTCGCCCTCTGGTCCGGTGAAGCTGTAAAGGCCCCGTGGCCAACAGCGTAGATCATTCACACACACACACACACGTGTGAAATATACAACGTGTCTTCCTCGTGTTTAGGCTTGTTATATTGGTATTGACAAGTACTATACAACCAGATGGCTAATGGAACCACCCAACTACTCAATATAACGCCGCCGACCGCCGTGTTTAGGCTGGTTGGATTTGTCTTCAGTAGTACTTTAGACCCAGATGATGATAAGACCCTGAGGTCTTATGATGGAGCTGGAAGGAAGCCATATGAACTCAACTAAACAAGATATCTTCATGTTGGATTTGCTATAAAAGCTTTAGTTTAAAAAGGTCCTTTTAAATTAAGATTGTTTGTTTGAAATAGTTTCCCTAGCCCAATTTCGGTTAAATGCTCTAGGTATGTAGGACCTGATAACCCGTGCTTCGAGCTAAAAAGAAGGGTCTTAAATGTCGCGATTATACAAGCTGTAACATAATAAACGCAAGACCTGAAAGTAGTTTGTGTCTAAATCGGTAACTGAATGTATTCCAAGTATTTCTAATGGATTTTATTTTTTTTCAAAATTTGCAAAATTTGCTGTTAATCCTTCAGTGCGCTATAACAAACTGAAATTATTACTGATACAAAGCAATATAGAGACGGACGATTTAGCGCAGTGGATTTAGCGCTGCACTCACTGTGTCTAGTATTTTTTTGTTCCGGTCTGGGTATTTGTGTATGTGAGTTTTCATGTTTGTAAATGTACCCACGACACAGGAAGAGATCCTTGTGTGGGGATATGTTTTTCAAAAAATAGAAAAAAGATTTCAAATGTATTTCTAAAATGTATTTCTCAATATGCACATATACACGTACAAGTTTCATTGTAACTTAGCGTTAAGCACTTTTACCCTCCCGATGCCCTTACATCCCTTCTTTCGGATACAGATACCGCACACAGGATCAGACACCGACCTCGCCGGCGAGGTCGAAGAATCCCTTGCCCGCCGGCCGGTGCAGAGCACCACGGCGAGACAACTAGTATACACGCCCTATAGCGACTGCCCAAGCCGAGGCCGTTCCTCCTTGAGGCGCTCTTGAGCTAGTTGCCCCCTTGCCCTTCTGGCTCGAGCGTAGCGGTTGCACGCTAGCCCTCTTGTCCGGTGAAGCTGTAAAGGCCCCGCGGCCAACAGCGTAGATCATTCACACACACACAAAGTTAAGCACTTGTAGCTTAAAAAAGGGGTAAAATACTTGGTTTTCGTGTTGAATTTGTAAAGCAATTTGCACATCGGGGTGTGTGGGGTCTTGAGTTAATAACGATACACCTTGTATTCTACAATGCCGTATTTCACTGCCATTTTGTTTATAACCTTGGTTAAACGATTATAACTTTGCGAAACCGTTATTGTTGCCGTACCGTACTATTAAACGGTACAATTCTGTTATAACCTTGGTGTTAGGTCGCTTTTTACATGGATCTGCATTCTTTCTTCTATTATAAATACTCCTTAAATTGTGTATCTACCTCGTTGGTGTAGTCGCAAATAATGCGTTTTGCGATCAAGAGGTCCTTAGCTTCAAATTCTAGGTCGGACAAATGTAGTTTTGCTTGCGAAAAATTCTCAGTATCCGTCCGGAATCTGCAGCAAAAGGCTCGCCCCCTATTCATCATCTCAGCCTATACTTGTCCACTGCTGAACATAGGCCTCCCCAATCGCTTTTCAGCGTAACCGGTCCGATGCCACCTGCATCCAACGACTACCTGCGATTTTTACAAGATCGTCGGTCCATCTGGCAGGCGGTCGTCCCACGCTGCGCTTGCCAATACGTGGTCTCCACTCCAGAATCTTTCTGCCCCAACGCCCGTCCGATCTACGTGCTATGTGGCCCGCCCATTGCCACTTCAACTTGCTAATCTTAAGGGCTATGTCAGTGACCTTGGTTCTTGTACAAATCTCCTCATTCCTGATTCGATCGCGTAGAGAAACGCTGAGCATAGCTCGGCGTTTATCGCGATATAGGCGTGTTGTTATTGCTAATAATTATTTACGAAAAATCTCGCTTAACACATCCATTTGTGTATCTTTCGTTGAAGATCCATTTGAGAAATAAATATATTTAGCGGATATTTGGATACTGTGCCTTACAGTAGCCCCCCCCCCCCCTTCTGTACCAAGGGGGACCACCACCAAGGTGTTAATTTTACACCCAAACGCTACGCATTTGACTGAGTTAAACAATCATCTGATCGAGCGAGATGGTGTCAAAACAAAGTACTTTACATTTACTGGTTGTCGCACTTAGCACGAACAGATTGACGTTAGGGTAACGCTATCGAGTTTAAATGCCATCCCTTACACAATACAAATTTATTAAATGTAGCTGCCTCCACGAACTTCATTTCGCGTTAATATTTTTTTAAGTGTAAAATGTGTAAATATTATACTAAGCGGAGGGCTGTTCGTTCACACCGCGGCATCTTTCATACTTTTGAACCGACTTCAAAAAGGAGGAGGTTCTATATTCGTCTGTATGTATTTTTTTACACCGTCACGCCTGTATTCCCCAGAGGGGGTGGCAGAGGTGTACTGAGTACGCCCACGTTTCGCCGACGATTTTAGGTCCCATGTAATAGGGGGCGAGCCTATTGCCATATACCGGGCACAATTCTAGACTCCGGACTCGTACTGGGAATTTTTCGTTAGAAAAACTACATTTGCCCGACCTAGGATTTGAACCCAGGACCTCGTGATCACAAAGCGATGCGCTTTGCCACCAGACCAACAAGGCAGTCAGTATTTTTTTTAATGTATGTTTACCGATATTTTAGTCAATTGTGGACCGATTTCAATGATTCTTTTTGCACTGGGTTCAGAATAGCTCCAAGGTGGTCCCAATTTTATTTCATTGGTATTTCACCTTGGATTTTAAAGATACACCAGTTTCTCTTCAGCGACAAACAATAGGAATGTGTTAATGGAGATACAGTAGTGATAGCCTAGTGGTTAGACCGTGGGACTATTTCTAAGGATCTTTTGGCTCGCGAATGACTTTGACAGTGGGCGTCACGTTGGTGTGAAATTAGTGTTACCATTCAGCAAATTTTCCAACTTCTAATACAGATATTTCTACAAGTGGATTTCTGATTAAATTTAGAACTTGGGTAAATTTCATAGCAAACGGTCTTGCGACTGTCATAAAGTGACATTTCACTTGATGACACTACATCTAAAGATCCTTGTCGGACTGTAGATCAAACGTTGGACAAATATTGGACGGATGTTACACCAACCTTGGGTAAACCACAAGACTATAACTTTTAAACGACTTAAAATCTCGTCCATTAGTAAGCTGAATCATAGAGTTTTCTCAGAACGAGTTCGTAAACAAACATGGCGGCGTTCGCTTGTTTAATATATCATAGTTTCCTTTGAAATTGTCTGGTTTACCTCGGTTTTATTGGGCACGAGTTTGGTGCATTGTTATCTATCCGGTTTCCGATTAAATCTATGATCTATCCATGGATATATCGTGATACACAGTCCCGTTTAAAAGTTAGGTACACTAAATAATTTTAATTTAAAAAGCCTTTACTGATATACAATGCGAAAGTGGAAGGATGTAGGTACCGGGGAAGACCTAGACTATCTTACCATGACCAAATAGACCGTGTCTTATCTGAAGGGCAAGTCAAGAGTCTCCGTAACCGGCGACTGTGTATGAGACGAACTATGAGAGTGGAGGAAGCTAGAGAGGTATGTAAGGAAAGAACCTGTTGGAACTCTGTACTCTCTGCCTACCCCGCGAGGGAGCTGGCGTGATGATATAGATAGATAGATTTTTTCACAATTAATTCCCATCTCTGCCGTCCGCGATTTCGTCTGCGTGTTTAATAATAATAATATTAGCCCTGTTAGGAAACTGTCCCACCGTTGGGCACGGGCCTCCTCTCAAACTGAGAGGGTTTAGGCCGTAGTCCACCACGCTGGCCCAGTGGTTGGCGAACTTCACACACCTTCGAGAAAATCTTATGCATGCAGGTTTCTTCACGATTTTTTCCGTCACCGTTAAAGCAAGTGATAGTTAATTTTTAATACGCACATGATTTCGAAAAGACAGAGGTGCGTGTCTGGGTTTGGACCCGAGACATCTGACTTTGCAGTCCAACGGTCTAACCACTAGGCTATCACTGCTCCTTAGCTAGATTAAATATTTATACAAAAATATTATTAGAATTTGAGTTGACCTACAAATTCAGAAAGTGCAGAGTTAAAATAGGTTCTTTCCTTACAGACTTCTCTGGCTTCCTCCACTCTCGTTGTTCGTCCTCGCTCGTCGGTTACGGAGACTCTTGATTTGCCCTTCTCTAATATGATTCTCTGAATTTAATCTTATAAGAACTCGGGCCGTTTTCAAGAATACATAAATAACCATGTTATTAATATATCATGTAGTTAACTGTGGATTCTCTGTATGTTCTTGAGATTTCCTGTCGTAATATGTCGTTAAGCTTTGTGATGATATAAACTAGATTTAAAGTTCTTAGTTATAAAGTTTAATTTTGAAAAAAGTTCTCATTTGATTTCGATCTATGTAAATTAACTTAATAGGGAAAACATCATTTACTACAAAGAAGTAGGAATAAGGATTCTTACCACGAAGTACAGCAATCATGTGTTGATTTTGCTGTGAGGAAGAGGGAGCTATGAATTGCGTAGGTATGTCGGCGTTTCTTTCTCACAGCAAAGTAAGATTAGAATAATATTGCTCAAGAGGAGAGAGTGGCAAATGATGCGCGTAGCGATCACGAGGGATAGGGTTCTAGGTACCGAACCCTCGGACAAAATATAACTTTTCTACAGAAAAAAATCCAGTATTAGTCCGGAGTCTAGATCTAACAGGGCTATACCAGGCACAATTTGATACTCTGGACTGTGTTTGAGAAATTTTCATTAGAGAAACCCTCAATACCGACTAAGGTTTCAAACCTAAGACCACACGATCGTCAGCCTCGCGATGTGCTACTGAATTAACGAGGCATTCAATAAATCCCGAAATAGGTGTACCTGATTGACTTAACGCTCCATTGTTTGTGTGACTAGGTCATCGACTGAAATATTTTAATACGAAAATCTACTAAAGGAATAAAAACGTTTATTTAGCGACACAAAATACAAGGCAAATAATTATAATAATATTAGCCCTGTTAAGAAACTGTCCCTCCGTTGGGCATGGGCCTACTTTCAAACGGAGAGGGTTTAGGCCATAGTCCGTGTGTGGCCATAGGCGCCCTCGGTTGGGACAGTCGCTGTAGGGGGACGGGTGCACTACTAAGTGCACCGGTCAACCGCCGGCCATGGGAGGGGATCCACTACTACGTCGTCGTCGTCGCCCGTATTCTGAGCGGAAAGAAGGGATGACAAAGCATCGGGGGGGGTCGGTGTGAACATGTCGCGGCCGGCGGTGGCGGCAGGGGTCGGGGGGGAGATCGTAGTCGGCGGTGGCTACGATTAACGGATTCGCATGGGCAGATGCGTTCGCGAAGTGACGTGTTGACGCCTTTTTAATAAAGGCGCGAATAGGTTCGAGACCTAGATCGGAGTGGAGGTCGACGTTCCGTACGAACCAGGGGGCTCCTACGGCTTTACGGAGAAAGCGGTTTTGAACCACTTGGAGTTTATCGATGTGAGAGGGGGCCGAATGCCCGAACACAACACACGCATAAGTCATGATGGGTCGAACGCAAGTTTCACCTTATTTCTAAGGGACATTTTACTCCGCTTGCAGATTAACGAATGGAGACGACCGAGCACAAATGATGCTCGGTGACGGACCCGCTTGATGTGCGGGCCGAAGGACATGGTACTGTTTAGGGTGACCCCTAGATATTTGACCTCTTTGACCCAGGGAATGGGTCGGTCGAACATGGTCACTTGGCCGAGATTACTTCTAGGGCGGCGCAGGGAGTGGCGCGGGGTGGCACCTCTGGAGAACAACACCGCAGCGCTCTTGTCCGGGTTCACCTCAATACGCCACTTCCTGAACCAATTCCCTAGGGAATTGGAGGATGCCTGAAGTTGTCTGGTAATGAAACCCTTATTCCTATGCGAGACGTAGAGAGCGGTATCATCCGCGAAGAGGGCTAGATGCGCCTTACTCGAACGACGAATGTCGTTCGTGTAAAGGCTAAACAGGAGCGGAGAGAGAACTGAGCCCTGTGAGACTCCAGCACTGATGGAGTGGGAAGTGGAGCGCGTCATTTCGACGCGATAACGGAAGGCGCGATTCGACAAGAAGTCTCGTAAGATGAGCACGAGTCTGTCCGGCACACCCAATTGGTAGAGCTTGTAGATCAAGCCGTTGTGCCAGACTTTGTCGAATGCCTTCGCGACATCTAGGAAGAGGGCGCCCGTGTAGATGGGTTTGGGTCTATTGAGACCGGAGAGGATGTGCTCCGTGATGCGGTGCACTTGGTGGACGCAAGAGTGTTTGGCTCGAAAGCCGAACTGCTCGTCGATAAGGATACCCCTGGACGTTACGAAGTCTTTGAGCCTCGCCAGAAGTAGGCGCTCGTAGATCTTGGCCAGGGAGTTGAGGAGACTGATAGGGCGGTAGCTCGCGGGGAGATTGCGAGGTTTGCCGGGCTTGGGAATGCCTATGACGTCCGCCTCCTTCCACTTAGCGGGGAAGGTGCAGTTCGCCATGGCGGCGTTCAATATGGCCACTAAGAGGCAGATGAGTTGGGCGGGCAGCAGTGTTGGGCAAAAATCAATTGATTAAACAATTGACAATTAACAATTGATCAATTGTAATTGCAGTGTTATGCAATTAACAATTGATCAATTGTAATTGCAATGTTATGCAATTAACAATTGATCAATTGTAATTGCAAAACATTGCAATTACAATTGATCAATTGTTAATCGTTTTATGCACATTTACGATTAAACAATTAACAATTAATCATAAAAAAACCGTCGGCGCAATGTAGGTGTTAAAAGCACACTTAACATTGGCGCAATGTGGGATTGTACAATGTACACTTCTGTCTGGTGTTGTAAGGCTTGAATTGGGAGTACGAGGCTTGAGTGAAAGCTTGCCTTCTAAAAAGACTCAAGACAAAACAAGACACAATCATCTATGACATTTTAGGGGATGGTGATAACTACAATGGCGTTAATTTTTGGATCAAAGATGGCGGTCGCGACTTCTTATGAATATTCAATATGAGCATCGTTTTTGGGGTTTAAGAGTATGCTGATTATAACTTACATACGTATGCCAATTTCAGCTGATTCGGATACCGTAAGTGCTTGAAAAAAGGATCAGAAGAGTTGATCCGGAAAGACAGACAGACATACGAACAGTGAAAGTTAAATAAAAGTTTGTAAAAAATTAAGTATTTCTATTTTGTCCCTATAAGAATTGAATATTTTACAAGTTCCAGTTCCATATAAAAGCATTCGACATTCGTTCAATACACTGCACCCCTCTGCCAACCCCCCGTGCTATTAATATGTTTGTTTATAAATAAGTACCTAAACTTTAAAGAAACGCGCGCGCAATCGTCGCCTTTCGGCAGCGGCACGAACCGACAAGTGCGCGCGCGTCAGTAGTAGGGTTGCCACCTATTATTTGAGCAAATAAAGTACATTGGTTTTTAAAGGAAGGCAAAAAATTACATTGTATCTAAATAAAATATTATTTATTTCACTTTACTATTTTGTTTAAAAACATATGTTTTATTACTTTTAGAACTTTTCAATCACTATTATCATTGCTAAACACCTTCACAGCATGTTAACAGTCTATGATAATTTAAATAGATTGGAGAAAGAATTTAAAAGTGCTTATAGTATTTACTATTTTCTTTAAGTTAGCGAAGTTGTACATGTAACAATGTTTTTTTCTTAAATCTAGCTTACCATATATTCGGATTCTAACACCAGACATCATCCACTTTTAAAAAAAAAACGGATTTTATCACGGTTTATTTTTTATTTTTAAGTTCCCGACGTTAAATAACCGTTATAAACCGCGATAGAATCAGAAAAAATAGTTTTATTTCATGTGTAATATTCGTGTAAATCTAAGAACTCAGTATCATGCACTTTGCTTTTAATGCGATCAATTATTTTCTTTTTAATGCTTTATGTAAAATGAATCTTAAAAAATCAATTTTCGCGTACTTTACAGTTCTCATAAAGTATGAAGTATACATACCCTAAATAAGGTACAATACGTAATTTAGAATAAACTATGGGTGGCACTCGTCGCTTTTCGGCACCGACACGAGCCGACAAAGTGCACGTGCGTAGGTAGGTAAAGTCGGTCGGTAGTGCCACAGTATCTATCTATCCAGTAACTCATCTAAGCCGTTTTAGTGGCATAATTACACTCCCGTCAGAACGCTGTTAAGTTTAGCACCTTTTATTGGATTTACTTTTTGTCATTTATTAAAACTAATCTACTGCAGTGGTTATACGCCTGTATTTTTTCGATATGAGTGCAGAGTAATACAATTTAACATAGACATTGTGCAATAACAGCATAATGAAAACGTTTATAATTTTAATTTTTATGCTCAAGAATATATTATTTACCTTTATTGCAAATTGTTTCTAGAAACACGTTTTCTCCTTTTACGAATAAGTATTCTCATTATATATAAGTATTCTCGTATCTCATTCTTATTGAGAGTTTATATATGTTATAATATATGTTATGATATATGTTAAAAACCACATGAGTTACTAAATATCAATTTGGCGATTCGAGTGGCCATTATTTTAATTCTAATAATAGATACATATTGAGAAACCATACAAGCCCTCATGTATCGATTCTAATAGCAATAAGCAAATAGCGATGTAGTAAATAATAAGTTTAAAGTGGTCATTTTATTCTAAATATTAAGGCCTTATAGCACAAAAAGCCAAAATATTTAAATTTGTATTAATTTTCTATCTATCTATATTGTCACGCCAGATCCCTTGTGGGGTAGGCAGAGAGTAAAGAGTTCGAACAGGTTATTTCTTCACAGAACGTTCTAATGTAAGTTGTAAAAAAAGCGTCCGTCTCGGACGTGCATGCCACCGCGGCTTATTACATGCGGCAAACTATCGAGAAGGCGTGTAGAGCGCGCGTCTGTGTGCGTGAGTTTGATTCGGACCGTAAGTACTAAGATGTTTTACTGTGTTATAGTACAGTGTGGTAGGGCACACCACATACCCCGCCTACATATTGTCATAACTTTTTTCGGAGCGCAAAGTATTGCCTACATTTCAACACGATCTCACTCCAGAGTACTTTTGTGTGTGTACTTATAGTAGTAGGTATTTAAACTTACGAATTTCCTATTAAGTATATTCGCATATTTCAACGAATATTTCCACCCTTTTTGGATATTATAGTCATTATGGATGAAAAGGAATATAGTTATATATCAGATAACACGTCGGATACGAACATCAATGAACAGTTAGATCGAGATGGGCAGTCTTCAGGGCCGAGCTCAATCACGTCAATATCTTCACCCCCGCGTCTTGCACTTGCACATATAATCACAGTTCTGTGTACTAAATGCTCGCCTTTCACTACTAAAATCAGAGGATTCGACAACTGTACATCCAATTTTCTGAGTCACCTCAAACGGAAACATGGATAACATTGTGTAAATGAATATAAAAGATACATAAAAACAAAGAAAAATAATAAAAAAGGTGCAAAAATATGATAAACTATAAACCCCAAAAATGAAACCCATATCGATTTAACTCCAAAAGTCGCGTCCGCCATCTCGGTTTCAAATGTTAACGCCATATTCGTTATCAGCATCCCCTAAAACCCCAAAAGTGACACCTATATTGATTTTACATCAAGAATCACGTCCGCCGTCTTGGATTTTTAAATAACGTTATATTTCTACTCAGCATTCCTTAAAACCCTAAAAGTGACACCCATATTGATTTTATTTCAAAAGTCGCGTCCGCCATCCTGAATCCAGGAACTAACGCCATATTCTTAATCAACATCCCCTAAAACCCCGAAATCGATATCCATATCGATTTTCATAAAAAGTCGCGTCCGCCATCTCGGATTTTAAAATTATCGGTATATTTGTTATCAGCATAACCTAAACCCTGAAATCGATACCCATATAGATTTTCATAAAAAGTCGCGTCCGCCATCTTGGATCCAGAAACTAACGCCATATTCGTAATCAGCATCCCCTAAAACCCCGAAATCGATACCCATATTGATTTTCATAAAAAGTCGCGGCCGCCATCTTGGATTTTAAAATTAACATTATTTTCGCTATTAACATCCCTCAAAACCATAAAAGTGACTTGCATATTGATTTTGTTACAAAAGTCACGTCCGCCATCTTAAATCCAGAAATTAACGTCATATTCGTAATCAGCATGCCCTAATATTGCAAATGTGACACCCATATTGATTTAACTTCAAAAGTCGCGTGCGACATCTATTTCAAAAATTCACGCTATATTCGCAATCATTATTCCCGAAACCCCAAAAGTGACACCCATTTTACTTCAAAAGTCACGTCCGCCATCTTGGATGTGTTTAAAATATATTCTGTCGTGTGTTTAATTGTTAATTGTTTAATCGTAAACATGCAAAAAACGATTAACAATTGATCAATGGTAATTGCAACTTTTTACAATTACCATTGATCAATTGTTAATTGTGAAACAAACAATTAACAATTAATTTTTCAATCGTCAATTGCAATTGATGTTTTCTGCGATTGAAATTTCAATTGTTTGATCCTACAATTGAACAATTAAACAATTAGTGCCCAACACTGGCGGGCAGGCATTTCAGAACGTGATTCGAAATGCCGTCAGAGCCGGGGACCCATAATTAGATCTTCAACCTCCGTTTAGGTGATAGGAGGTAAAGAATCGACGGGGGGGAGGGATGCCCTGCGCTCGACTTCCCTGTCGACCGCGTCGACGTGGGACTGGTCCACGGACTGAGAGCTGAGGGCGCACTGGCTCTCGAGGGAGTCGGCGAGAAGCTCGGCCTTTTCGTCGTCGTCGAAGGCTGGGGGTGCGCCTGAAGGGCGGGACAGCGGGGGCATGTCAGTCGTGAAGTCGGATTTGAGGCTACGCGCCAGCTGCCAGTAGGCCAGATGCGATGGCGCGATGCCCTCTAGGAAGTCACCCCACCGTTCCTCCCGGACCTCCGCGACACGACGCTTTACCTCTCGTTGTAAAGCGCGCATCCGGGCCCGATTGGCTTCGGTGGGGTAGGAGTCGTACGCTCGGATAGAAGCATTCTTGGAACGAATGAGATCCCTAACATCGTCCGGCAGTCGAAAGCGGTTGAGGTAGAGATCTTCCGCCTCGACTTGCTTGGACGATCGACTGACAGCCGATCGGATGTGTTCGGTGAAGGCATCTACGGCCTGATCGGTGTCCTGAGGGGACGGGATGGAGTCCGAGCTGAGAGGGAGGGGGGGGGGGAGGGTCGGCATCCGCCAAGGCCGTGCTTAGCGCATGCCAATCCACCACCGTCTTTTTGGGTCGCTGAGGGGCGGAATGGGGGGAACCGAGTCTCATGACTACAGGTCGATGGTCGGAGTCGAGTCCCTGGACTACTTCCAAGGAGTGCAGCCGTAGGGTGACACCCTTCAGAAGCGCCATGTCCAGGACGTCGGGTCGGTGGTGGCCATAGTCCACCACGCTGGCCCAGTGCGGGTTGGCGAACTTCACACACCTTCGAGAAACTCTTAGCCATTCAGGGTTCCTCACGATGTTTTCCTTCGCCGTTCAAGCAAGTGATAGTTAATTTACCCGAGACCTTTGACTTTGCAGTCCAACGGTCTAACCACTAGGCTATCACTGCTTACAGGCGCTGTCGCCTGTATAAATAAATGTGGCACTGAAATGGTATTCACTCAGCATAATGCCGGCAACTCAAGTGCCACGACGCTGGTCTTCCGTGTATACCAGCTCAAATTGAGGGCGAAACTGCACGGAATAATAATACAAAAAGATTATCAGTGTAAATGCTAATGTAGTTGTTGAATACTATCTATTTATCTATCTTTATCTTAAGTCCGGATTCTGGAATTGTGCCCGGTATATGGCAATAGGCTCGCCCCCTATTACATGGGACCTAACATCGTCGGCGCAACGTGGGTGTACTCAGTACACCTCTGCCACCCCCTCTGGGAAATATAGGCGAGACGGTGTTTTTTTTTTTTTTTTACCTATCTTTATCATCACGCCAGACCCCTTGCAGGATAGGCAGAGAGTACAGAGTTCCAACAGGTTCTTTCCTTACCTCTCTGGCTTCCTTCACTCATAGATAGTCTCATACACGCTCGCCGGTTACGGAGACTCTTGAATTTTTTTTTTTTTTTTAAACTTAGCCCCACATTAGGATTTATTCCTGTGTCGTGGGTGCGTTTACAAACATGAAAATTCACATACACAAATACCCAGACCGGAACAAATAATTGTGGATCACACAAAGATTTGTCCCGTGCGGGACTCGAACCCGCGACTATTAGACGCAGTGGGCAGAGCGGCTTAAGCTCTTAACCACTGCGCTAAATCGTCCGTCGTCGACGACTCTTGACTTGTTATATACTAATTTGGAAAATAAAGTATACAAAGAAAAATTAATAATAACAACAGCAAAAACAATAAAAATAACAAAATACGAGTTAAGTCGATACAATAAGGAAAATAATTGGGTAAATAGCTTGGAGGAAAAGAGCTATGGAATTAATTATTAATGTTTTTAAATTAATGTTTTAATTGAACTAAAATTCCTGATTCAATCAATCAGCCTATCGCAGCCCACTGCTAGACATAGGCCTCTCCTAACACGCGCCATTGCACACGGTCCTCCGCCATCCGCATCCAGTCTGTCCCAGCGACCTTTTTGAGGTCGACGGTCCATCTAGCTGGGGGCCGTCCTACCTTACGCTTACCAAGTCGCGGTCTCCACTCTAGGGCACGTTTGCTCCATCGGCCGTCGGTCCTTCTGCACATGTGACCAGCCCATTGCCACTTTAGCTTACTGAGTTTGCGAGTTATGTCGGTAACTTTGGTTCTTTGTCGGATTACCTCGTGACGAATTTTATCCTTCAAAGAGACGCCGAGCATAGCGCACTCCATAGCCCGCTGTGCTACTTTAAATTTGTGGACTAGTCCCACTGTGAGTGGCCACGTCCTGATTAGTGGTGGGAAATACCAGCATTTCGTAGCTAGATAACGAAAGCTGCCACGAAAAGCGTGTGTAAATGATCTACGCTGTTATCCGCGGGGCCTTTACAGCTTCAGCGGACAAGAGGGCGAGCGTGCAACCACTACGCTCGAGTCAGAAGGGCAAGGGGGCAACTAGCTGGCGGGCGCCTTAAGGAGGAACGGCCTCGGCTTGGGCAGTCGCTATGGGGGAGGGCGTATACTAGGTGCCTCGCCGTGGTGCTCTGCACCCGCCGGCGGGTAAGGGATTTTTCGACCTCGCCGGCGAGGTCGGTGTCTGATCCTGTGTTTCATAGTCTCATTAACTATATTTGCTATGCCGAGGTCAAAGTCGCGTATTCTCCGGAATACCCGTTTTAAATCCGGAAAATTCGCACAATTTCCTGTGTCGTGTCGGTTATTTTAAGATATGAGAACGTTATCGATCTATTTTAAACTTAAACTCGTTGTAATAAGGTACATTTTAGTGCTAGTTTCTATGCGGTAAGATTCCAATCGCTTTAGTCAAGGTGATAAAATGGTGAACGAATTAGTAAATACATAAGTTGCTAGCTCAGTGCGGCTGGCGATCAAAGGGTCCTGGGTTCCGAAATCAATTCCTACAAATAGCACAGTGTGCCTCGTTGGTCTAGTGGCAAAGCGCATCGCTTGGTGATCACGAGGTCCTGGGTTCAAATCCTAGGTCGGACAAATGAAGCTTTTCTAACGAAAACTTCCCAGTATGAGTCCGGAGTCTGGAATCGTGCCCGGTATATGGCAATAGGCTCGCCCCCTTTTACATGGGGCCTAACATCGTCGGCGAAGAGTGGGTGAAATGGTATTGTGCCCGTCAGGATTTTCTGTCCGCTTTGCATGTGAGACCTTGAATATCCCAAAGAAAACCCCCGCGGTGACCTCCTTCGGAATATCATAGGGAACGTAATAGGTAACCAATTTTTATCGACTAATCTCTACCTCCCTTGTTGAAAAGTGAGGATGGGCCGATGATGTAGCTCGCTGAGAGACTATTGACTGCCATAGGCTGAGGAGACGGGAGTAAGACTCCGAAGTTAGTTCCGTCCCTTGCCTGCCAGCCGGTGTCTTGCCGTGCTGACACCTAGTATACGCCCTCTCCCATAGCGACTGCCCAGATCTAGGCCGTTCCTCCTTGAAGCGCCCTTGAGCTAGTTGCCCCCTTGCCCTTCTGGCTCAAGCTTAGTGGTTGGCCAACAGCGTAGATCACTTAAACACAAACAAAAGTTAGTTCCGAATCGGTATGCCGCCCTGCCTTGCAGTGGACGTCTTCGAAGAATTTTCGGAACAAAATCTCTATGCGAAATGAAAGTGTACTTTGCACTCCTCTCCGAGGTTAACAGTACCAATTTAATAGGTACATTCACCGCCTGGAATACTCTGTTACCAAGAACGCGCAATATTATTTCCTTATCTATAACAAGCAGTGTTTGTGATGCCGTGACGTCACGGTTGTGTAAAATGGCGCAAGCGCAGGCGCCGTGGCTGGGATGTACTTAATGGCGCAGTGACGCGTGTTATAAGGATGTTTACGATCTTAATATTTTGTTTTATTTACGTATATTTTAATTAAACTGCGTTTGTATTGTGTTTATGTAAATAGCTCATATTTGTGAACGGTTGCTACTTATGGTGACTAATTCTTTCGACACTTAGGGCGTTCAAACAAGTCTATGTACGAATTTCGCTATCTCTTAGTAGTTCTATCCGATGGTTAAACTAGCCAGCTTTAATTGCCGGGTAATGCTAATCGAGAGGATGATCTGCAAGCGGAGTAAAATGTCCCTTAGGAATAAGGTGACACTTTACAAAACTTGTATACGGCCCACCATGACGTACGCTTGTGAGGTGTTCGGGCACGCCGCCCGCTCTCACATTGATAGACTCCAAAAAATCCCGTTTCCTCCACAAAGCCGTCGGAGCCCCGTGGTTCATACGGAATGTAGATCTCCATTCCGATCTCGGTCTCGAGACCGAGATCGGAATGGAGACCTATTCGCGCCTTTATTAAAAAGGCGACAACCCGATATTTCGCGAACGTGTCCAATCGTAGAAATCCGCTTATCGTAGCCGCTGCCGACTACGAACCTAACTCCCCTCCTATCAGCCGCTACCGCCGTCCGCGGCATGTTCTCACCGACCCTCCCGATGCCCTTACATCCCTTCTTTCGGATAAAGATACCGCACACAGGATCAGACACCGACCTCGTCAGCGAGGTCGAAGAATCCCTTGCCCGCCGGCCGGTGCAGAGCACCACGGCGAGACACCTAGTATACGCCCTCCCCCCATAGCGACTGCCCAAGCCGAGGCCGTTCCTCCTTGAGACGCCCTTGAGCTAGTTACCCCCTTGCCTTTCTGGCTTGAGCGTAGTTGTTAAACGCTCAACCTCTTTTCCGGTGAAGCTGTAAAGGCCCCACGGCCAACAGCGTAGATCATTCACACACACACACACAAAAGACGCTAAGCGAGAAGTAACTAACCAGCATTTTACTCAAGGGTGAAAAAAAAGTTCCTTACTCTTTAGAAATAGCATCATTAGTCTCATATCTCAGTTGTTAGACATCACACTGGAGCTATATCGTAACCTAAACATTGTAACATATTGTGTGATTGAAAAGATTAAAAGAGAAAGAGAATTAAATAAAAAAGAAATCCGATGACGATCGTTCAAAAACAGACCATGATCCAGATGGAGCGATGACATTGTGAAGGTGGCCGGCCAGTTGTGGAATAGACTAGTACAGGACCAGAGCAAAAGGCGTGATAGATGAGAATCCAACACGCAGCAGTGGCAAGACACAGGCTGATCGATGATGATGACCGCTTGACGGTTCATACTTCGAGTGAAGTTACCACGCATATACCTATGTGTGTGTGTGTGTGAATGATGTACGCTGTTGGCCGCGAGGCCTTTACAGCTTCACCGGACTTAAAGGCGAGCGTGCAACCACTACGCTCTAGCCAGCCAGAAGGGCAAGAGGCGACATACTCGAGGCCGCCTCTTCGAGGCGCCCTCGGTTGGGACAGTCGCTGTAGGGGGACGGGTGCACTACTAAGTGCACCGGTCAACCGCCGGCTATGGGAGGGGATCTACTACTACGTCGTCGTCGTCGCCCGTATTCTGAGCGGAAAGAAGGGATGACAAGGCATCGGGGGGGTAGGTGAGAACATGCTGCGGCCGGCGGTGGTGGCAGGGGTCGGGGGGGAGATCGTAGTCGGCGGTGGCTACGATTAACGGATTCGCATGGGTAGATGCGTTCGCGAAGTGACGTGTTGACGCCTTTTTAATAAAGGCGCGAATAGGTTCGAGACCTAGATCGGAGTGGAGTTCGACGTTCCGTACGAACCAGGGGGCTCCTACGGCTTTACGGAGGAAGCGGTTTTGAACCACTTGGAGTTTATCGATGTGAGAGGGGGCCGAATGCCCGAACACAACACACGCATAAGTCATGATGGGTCGAACGCAAGTTTTGTAAAGTGTCACCTTATTTCTAAGGGACATTTTACTCCGCTTGCAGATTAACGAATGGAGACGACCGAGCACAAATGATGCTCGGTGACGGACCCGCTTGATGTGCGGGCCGAAGGACATGGTACGAGTGAAGTTACCACGCATATACCTGTTAAGAACGTTGTTTTTCTATCTTCTTTGAAGGATCAACAGATTAAAGTACCTTCCGAAGCTTGGTGCTCTATACCTAGAATAAATAAAATCCAGAAGCCGCGGGCGCGCATCAAGTTGAAGCAACTATTACTGCTTGCGATAAAAGTAGTCACACGTTAACACGAGTAGTCACTGTAACCGTCGTGCGAGAAACGTGCTCTGCGCGTGTCAAATTAAATTGAATTATGCCGCCTTGTGTCGTTTCTGCCAGTAAAAATGCTGTTGAGCTCAAAAAGAAATATCGTTGGATCACACTTCATACCTAACTAGCGCATTAAGGTGGCGTTTTATTTAAATATCGAATTAATTCTTCTTCTTTAAGTTATGGCTTCACACTAATTTTAAGTGTATTTTGCCAGTGTCCAGTGAGATATATAATCGTGTTTGTTTAAATTAATTCAACTCCCCGATGAACTTGATGACAACGATGATAATGAAATTAATGAAGTACCCCACCCTGGATAGTAAAGCGGTGGATACTTTACATACCAATTGCGACGGCCGTTTTGAGGGAGGTCGAAAAGGCACGTTTTATCACTTTGTTACAATTACCTTCACTCATGCACATATACGAACACATAATGGTTAATATTCCACCAACATTACACATTACTAGTCGAAATAACACAAGTTTTAGAAATTAAAACAAATTGACAACATCACTCTTCGACTTACCGCCAAAACTCCCATCGAATTAATTCGTTCGTATTTAATTGTCATAGTAAAAGACGCGCCATTTTGTTAGTGTTGCTAGTGTAACAGTTTTATTTTTCCCTATTTTTATTTGCTGGGGACTTCATTAGTTCTAGTATTAAATGGTATTAATATAGTTAACTACTACATCTTAGTTTTAACATTTAGTTACTATGATGAAAATATATTTTCTCTTCATTACATCACTAAAAGCCTTAATAAATTCAAGTATATCTATTTCCTGAGTTTAATATGCGTTAAAATGCACGTTACCGCAACAATGATTTTTTTATCATCTCCTCTAATATCGGCAACATTTACAATTTAAAAAGTGGTAATTATTCTGGTCTGCCAACATTACGCGGGTGGGAAGTGCGGTGAGTGCGGGACGTTTCTTGATATTTTGGCTTCACCGCGCGGCGTGCAATTATTACGTCTGGACGCGGTTTCTGGATTTATTCTAAGGCTCCACAGTGGATATGCCCTAAAATTTTCCCCATCTTAGACTAATCGATCTGAATTCTGCTTAACCTTGATAGTCGCTAAGAACACTATCTATCTATATCATCACGCCGGATCCCTTGCGGGGTAGGCAGAGAGTACAGAGTTCCAACAGGTTCTTTCCTTACATACCTCTCTGGCTTTCTCCACTCTTATAGTTCGTCTCATACACGCTCGCCGGTTACGGAGACTTCTGACTTGTCCCTCAGTTAAGACCCTACTAAGAACACTACCAGTGCCTATAAAACGCCTATGTTTTTTTAATATGATCTTACGGCTTCGCGTACCGTCCAAAGCTCAGGAGACGCTCGAAAATGAAAATGCCACCAAGTTGACCGATCTCAGACTTAGCTGAACCCTGCTTGACCTTGAACTTATGCACGCCAGATCCCTTGCAGGGGGAGGCACAGAGTACATAACCTTGGTCGCCGTTAAGTACACGGTCGTCAACAATCCGCCGGTACCTATTGCCAATATGACTGACTTACGATTCAATACTACCTATATTCATATTTTCTTTTTACTTATCTAAAATTGTATGTATTTAGTAGTAAAATTAGCCAAATATGTAGGTCAAGTGTAAATTATATCATTTGCTAGCCAAAAATTTGGCGCATCGTCGTTGCTATAAGAATGTTTATTATTATTACGTAAAGTAGGTATAGCCAAAACAACCGGCTTAACATGCAATAGTGATAACTATACCTAATTTAAAATCAGTAGATCGTGATCACAAAGCGCATCGCTTTGTGATCACGAGGTCCTGGGTTCAAATCCTAGGTCGGACAAATGTAGTTTTTCTAACGAAAAATTCCCAGTATGAGTCCGGAGTCTGGAATTGTGGCCGATATATGGCAATAGGCTCGCCCCCTATTACGTGGGACCTAACATCGTCGGTGAAATGTGGGTGTACTCAGTACACCACTGCCACCCCCTCTGGGGAATATAGGCGTGACGTGGTTTTTTTTTTTTTTTTTTTTTTTTAAATCAGTAGACTAGGGATTCAAAAATACTTCTATTCTTAGCCCAAAGACGTCCACTGTAGAATAACGGCCTCCCCCTTAGACCGCCACGACGACCACCTTTTATCCGCGACCTTTTCCAGTTCATTGGTCTATCTTGGGGCATACCTACCCTGCGTCTTTCGGCATGTGGTCGCTACTCGAGAACCTTTCTGCCCCAACAGCCGTCAGTTCTACGTGCCATGTGCCTCGCCTACTGCCACTTAAGTTTAGCAATTCTGAGTGCTAAATCAATATACTTTCATCACTAGATTATCGCTTATAAAACTCCGTATCTTTTACTGTCTAGAGATAAGTACACAGTAGTGTATTGCTATGCGGTATAGATACAGAAGATAAGAATTAAATGTGAAACACTCTGCGTAATCTATCTATCTATATCATCACGCCAGATCCCTTGCGGGGCTAGGATCCTCGGCGTAATCCTTATGTAAATACTATATAGAAAGATACAGGATTATTGAAGTTAGGAATATTGACTATTGTGAGTTGACGAAAGTGCCATCTTATGGTGCAGTTAGTTTAAAGGCCTACCGAGATCGACCATTTATCAACCGGGAGATTGATTATACAATGACTCTACAAATGAATAATAAGGAACGAATATATTGAGCTCGGAAATAAACGACGTATGTGGAAAAACAAACTTTATTATTTTCTAAAAAAAACTACGCTTTTAAATATGAAACTACTTAAGAAGAACTTTGCTACAATTATTGGCTATGGTTTTACGTAAATGCTATTGACTAGTTCTTAAGCGTTTCGAGTTCGAATCGGAAAATGTAAAGCAATAAAGATTACTTTAGATAATCTATCGAGAATATTTTGTTAATTCCTTTTACCAGATTATAAAATATAGATTATATAATAGTATTAGCCCTGTTAAGAAACTGTCCCACCGTTGGGCACGGGCCTACTCTCAAACTGAGAGGGTTTAGGCCATAGTCCACCACGCTGGCCCAGTGCGGGTTGGCGAACTTCACACAACTTCGAGAAACTCTCAGGCATACAGGTTTCCTCACGATTTTTTCCTTCATCGTTAAAGCAAGTAATAATTAATTTTTCATACGCACATGCTTTCGAAAAGACAGGTGCGTGCCTGGGTTTGAACTCGAGACCTCTGACTTAGCAGTCCAACGGTTTAACCACTAGGCTATCACTGCTTAAACTATAGATTAAAAAAAATTCTTAATATTAAGTTTTTTTTTTGAGTCATCAGATGCATTTACTTCTTAAAGTTCATAAAGTACAAAATCGCATTTACGTACGTACAGTTTTTTTCGCAGTAGTCCCTTAGTTTCTATACTGGATTGATAAGTAAATGTTCAAAATGTAATTTGCAAAATGTTACAGGTGGTGGAATGCAAAGAGAAAAAGACAGGATCAAAAAGAGCGCTCAAGGTTCTCCACGACAACACAAAAGCCAGACGCGAGGTGGAACTACACTGGAGAGCTCGAGGCTGCATCCATATTGTAGAAGTAAGTGCTTCCTTAGAAATTATAAATTAGCCCATATTGCCACTGCTGGGGGAAGGCTTTCCCTCACAACTCTAGCAGAGATAGTATAGGTTAAACCCTACCACGCGGGCTTAGTACGGTGCGGTAGAGGCACGTTTGTGACCAACTGCTGTTGAAACTTATCAAGCTGCCTATAAAGCATCCTACGTAATCCAACTTAACGACTACAGCCCGGTGGCATTTGATCGCTCGCTAATACTTCCTAGTGGTGCTGTATCTCGCTACCGGGCGAAGAAAGAAGAGGGGCCTCGAATTGTCGCCGCCTCCTTACTGACCGCTTTGTCGGGCTTCCTATGGTTTGCCATAGGTTCCACCTGACAGTGCTGGTCGTGGAGTGCGGCGTGAACACTCTTATTATGCCCCTCCTCGCGGGATCTACGAGTCTCCGCCCCTTCAAGGGAACTTGTCCCGACACAAGGACCCGGCCATATTGATGGCCGGCGATCACGACACCTCGACCAGGGGGCAATACGCCCCGATGCCGATTCCCCACTTCCATGCCGGATGTGTGTTAAGAACCGATGTGTACTTAACGACTACCACAGTAATTGCTAACCAGGATCAAAGGCCTAACGTGCCTTCTGAATATTGTATCATTCATCCTTCATCCATATTGTAGTATAAGTTCTTTCTTATGCATCCATATCTTTATAAATCTGCCTTTATTGTTCCTCTGCTTAGCATAGGCCTTTTCCCACAAATGTACTCCCCCTATTATGTTGTGTAACAGTTCAATGCCAATGCGGCAAGATTTATTGACCCCATTCATCAACGCAATGTTCAAGACTGCATAGGAAATACGGACTACCTTGCCGAAGTTCTCTTTGGAAAGTTCTCTTGTGGAATCTAACTTTCCAGCGCCACATAGTGAGCATTTGGATACTCGCATCGGTATTGTCCTGTCGTCCAGTTGTGACTTTTGTTTAAAATTTGATAACCGGCCATATGAGAGCGCGATGCAGTTCGCAGCTACTCGCAGACTTGATCATAGCAAATAAAGACCTGGATTTGCTAGAAGTGCATTGACGCCAGAATTTGGCGTCAATGCACTTCTAGCAAATCTTTAGGACATTCGCTAGAAATTGACGCATCCATAATCCATATTAAAGATAAGATACATTGAAGTCGATGATAGCATAGCGATGACTCATGCTCTAATCAATAACTAATCGTGACTTCCTTCAGTGTAAACGGTTGCTTAGCACCAATAGTTGCTTGTCATCCATCCGGCTTTCAGCCTATTAAATACCCATCAAACATATCATGCACAAATTGCAGCTTTTTGGATGAATAAGGTGATAACCAGGGTTGGTATTCTATCTTCAGCTTGTGGCGACTCATATACATCGCTACAAAGCTGTGACTACCTATGCACTCACAGATGGCGCCGAATATTAAATCGACAACGATTCTCCATCGATGTCTAGAACGCGATATTAGTTTGCACGACGCGTTGCATATATACAAGCCCCCGACAACAACTCTCGGGGGAGTGACAGGCCCCGTCAGACACAACACCCGTCTGGCTGGAAGATCTTTCCTTTGACAAATCCTGCCACAAGCTGAAAGACTGTACGACGATGGCCTCCCCCAAAGATCGCCGCGAGGACCGGCTTGTGCTGTACGCGTCGAACTCTTACCCGTGACCTTTGCGAGGTCATTGGTTCATCTTGTAAGGGACGTTACCACTCCCACTTCCAGTTAGTGGTCGCCATACGATAACCTTTATGCCCCCAGCGGCCGTCAGTTCTACGAGCGACGTTCCCCGAGGGTCGGACAGACTTATACACACTTGAATGACTACCAATTTAGACCAGCTTGTCGCAACTGGTTACCCTTGAACGACAGACGTCCGCCACTATCTACTATCGAATATGAGGTCGAAAATACTGCTGTTTACGAGGTAGAAAATTTCTCAGAAATTTTGCCCAGTATAAAGGCAATAAACTCACTCCCTATTGCATTAGGACCTACCATCGTCAGCGGAATGTGGGTAGACATAGTACACGATCTGGAACCTTCATTTGGAGAATAAAAGCGCAAGAGTGTGTTTCTTATGAATCCCCGATTTCTAAATAAAACATATCCAATGCGAAAATAGAAAGATATAATTACCAAATAGACCGTGTCTTATCTGAAAGGCAAGTCAAGAGTCTCCTTAACCGGCGAGCGTGTATGTGACGAACTATGAGTGTGAAGGCAGCCATAGTGGTCTGCCCCTATACATTGCTACGTAGTTGCGACTACCTACCAATAGATGGTGCTGAGGATTCGCCATACATGTCTAGAACGCGATATTAGAGTGCGCACGACGTGTACCGTATATACAACCCCCGACATTAACTCTCGGGGAGAGTGGCAGGCCCCGCAAAACACAACACCCGTCGGGCTGGAAGATCTTCCCTTTGACAAATCCTGCCACAAGGCTCCTGCCATAGGTCTATAAAGAAAGAACCTGTTGCAACTCTGTGCTCCCTCCCTACCTAGCTAGAGATCTAGCGTAATACATACATCATCCTCACAAACTTTCGCGTTTGAAATATTAATAGGACTATTGTTATCCCTGTATATATTAGGATGAAAATATTACGACATTGGCGCTTACGATATTTTTCTTGATATTTCATAAGCGCCTCGGTGACTAACTCAGCCTGCCGGCAGTCGGTTGCGAAACGCTTCGACAATAGCGTGTTTTGTCTGTATGTCACAACTTATAGAGGAATGCCGTTGTATAAGAGCTTGTGGTATGTTTAGAATTCATAAACAAAAGTACTACTACATGCTTTGTCATCCCTTCTTTCCGCTCAGAATACGGGCGACGACGACGACGTAGTCGTAGATCCCCTCCCATAGCCGGCGGTTGACAGGTGCACTTAGTAGTGCACCCGTCCCCCTACAGCGACTGTCCCAACGCCTCGAAGAGGCGCCCTCGAGTATGTCGTCCCTTGCCCATCTGGCTGGCTAGAGCGTAGTGGTTGCACGCTCGTCTTTAAGTCCAGTGAAGCTGTAAAGGCCTCCCGGCCAACAGCGTACATCATTCACACATACACACATACTATATAACCACGCCAGATCCCTTGCGGAGCAGTCAGAGTGTACAGAGTTCCAACAGGTTCTTTCCTTACAGACTTCTTTGGCTTCTCCACTCTCATAGTAAGTCTCATACAGAGATGGGCAAAATGTAATCTGATTAATGATTAACCACCCCCGCATGGGGAATATAGGCGTGATAGTGTATTAATGATTAACCCGATTACAATTACATTTTATAATTGTTACATTTTATAATTTAAGAAAAAGCACTTTTAATCTTGAATCATGATATATTAATCTGATTACATTTTTGCCCATCTCTGGTCTCATACACGCTCACCGGTTAAAAAGACTCTTGAAAAGAAAAATGAATAATAACCTCCCTTACTCTTATTTCCGTCCGTCTCCGTGCTTCGGAAGCCACGTTCAACCCGATCCCGATTATAAATCAAGGTGATATTTGTTAAGCCAAAATGAAAGCCTTATAGTCAGAGATGGGCAAAATGTATTCAGATGAATGATTACAATTGCATTTTGTAATATTCAATCTTGATTCAAGCTTAAAAGTGTAATCGTAATCGTTGAAGATTACAAAATATAATTGTAATCTTTAATCATTATTACACCATCACGCCTATATTCCCCAAGCGGGGGTGGTTAATTATTAATTTGATTATATTTTGCCCATCTTTGCTTATAGTAGGTAAGTTCCAAAAGCAGGTGGCCACAAACTAGGGTTGTAACAAGAGGGCCAAAAAATCGATTTTTTCATAATCGTGTTTATTCCTTTTCCAAAAAAAAATATTATTAATTCGCCAAATTAATAAGACTCAACTCCGAATCTATTAAAAGCGGGTTAATATTTTAATCTCCGACATGCATGCTACAGCAGACGATAATAGATATAAAAAATAAATCGATATGATAAGAAAATTTTTGATTATAAATCGATTAAAAAAAATAAAAAATCGACGATTATTATACGTTTTTTTTTCGAAAACATAATCGATTTTTTTAAATATCGATCATTTTTTTACAATCCTACCACAAGCCTTCCTCCACCAAACCACACTGGGTCTGCGTGGAGGAGTATGACCTAATCTCTCGCACCTCGATTTGTGAGAGAAGGCCTATGCCCTGCAGTGAACAGTATCGGCTAATTTATTATATAGGAATCACGACCATATAGTATATTGATATTATATTTAATCATTTCTAGGTAATAGACGTATACGAGAACACATACGGCGGTCGAGGGTGTCTTCTGGTCGTGATGGAGTGCATGGATGGAGGGGAACTCTTCCAAAGAATACAGGACAACAGGGAAGGAGCCTTCACAGAGAGACAAGCCGCAGAGGTAAGATAGATAGATATATAGGTAGATAGAGAACTCTTTATTGTACACCAGCATAATTAGTACAGAATTACAATATAACACCACCTTTTCCCTACTTCCACATCTTCAAGAGTAAGCTTACAAAAGTATACCATAATTCCAGATAATGCACTCAATCTGCGTCGCCGTTCGTCACCTCCACGACACGAACATCGCTCACCGTGACATCAAACCTGAGAATTTGCTGTATTCCAGTATGGAGCCGAACGCGGTACTAAAGCTCACAGACTTTGGGTTCGCCAAGGAAACTCTCACACCAGCTGATACCCTTCAAACTCCTTGCTATACGCCGTACTACGTCGCGCCCGAGGTATGTATGCGTACGTGCGTGCCTGCATGCGTGCGTGCGTGCGTTAGTGAATGGGCGCGTGGCAATGAGTGCATTTATGAGTGAAATCTTTACAGCTTCACCGGAAGGCGAGCGTGTGACAACTACATTTCAGTTGGAACGCTAAAGGTGGCAAGGAAGTCCTCATAGTCCAATATGCCCCGCCAGTCTCGAGGCAGCTGGCGGGGCATATTGGCCGATATGGATACTTCGGAGGGGCTCCGGGATTTCTGTTAAGAACGCACTGGTTGCCCTCTGTATCGTGCTCCGAAGAGCCCGACTTGGGGGGGGGGATCTATGGACCAGCTCCCTCTACATCTGTCCTCCTCGGGGTACTGCGTGAAGGACGCTTAGGTTCCCCGCCCCAGCATACCCTAACCTAACCTAACTCAAGGAGAAGCGGCCTCGGTTTGTGCTGTCGCTATAGGAGCGTGGTGCTGTGGGATTATTTGAGTTTGACAGCAGGGTCGGTATCTTATCCTGTGCGCGGTATTTGTATGCTGTGAAGGGAAATGAGAAAGATATCTGCAAATTTGGTTGAATATATATGAATGTTTTCTATGAAAATGCTTTTTTAACCCTTCTGCTCCACCCGCGACGATAGACGTTATACAAGTATGCTCAATGAGGTCGCGGCCACGCGGTCATAAATTTGCCGAGGTTTATAAAAACGATGATAATTCAAAAACTACCTAATTTTTTGACTTGAAATAAAAAGTATTTTTATCTATGATGTTACTGCGTCTTACTTGTATATACGTTTATTTGATACATCACCCTATACCAGCATACCACCCTAAAAACACTTACGATAAAAATACATACGAAAAAAACTAGTGTTCAAGTAATATTATTTTTTTTAAATATTACTCTACTTTGGAATAACAAGTTATGCTTTTTGTAATCTAGGATAAGTAGTTATAAAAATCTGCATATCTAGTTTTATGTCTTTTAAACAAAATAATTGCCCAAAACGATGGCAAGTGACCATTTGTGACCAAAATGACGTGCGTCCTCTCTCACGAGTTTTGGAATATGAATGGCCGATGCTCACAAACAATCTATGACAAGTATTATACACCAAAATAAAGAACGTAAACTCTGCCATCTTTCGTCCAAACAAACAGTATATCTACAAGGTCACGTGTTCATACTAGAATGGACTTTTTAATTCAGTAATATCAGGAGACAAATTTGTGACTTAGTATAAGTATTAATTATTTCCTCGTAAATTTCGCATTTATAATATTGTATCTTATCACCTTTTAAGGTTTTGCACATCCATCCATCACTTACAACCAGAGATGGGCAAAATGTAATCAGATTAATGATTACAATTGCATTTTGTAATATTCAATCATGGGACAAGATTAAAAGTGTAATCGTTCTAAAAAAAAACACCGTCACGCCTATATTGCCCAGAGGGGGTGACAGAGGTGTATTGAGTACAACCACGTTTCGCCGACGATGTTAGGTCCCATGTAATAGGGGGCAAGCCTATTGCCATATACCGGGCACAATTCCAGACTCCGGACTCATATTGGGAAGTTTTCGTTCGAAAAAACTACACTTGTCCGACCTAGGATTTGAACCCAGGACCTCGTGATCACAAAGCGATTCTCTTTGCCACCAGACCAACGAGGCAGTCTAGATAATCGTTCTAGATTGCAAAATGTAATTGTGATCGTTAATCATTAATACCCCATCACGCCTATATTCCCCAAGCGGGGGTGGTTAATCATTAATCTGATTACATTTTGCCCATCTCTGTTTACAACCTGTATGTATTAATTAAAACTTTCTTTTCCCAGGTCCTAGGTCCCGAGAAGTACGACAAGTCCTGTGACATCTGGTCTTTAGGTGTGGTCATGTACATCCTGCTATGTGGCTTCCCCCCCTTTTACTCGAACCACGGCCTTGCCATATCACCTGGAATGAAAAAGGTTCGTATTGTATCACTTTAGAAATGCTAGTAGGCTAGAGCCTTGTTTCATTATTTATTTACTAGCGACCCACTGTGATATATATACGGATTATATATAGTATATTTCCCCACCCGTGCGAATCCGGGGGAAATATACACATAAAAAATCCCTTTTGAATCACTCCGTCCATAGGCATATTTAAAAATCTAAAGTCAACTTCAAAAAAATATAAAATTTGAATTTTACTAATTACTTATTTTTTAATTTTTAAAATTTGAAATTTACTTAGGGTATCCCATTTTTTAATCATCATCATCATCTCAGCCTATACTTGTCCACTGCTGAACAGGCCTCCCCAATCGCTCTCCAGCGTAACCGGTCCGATGCCACCTGCATCCAACGACTTCCTGCGATTTTCACAAGATCGTCGGTCCATCTGGCAGGTGGTCGTCCCACGCTGCGCTTGCCAATACGTGGTCTCCACTCTAGAATTTTTCTGCTCCAACGCCCGTCCGATCTTCGCGCTATGTGGCCCGCCCATTGCCACTTCAGCTTGCTAATCTTAAGGGCTATGTCGGTGACCTTGGTTCTTCTACGAATCTCCTCATTCCTGATTCGATCACGTAGAGAAACGCCGAGCATAGCTCTCTCCATAGCTCGCTGAGCAACTCTGAGCTTTTTTATGAGACCTATAGTAAGAGACCACGTCTCTGATCCATATATCATCACTGGTAATATTATAAATAATACTAGCCCTGTTAGGAAACTGCCCCACCGTTGGGCCCGGGCTTCTCTCAAACTGAGAGGGCTTACGCCATAGTCCACCACGCTGGCCCAGTGCGGGTTGGCGAACTTCACACACCTTCGAGAAACTCTTAGGCATGCAGGTTTCCTCACGATGTTTTCCTTGTTAAAGCAAGTGATATTTATTTTTTAAAACGCACATGGCTTCGAAAATACACAGGTGCGTGCCTGACTTCGAACTCTAGAACTCTGACTTTGCAGTCCAACGGTCAAACCTATCAACCCCATTTTGTACGGAAAAAAAAATCTCATAGCTATAATGGATAAGAAGATATTTAAGTAAATTATTATTATCTGTCACAGCGCATCAGATTAGGCCAGTATGACTTCCCCGAGCCGGAATGGTCGAACGTGTCGTCCGAAGCCAAGAATCTCATCAGAGGAATGCTCTCTGTCGACCCTGCGAAGCGACTTACCATACATCAGGTATTTATATAGTTCTAATACATTCCCACCACTAATTCCTGTAAGACAGGATCTACAATGGTCTCCATATATGACGCTTAGGAGAGCGCTTAGTCGTCTTGGAACCCGCAACATATTTAATTAGAAAGAAAAAAATCTGAAGAAAAAGAAATAATTTAATATTTTCTTTACGTTCCATTATATAAGCCACAGTAAACTAATAAGGTACATATTATATAAACATATTACCCATTAACACCTGCCGAGAACGCTGTTATATGGTAGCGAGAGCTGGGTATGTAAGAAGGAGAATGAAAGTAGGATAAATGCGGTAGAAATGCGAGCTCTGCGGAAGATGTGCGGAGTGAAGCTGACCGACCGCATTAGCAACAGCATAGTAAGACAGCGAGTAGGTATGAAAGATAGTATCGGTGTAAAGATGAGAAAGGGCATGCTCCGTTGGTTCGGGCATATAGAAAGAATGCCAGAGGAAAGAATGACAAAACAGATATACAATGTGAAAGTGGAAGGATGCAGGTACCGGGGAAGACCTAGACTATCTTATTACGACCAAATAAACCGAGTTTTATCTGATGGAAAAGTCAAGAGTCTCCGTAACCGGCGAGCGTGTATGAGACGAACTATGAGAGTCGAGGAAGCCAGAGAGGTATGTAAGGAAAGAACCTGTTGGAACTCTGTACTCTCTGCCTACCCCGCAAGGGATCTGGTGTGAGGTTATAGATAGATAGATAGATAGACCTGCCGGGAAGCCGCGTACAGCTCGTATCTGTGTGCGCGATATTATCCGCATTACAGAAATAAAATCAGTGAATCGTGAATCTGCAGACGATTTAGCGCAGTGGTTAAGAGCTTCAGCTGCTCTGCCCACTGTGTCTAATAGTCGCGGGTTCGATTCCCGCACGGGACATATCTTTGTTGCGATCCACAATTATTTGTTCCGGTCTGGGTATATGTGTTTGTGAATTTTCATGTTTGTAACGCACCCACGACACAGGAATAAATCATAGTGGGCTATGATTTATTCCTGTGATATGATTTATTATATTAAAAAAAAGAATCTAGTTTTAAAAGGAACTTTTAAGGACAAAAATCTGTTTTTAAAACTACAAAATTTATTGTCCTGAAATTTTGTCAAAATTAATAATAATAATAATAATAATAATAAAATGTTTTATTGTTCATAAATTTACATGAAATGCAGGTACACTGTTTCTAGCAACAAATCACTATATTTAATTTATTGTACTGCTAGTACTTAAAAAAGGGAAGTACCCTGAGCTATAAGTACTAGCATCCTTCCATGACACAGGTTATAGCGATTCAGTACACTTTAACATCTTTAAGATATAAAGTAACATGTAACATTAATCTACATTCATAAGCGTGTGCGTGTACGTGTGCTTGCGTGTGTGTGTGTGTGTGCGCATGAGTACGTGAGTGTTTGTGCGCGCGTGTGTGCGTGTGTGTGCGAGTGTGCGTGCATGTGAGTGAGTTTGTGTGTGTATGTTCGTGTGTTGTGATTGCGTATGTATGACTATGCGTGAGTGACTATGTATGGGCATGCTCGTTATACTAATGGATGGAGAAGATTTTCTGTTTGTTCGTAGTTGAGTTTTTGTAGCCAATTAGTTACAATTCTTTTACATTCGTATTTACTTTTGCTATCGATGGTTAAATCTTTATTGATATTTTTATAAATAAAGCTCCCAAGAAAGTAAAAGAATCTTTGGCTGAAAGTGGGTTCTCGATGTGGTTGACTGGGGGACTCTAAACCTACGAGCCAGTTGCCTCGAAGCAGAATAAGGAAGACCGGACTTGGAGTTTGTGGAATGTTGTCTTAACATAACTTGAAGTATGAAATATTGTCGAACTGTTAGGACCTCACAATACTCATAAAGATCCCTTGTTGGAATCGAAAGGGCTTGAATGTGCATACTTTCAATACTGCTCTCTGAGCACGTTCAAGTCCTATAAGATTACTTTTACAAACACACCCCATGAAGAAATACAATATCCAATCAGCGATTGGCATAAAGCATAATATACCATTTTTAGTATGCTAGGTTCCGCAATGCATCTTAAATGTTTGAATACGTAAACTAATTTGCGAATTCTCACGGTCAGAAGTTCGATATGTGGCCTAAAACTCAATTTCTCATCTATAATTACACCTAGATATTTCACGGTGGTAGCATTATCAACTTTAGGGCATAAGCAATTTAACAACGAATTGCACGGATGTTTATGGGCGATTATAGTGTATCTGTTAATGTCGACTGCCTTTGGTTTTTAATGCTGAATCTTATGTATTTAGTTTTATCCACGTTAAGTGACAACGTGTTATCAGAAAGCCATCGTGTTACTTCATTCAATCCAATTTGAGCGGAGCGAAAAACTTCTTCCCAAGCATTACCTGTAAATAATAGTGCTGTATCATCCGCAAATGCAAATAACTTGCCATTAATTATGTTTAATTGGCACATATCATTCACATATATTAGGAAGAGAGTAGGACCAAGAATACTACCCCAAC